>JAGFBZ010000356.1:0-439237 GCA_018398805.1 Hirundichthys speculiger | reverse complement strand
GATTAACCGCGATTGGCAGCACGGTGGCTCAAAGCAAAACCTTCGCCGAACCGATGCAAGACGTGATTCCAGCACCCGAGGTCAGGAGAAGCACGGCGGCAACAGCGCAGCCTCCCTCGTCAGGCACGGACCCTCTTAGGAAGACGCCAACTCTAGAGAGCAAAAGGGGCGCCACACCAACAGCGGAGATCAACGCGGTCAGGATCGCAACACCGGAAATCAGAAGAGCCGCTTCGCCTGCTGAGGTCAAACGAGCAACTCCATCAGAGATCAAAAGAGCCACGCCGACTGAAACGAAAAGAGCAACCCCGACATCAGAGACCAGAAGCACGACTCAAGCGCCTGAAATCAAAAGTGTTACTCCAACATCAGAACTTCAGTTGTCGAGAACGTTATTATTTGGGCGGCCCAGAACACCGGCGCACCACGTGATGCGGGCCACGACGCCAGTCTTTGAGATTTCAAGACCCAATCCCCTTTTGTTTGCAGTGTCGCCCATCACGGTGGAGGCAGAGAGGTCGAGGACGCCCAAGGCACTTTCCTCAGTGAGCAGTTCGCCAGCTTCCCAAATTGCGAAGATGACGGAGCTTTCTGAAACACTGGCGAATGGGGACGTTCACTCTGACGTCACGCCTGCAGATAAAGTAATACAAAAACCAATCACGAAGTCAAAGTCTGAGCCTAACTTGAGAAGTGGAATCATCCAGGCTGCAGTTGGCTCTCAAAGACCTAAAACTCCCACATATGGGCCACCAACACCAGCGGTGACGGGATATCAGAGGCCCAAGACACCAACATATGAAGCCTCCCGACTCAGAAGCACATCACCCGGCTATAAACGACCAAAGACGCCAACGTATGGGACGTCTGCTTCCGCTGCAACGCAGGCAGCCTTAACGAAGCCTGCGGCCCAGGTTTCTCAAAAGTCGAAGTCTGGCTATCGTGGACTTACGCCAGCTGAATATGCTGCTTACGGTGGAATCAAAACGCACTCCCCAGCGTATGGCATCTCGAGTTCTGGGACGGCAGCGCACGATGAGGTGAAAGCCGAAAAAAAGGCACCAGAGGAGAGCAGCCGGGAACCAAGCGCCAAGGGGGGACCTCCATCCGAAGTGCCTCAGGTAAAAGAACCTTCCAAAGATGCAGACAAACCCCAGCAGGGACATCAAAGGGTCGCAGCTACCTCTTCGGTCCCTGTCATTGTTGTTACACAAGCGTCTGAAACCTCGGGAACAGTCTTAGCGCGAGAGGCGAGCTCAGCGTTTGGTCAGCGTGCAGAAAAAACAAGTCGCGGCTGCGCTTCCAGAAATACAAAAGCATCCAGCAGCAGCAGATAAACAGAAGGTGGAAACACAAATTCAAGCAACAAAGACTCCCGAAGCCAAAACCGCCTAAAGATGGAAACCAAGATCCTCTGAAGGCAGTAAGGAAACTGTTAGGCAAAGACAAAGTCCAGAATGCTAAGAACATGGCTAAAACTGAGAACAAAACAGAGGTTTCACTTGTTAAGGAATCAGTCAAACCTGTTACTTCTACCACGGTCAAAGCTGAAGGCTCAAAGCCAGGTTCTGCAGCACCTGCTCTACTCGCTGAGGCACTTACAGCTGACAAAGGGAAGGAAAAGAAAGAAGAAAAGGCTTCGGCAGAGAAAAAGGAAGCCGGTGAGACCGTCCCGGCCACAGAGGCTCTTCTTAAAGTCATGCAAAAGCCAAAAGGGATGAAATACAAAGTGAGCGGTTGGTCCCGACTTAAGAAGCACATGGTGGTGGAACAGGAAGAGCCCACATTTCCAGAATCGGGCTCTCAGAGAGAGGTCAAGGCTGGACAGGACCAGGGTGAGGAGAAGATCCCAGAAGAGAAGCAGGGGGACGAGTCCGGTGCTGGGGACGAGAAAGAAACCAAAGACACCCCAAAGGCGACAAAGATGTGGGACGCCGTCCTCTTCCAAATGTTCTCCTCCAAAGAGAACATAATGCACCAGATCGAGTTAAACAAAAGTGAGAAGGAGACGGTGGAGGAGAAAACGGACGAGCTGAAGGAAATACCCTCGTTTGCGTACCGGCTGCCCGTGTTGCTCTTCAGTCCCAAGTTTGACGCTAAAAAGCTGCGGGAGGCAGCGTCGAGACCGGTCACCAAGATTTCTACTGTGTTTGAAATGGGTCTGATTGGGCGAAAAGGCAAAGAGGAGGAACCAAAAGACTTTAACAGAAAGGCCAGAGGGTTCGCCGCAACTTAAGCTAACGACCTCCAGGACTAGGTGTCCAGACAGGAACTAAAACGGGAAGAAGAAGCAACAATATGTGTTTTGTAAAAGGTGTAGACTTGTTAGTGGCAGTAAACTCTAGTCTTAGTCTCTGTGTAAAAAAAAAACACGTTTATGGCTGGTTGACTGGATGTTATGTGTTAATATTTGTGGCTTAGTAGGAAAGAGAGAACTACATTTGTCTTAAAGTCATTGAGACATCACATCGGATTAAAGCGTCTAGTCTGAACATCTCTCATCTGTTCCCTTCATCGCACATTCACAATAAAGATATGTTGTTAGGCTGTTTACACAGATATTTTTACAGTTAATGAACACAAATAAAATAAATGATTTTAAGACAAATAACTTGTTGATTTAGTGTTCTTCAAAATGGTGCTACTCGCCTCACGGTGAGACCTCCGAATGGATGTAAAGTCACGTTACTGTGGAACTGCGTTTCTGAATTCGTTTTCTTTTCTTTTCTTGTGGGGTTGGAAATATGTTTAAATCAACCATATTATACAGAAGGTTCACATTGTGTTTTTTTTTTTTTAATTTACTTGCTTTTTCTTTTTGTTATTACGAGAGAGAGAGAGAGAAGAAGAAGAGAAGCGGCGGCGTAACGGTGAACTTGACGTCAGTTAAGTTCAAAACTTCGCCGGCTACGGCAACGGCATGGACGGTTCTGGCAGTGGTTCTAGATGAATGTAGATGAATGTAGATCTAAAATAGAAATAAAAGGTTTAGCGATAATTTTCTGCGACTTGAGGATGGTCATTGGGCGAAGTTGGAAGAGCGGTTGAAGCACGATAGAGGTTTGACTTGGTCAGTTAGCCTGATTGATTTTAAGTAGAGGGAGGACTGCTCCTCGTCCAGGCAACGTCGTTAGCCGCGACGTGATTAGCTGCTGCTGCAGTGACGTGGCGGCTGTTCACATTAAGACCTCTGTGGTCGGTCCTTGGCTTTCAGGGAACCGTGGGATCTTTTTACTCCACCACGTTTATTGGATGACTTCCAGTGGCTTGGCACATACAGGCTAGCTTAGACGGCGCTGGAATATTTAAACGGTTTTATCCTTTTCAGCTAACTCAGTTCTGGTTGCTTTTATAATTTAGAGGTCTGGTTGTTGGAAAAAGAAACGGCCCCGTGAAGTTAAATGACACTAGACGTGAGGCGTAGAGCGTTTAAAAGCTCACGTTCTCCAAGCAGCGTGTTTTTGTTTCGGCCATCATGAAGCTTCTCTGCAGGCGAACCAGCTCAGTGGGGAAAAAATGAGTTATTATCATTATTACTATTTCTTTGTATTTTTTCTTTTTTTTTTTCTCTTTGCATTGGTGTCGCTACTTTATGTTGGTCCAGGGTTTAAAAATATGTTAAATAATTATATATTTTATTCTTTGGTGAAATCAGGGTTTATTGTCACTCAAACTTTACTCAGAATTTTGTTGAATCAGTTTATTATTTTTCAAAACTGTAAGCTGCATTTTTAAGAGCCTTTCTGGTTTAATCGTGTCAGATATGAAATAAAGCACTACCAAAAACAATCTGATTGCCGTTTCCGTTTAACTGAATTTAGTTTTTAAAGGATCACATTTCCATTTCAGTAACTCTTCCTGAGACTCATTTCCCAGCAGGCCATCTGTTCCTTCAGCCCACCAGCTTTTTAAAATGTTTTTATTGCATTTCAGAATGAAAATGAAGTGTTTCTTCTCAGATATCCTATTTTAGTGAATTTTCATTATTTAGAGCAAAGCACTTTAAACTGGGTTGTTTTTCTTGGATGAAAATACCACAAAAATAAACCTGGTTTAAACATACACTATTATTGCCAAAAGTATTGTCTCACCTGCCTTGAGTCACATATGAGCTTTAGTTCATCCCAATCCAAATAATAATGAGTTAACGCATTATTATGACGTTAACTCATTAATTTATTAACGCCAACATTTATTTTATCGCATGTTAACGCATGTTGATCACATGCTTTTGTTTTGAAAAGTCTGTTACTGGCTGCTGCGGAACCGGAAAACATTTGGCAGGTAAACATGCAGAAAAGCTAAAACAGACATGGAGAACGGTAAAAATCCATGAACTTTACAGTTCAGGTAGCAACTCAGGTAGCAATATTAACAATTCTGTCTGAAAAAAAAAATTCTGGACTGCAACAAAAACTTTGGCTCCATGTTCATTCCTCCATGTTCAGCTGGATCAGTGGCCTTGATTATAAAACAAATTCAGTTCTGTGGCCCGTTTTTTAATTTTTTATCTTTGATCCAAGTCTAAAATTGAAATATAAAAAAACAGGATTTTTTTTGTTGTTGTTGTTAGATTAAAAAACGAAAAACGTAATAAAATGTCACTTTTTTAAAGACATTTTCATTTTAAAGTTCTACCAGACGGAGGATTCAACAGAAACAAGGTTATTTGTAACAACTGACAAGTTGAACTCCCCGTTAAAAGTTTCTGCTGTTACCTCAGAAATTACCTGTTTTAATGTTCTGATTGTGCTGAGACACAATCATTTTGTTGGAATTTGTTTGTACTTTTTAAAAAAAAAAATTATTAAAAAGAGGTTGACATTAATGCCCTGGCAGTGGCAATAAGCTTTATTTTATTTTACATTTTTTTAAGATGAGATTTACACTAAATATGTGTTACTGAGAAGTGCTGATGTTAAAAGTGTTTGAACAACTAATGTTATGGCACTTTAGTTCATATGGCAGCAGAACATTTAATAAAAGTGACCTTTACACTACTTTTGAATCGCATATACAATGCGATTAATCACGATTTATCAGGGAAATCATACGAATAATCACGATTAAAACTTTTAATTGTTGCCCAGCCCTAATATATATATATATAAAATATTGATAATCAATATTTTATTCAAACAACAGATATTGCATTTAATGTCTATTTGTATAAAAAAAAAAACAATGAAATCTAGTTGTGCAAGTTAATGCACATATACAGATTTATAGTTTCTGACACTTTTTTTTTTAGTAAAGCATGTGAAAACTTTCCTCAATGCAACATAATTTTTTTAATATTCCTTTTTTGGCACTAGTGGCCTTTATTTGACAGTGAAGGAGAGACAGGAAACAGGGCAGAGTGAACGGAGAAGACAAAGGGTCATCCGGGTCGGGAGTTGAACTCGCGACCAGCCGCATGAGGACTCTGTATATGGGCCGCCTACTCTAACCACTGCACTAAATATTATTTTTTATCCATATTTTTTTTAATTCATTTAATAATCTTTTGAATAGTAAAAACAAAGTGTAAAAAGCAGGAACTAGGAACAGCAAGTGTTGTGAATGTTGTGCTTTAATTCAACTATTTAAAACAGTCTAGTTAAATGTAGTAGTTGTTCTAGTCTCTCCTCTGTTCAGCACATCACATCCAGTAACAGCAGAAGTCTGCATTCGTTCACTTCAGGACAGATATTCTCCATCCCCGTCTTCGTGCTCGTGATCTTACCAGACTTCCCGTTGACTTCTCCTCGGCTCTGCTCGCCCACAGAGATCTTCTCATATTTGCCGTGACCGGTGACAACAAACTTGTACTTTTTGCCAGCCGCTGAGCCCTGGAGAGATACGACACACAAAAGCCTTTCAAACATCTCCTCAAACCAAGGGATGCACGATAACTGTTATCTAAAAACCAATACCGAAAACTTTCAGCTCCTAAAGGCCGATACTGATAACACACACATAAACCTAAGATCATTACATCAATACTATGAACAAAATCAAAAATAGTTTTGACTTTTTATATGAACAGATATTTATTTTTTCCAATGAAAAACTATTGGCCTAAACAAACATTTTCATAAAGCTATCAAACAAACCTATTTGATATCTTACATTAACTTAAAAAAGGTTCATTACTGACTGATATAAAAAATAAAGGCTCCTTGAACTGATGGAAATACATGAATTAGAATTACAAACTGAAAAAGGCTTGTGGTTCCATTTAAAATAATACCTTAAAGTAAATGAGGTTCAGTAGTTTTTATTTTTTAATCTCATGGAAGCTTTAGATGAGAGGAATGAGGGAGAGGAGAGGGGAGACTGCTGCTGGTTTGCGCACGTTAGCATTAGCTTCCGTTAGCTCACGTTAGCGCGATTTCAAAACTCCATGGAAGCGATTGTTATGTTGTAGGTGGCTGATCAGGTTTTACGTATTAAAGCTTGTGCTTCCCTCCTCGTAGAATTCACTCGGAGGATTCGTCACAAATAACCACCAAACTATCTTCTACTGAAACTTTAACGAAGTTCCACGCCGCCATGTTTGTTGTGATCAGTACGCTGTGCTGCATGCTGCATTCAAGGTGTAACGTAAATTTCCACGTTCCCTCGTTAGCTAATCGTTCTTTCAGCCTTTTCTATTTTTTTTTTGTGGGAAAATACTGCGAATATCAATTAATGTCAGAAACTACTAAAATTATGACCGAGTTAACGAGTTGTTTTCTGGCATGAGGGGGTATTCTTGATTTTCCTGATTGAGAAATGCTGACGTAACTTGAACATAACATTCACTGCCGGTCATTCAAGGCTCAGAGGGAGCGAGGCACTGCTGTGTTGACAAAAATATATATGTTATCTGATATTGGAGTTATCGGAATGACGTCATAATTTCCTGTTATCGGCCTGATAGTTATCATGCCACCCCTACTCAAACCCCCTTTCTGAGACATAACGGTAAAGCATTGTTCATCTGAAATGCCTCAAAGGGAAAATATTGCCTCTCGTTAAAAAAGAAATTTCAGGATATGAAAGGCAGAAATCCAGTAGCGCTGCTACTCGCAGCTCCCAGAGTTTACTGAACATAAACATAGCTGTCAGCTCTGTATCTCGGTTTGAAAGCGGTGCGTCCGAGCTGCTCTGCCATTGGCTATCGCGTAGCATCTTCCTGGCATCCCATTGGCTAGGAGGGCCCCTTGTCTGTATGAGCGTAACCCAGCAACCAGGTAAACAAACAATTTTTACCTCCACCAAGGAGGTTATGTTTTTGTTTATCTGTCTGTCTGTGTTCAAGATAACTCAAAAAGTTATGGATGGATTTTGATGAAATTTTCAGGAGTTGTCAGAAATGTGAAAAGGAAGAACTGATTTCATTTTGGGTCTGATCCGGAAGAAATCCTGGATTCTGGATCACTTTCAATTTTTTGATAATTGTTGCGTTTAGTGGAGGTCTGCGCTCTCTGAGTGCTTTTCTAGTTTTAACATGTATTTCTTACCGGTTTTTATGTCATTTCATGTATTATTTATAACTTATGAAAAAAATTATGTTCAAATTTTGAGGGGGCTTGGAACGGATTAGGACATTTACATGGAAAACGCGTCTCTACTTAGGAAATTTTCAGGTTACGAAACCACTTCCAGAACCAATTAATTTTGTCAGTAGAGTTACCGCTGTATTAGCTATATTGTGCCGGGTTTTTTTTCACGGTCACATGTGCACGCAGCACAGAGCAGGAGATATGAAGAGAACAAACCCTCAAGAGACACCAAGGACAAAATATTTAACAGGGATGAAGAGAGAGACGGAGATAATGAGACAAACGAAAGTCAGCAGAAAGTTAAGACGAGGAAATATGACGATGCTGATGTAGCGCTGCTTCACTGAGACTACGGTGGATTGATGCACCTTAGATCTTTATAGAATAATCTGTATTTCTTTCCTTTTTGTTTCCCTTAATGTTAATAAGGACACAGTGCTATGCAGAGGTGGAGAGTTGGGAGGACACAGCAGAAAATAACTGAGAAGAGCTACAACTGTGATTTGTTGTTTCTAGAAGTTTACATTTCAAAAGACTGAGTGCTGATAGATAACGTGTGTTTTTTGACTTTCGTCGTTCAAAAACGCTGTGAATTGTTGACCGGCGGGATTTGAGCTTGAGGCAGAGAAGATGTGGGTGTCTGAGGGTCCAGGTCTTTGTCTGTGGAGGGTTAGGGTTAGGGGTTAGGATTAAAGTTAGTGTCCCATTCCCCGGAGGGTACGGTGAAAGCACGGGCCATCCCCGTTGTAGCTCCTCCCCACCGGGTCCTCTTCTGATGCTGGCCCGTATGTTGCAACGACCATAACAGACCACCGTCCATCCTCCATTGTCCATCTTTTTCTTTTTTTCCTTTGTTTAATTTTTTTTTTTTCTTGAAAAACAAAAAGAGCTTTCCTTAAATTTGGAAAGAAAAAACGGACCACTCGTCCTCAATTCAAAAACTTTTTATTAAAATAACAACAAAAAAATAAACCAAAAAATAACACTATTCAATTTGAATTTCAAAAACCAAGAAACTGTGTGCCAAAAGACGACGTTTCGACCTGGATGCGTCTTCTTCAGGTCAAGGCACACAAAAAAAGAAAAGGATGGTTGGTCTGTTTGAGAGATGTTGCCTCCAATGCTCAAAGTCGAATGAGCTCTCCCCCTCCCTCCTCCTCTATATAGGCTGCCCTGTTCACCCTTTTTAAAAAAAAAAGTTTTTATCATTCGCTTTTTACTATTATAATAAATTATTCCTTTTTAACCTATAATTCCTTTAAATTCACTTCCCCAACCCATTCCACATGAATTATATTAATCTCCAGACCCATCTAATGCCAAATATAAATTTTTTAATTTAATTTCTTTGTCAATTATGAAATAAACCCTTATCTTTACATTTTTTCAATCTTTCTTCATACCCTACTTTATAAACTTACATTTCAATTTATCCCTTTATTAATTATTAATTCAATTCCAATAAATGTATCTAAAAATTTATTTCTTAATCCATTTTTAACACCCTGCAATTTTAGTAAATCTTTTTAATCCCTTTTTAATTCAATTTTAATCGTCTTTTTAATCCCTTTTTAATCACAGTTCAGGTTCTGGTATCCAGGATTAGGGTTGGGGCCTAAAGTTCGGGTAGGGGTTAGATGCCAGGGTTAGTGGTGGGGACCTAGGGTTAGGGTTAGGGTTAAGGGTTAGGGTTAGGGTTAGGGTTAGGGTTAGGGTTAGGGTTAGGGTTAGGGTTTAGGGTTAGGGTAGGGTTAGGGTTAGGGTTAGGGTTAGGGGTTAGGGGTTCGGGTTAGGGGTTAGGGGTTAGGGTTAGGGGGGTTAGGGTTAGGGGTTAGGGTTAGGGGGGGTTGGGGTTAGGGGTTAGGGGTTAGGGTTAGGGTTAGGGGTTAGGGGTTAGGGCTAGGGTTAGGGTTAGGGGTTAGGGTTAGGGTTAGGGTTAGGGGTTAGGGTTAGGGTTAGCCACATCCTTCAGGATGCCTACCTTGGCTCTTGGGTCAGACTTCCCCGTCGAGTCTCCGATGATCTCCCACATGTTCTTCTTCTGCATCACATCTCCACTCTTAACGTCCTGTGGAAACAGCCAGGGATCAGAGGGGGAGTTTGGTATTTGCCAGAACATAGAAACGGGTATTTTCTCAGCACGTGGGAACAAACTCTGACTTGCATCGCCGCATAAACTGTCTGTCAACAGTTTTCATTCTCAGCGTCGCACTCACAGAGACAGAGGAAACAGAACGAGCACAAACATGTGCGGATGTTTGAACTGGGCCTTTGTGAGGTCGCCTAAGAAGACTAGAATGCTAAAGGCCTGCTCTGCTGAGCTGGGGGAGCCAATTCAGCACATCTTCAACATGAGCCTGCGGCTTGGGAAGGTTCCCGTGCTCTGGAAAACCTCGTGCCTCACCCCGGTCCCCAAGAAAAAAACCCCCAGGGAGCCAAGCGACTTCAGACCAATCGCTCTGACATCCCACGTCATGAAGACCTTTGAACGGCTGCTGCTCCAACACCTCAGACCCCAGGTCCAACACGCACAGGATCCCCTGCAGTTTGCGTACCAGGAAAAGGTGGGCGTGGACGACGCCATCCTCTATCTCCTACACAGGGCTTACTCTCATCTGGACAAAGGGAGCAGCGTGAAGCGAATCATGTTCTTTGATTTCTCAAGCGCGTTCGACACCATCCATCACCCCCTACTGAGAGACAAACTGACCGAGATGAGGGTGGACTCGTACCTGGTGAGGTGGATCACGGACTACCTCACAGAGAGACCACAGTACGTCAGACTGAAGGACTGCACATCTGACACTGTGGTCAGCAGCACCGGAGCACCACAGGGGACTGTGCTCTCCCCCGTCCTGTTCACCCTGTACACCTCTGACTTCCAGTATAACTCTGAGCTCTGCCACATGCAGAAATACTCGGACGACACTGCGATAGTTGCTTGTGTCAGGGATGGACAGGAGGAGGAGTACAGGAGCCTGATAGAGGACTTTGTGACGTGGTGCAGTGACAACCATCTGCAGCTAAACACCTCCAAGACCAAGGAGATGGTGGTGGACTTCCGAAGGAACAAACCACATCCAGAACCTGTTTCCATCGGGGGGGTTGACGTGGAGGTGGTCAGGACCTACGGGTATCTGGGGCTGCAGCTGGATGACAAGCTGGACTGGTCACCTAACATGGACACTACCTGCAGGAAGGGACAGAGTCGCCTGTACTTCCTGCGAAGGCTGGGGTCCTTCAACATCTGCAAAAAGCTGCTGCAGATGTTCTACCAGTCTGTGGTGTCCAGCGTCCTCTTCTACGCAGTGGTGTGCTGGGGAGGAAACCGCAAGAAGAGGGATGCAGCACGCCTGGACAGACTGGTGAGGAGGGCCGGCTCTGTGGTGGGTACAGAGCTGGACTCACTGGTGACAGTGGCAGAGAGGAGGTCCCTGGACAAAATGCTCTCCATCATGAACAATACACACCACCCTCTGCACAGCACCTTCACCGGGCAGAGGAGCATGTTCAGTGACAGACTGCTGTCACAGTCGTGCTCCACGGACAGACTCAAGAACTCTTTTGTCCCTCTGGCCATAAGACTGTACAACACCTCACTGCCACGGCAGGCAAAGAAGCACAGAGTGAACCCTGGACTCACTTTTTCACTTTTTCACCCTAACTAGGTCAAGTTTCACTCACAATACTTAATGCTAATTCTTGCTAATCTGCTCCTCAATAGTTGGGTACTTAAATGGCAATCACCCTAATTCACTCCTGGTTTTACCTTATTGTTTCGAACACATTAATGCTAATCACTGCTCCTTTGTCTTGTGCTGCTAAATCTTGTTTGGGGGACTATTGTATAGAGAGGGGAGGGGGGGAAAGTGGGTGTGTATTGTGACCAATGTCTTGTGTCCCGTCTGTAAACTGCTACTGGAAGCCCTGAATTTCCTTCGGGATCAATAAAGTATCTATCTATCTATCTATCTATCTATCTAGAATAAAAAAAACATGTGGGAGGGGCGTATGGGATAGAAAGGTCTGTGGTAGACCTGGTCTTTCAAAACTAACATGAACTGCTTAGTCAAACTCTTAAAATGACGGCTGGGCGGCCTGAAAGCTGGACTGGAAGTCAGGACTGTTGTTTCCTGCTTTTCCACAAGAGGGAAACCTCCAGTAACGAACCATCAAAGCTGAACACTAGCGCATGACGCCCGGCGCTCTGTGTCGCCACAGCTGCTCTGTTTCCCACCAGCTTCAGTTTAGGAGCCGGTGATTCGGTTACCGTTGGTTCGACCTGACTCTGGATGTTACACAGTAGAAACTCCACACATGTCGCGCTCAGAACATCTGCTCCGCCCACTCAGCACAGATCAAAGGCAGAGATGAGCCGTTAAAGAGAGAGAAAGGGGGAAAAGAGGACGGGATCACTTGTTTTTGTGGCTCACAGTGGCTTTTCCTGCTGGATGTCTGTTGCTGTCTGAGGGGCCTTGAACCCACTGAGTGATCCGACTGGCCACGCCCACCTTCAGACCCTCGGTGTCCTGACGGCGGAGGAGAAGAAGAAGAAGAAGAAGAAACCATCAGACTCTGAAAACAAGAGCTTTAACGGCGTCAGCCTGCCTCAGTCACACTAAACTGGTCAATGAATGAGAGAAGAAATAATAGAACAATGATGTTAAAAACAATTATATCAAATTAACCATAATTCACTTTTTTCTTTTTTTTTAAATAAGAATTTCTCTAAAACTGATATGGTTTATATTTCCTACATTTTTAGATAATTATTTGATTACATTAAAAAAAAAAATAAATTAAATATCTATATATATATTATATTTAATTTATTTTAAATTATTTTAAAAGTAATCTTTTAATCTTTCAAAATATTTATTTTAAATTATTATATATATATATATATATATATATATATATATATATATATAAGCCATATGTTTTATGTTTTTATGCTTTATTCTGTCAAGCACTTTGTGTTGCATTTTACATGTATGAAAAGTGCTATATAAATAAAGTTTGATTTGATTTTGATTTGATATATATATAATTCTAATACCTGATTTTACATTATCTTCACACGACATTGAAATAATAAAATCCATCAACAGATCATAAATGAGAGCTTCTTTTAAGTGTTTTATATATATATATAAAACCAATTAAATTACTGAAATTTGATGTTTCCATTTTGTCAGTAACTTTCAAATATCCACATCAGAACTTTACACTTGGTTTGTCCGAATAACTGGATGAACAGCAGCAGCTCTGCTGTCAGTCACCTTCTCAGATGAAATAATTAGATGGATATGAGTCTTTTCATGCATCTGAAATGAAACATGTGGCCGGCTGATTACAGACAGGAGATCAGATAAAATCATCAGATCAGCTGCCAGGACTCAAATTAGACGTCGGATCAGCCGGACTGATGAATCAAACGTGATCCTCAGTGTTGCAGACGACTCTAGAGAGACTTTAAAACACCCGGAGCACCGAGTCTGTTGGAGTTTTTCACCTTGCAGCCGGCTGCCCTGCCTGGACTCTGGCTCCAGGCCTCTCCAGCCTCAAACAGGTTCTTCTTGGAGGAGACGACCTCTGGTGAGTTGGGCAGGTCGCTCAAGGATGCCTTCGCTGCCCGGGGTTCCTGAGAATTCTGCAAAGAGACGTGCCGGAGAGTGAGCGACGCGCCGTCGGATCGTCAGCAGATTCACGAGGCTCCAGCTTTCTGAGACGACGGCGGCAGGTTGAACCACGTTAGCAAACCTTCAATACCAGACTGCGTCTACAGGGGGCAGTAGGGCACAAACACTACACAGCTCTCTGGACAGTCAGCAACTACGTATCACCCTGGCTCACCTCTACCGCGTGGGTGTACTGCTCCAGCTTGTCATCGATCTTGGACGTCAGGACCAGAGGATGTGTCTTCTTAAAGCTGTTACTGGTTCACGAAAAAAAAAAAACAAACAAAAAACAAAGTAATTACAGGCACTTCAAATTACAAAGACTGCGATGAGCCATGTTTCTAACTTCAACTTCATCTGAATTGTTCACTTAACTTAAGAAATGACTTCACAGTTTGGAAATTCCAATTTCCTGTTTGTCATTAAATGCACCGTTATTGCGCAATTCCAGAATTCACCGAAAAAAATAACTTTTTTGCATTGAAAATTAGCAGCATCTCTTAAAGTCGCCTCTAAAAATGAAAATAAAACAGGCAGAAGTTCATAGAGTCAATAAACCCAAACAAGCATCTCAGATCTGAGAGGAAGAGCCAGCGGAGGAGCTAAACTCACAGGAGCAGCGCAGAGGTCGGCGGGTCAGCAGACATTAGCATCATTCCCCCTCTGAGCATAACTTCTGAACACACATATTTTAAAACGAAAGCATCCTCAGAGGGCCACTGCTTCGTCTGAGCGCCTCTCAGAGCTGATAATTTCCTGCTGCAGACTGCTTGGAGCCGCCATACCTCACCGAGGCTCAGAGAAAACACAGCCGCCTGCATCTGGACGGAGTTAGGCAGCGCCATAAATCAGAGCTGAGCAGCGTGATACGGGGGGAGACGTGCAGGGGTCCCCCCCGACCCTCTTCATCATGTTTACCTTCAGAGTGGGAAGAGCTGAGCAGCGGCGAGAGAGGAAGCAGCTGAGAATCCAAGAGTCCGTTTACCAGCCCGAACTGGATGAACCAAACAACTCATTCATCACTTGAATCAACACTCGGGCTTCTTGCTTTGGTGAATTTATCAAAGCTATTTGTTTTTTTGTATTTTTTTTAAACCAGCTCTCCAACTTCCTGTCCACTCAACAGATTTTTACCTTTATTTTTCTTTTTTTAAACTCTCTTCTTTCTTGATTCACGCAGCCCAAGAACTACAGAATATGAGGTTACAGGTCTCTGGACCCGTTAACCCTGCAGAGTCACTGCAGGACATGTGAAAAAAAAAATCACTCAATGGCACGTCGTCACTGAAGTTTTTGAAAGGGGACACATCTGGACTGAGCTCGGATCAGTTATTGACATGAATGGACGCACCGATGCCTCCGAAATCTGTTGCATGACAAAAGCCAGGAGTCACAACGGGGACGCCAACATGATTATTACACTAAAACATCACCAGAGGTTCAAAACTGCCAAACAGGAGACAGTCAAGGAACTGGCAGACTGTCGGTCCGTGGTGCTACGAGCTGGTGGATGTTGGAAAGAGGACGTGACCCTGCTGAAGGTGGCTGCAGCTCCAAGTTACAACTAGGGATGCACCATAACTGTTTTAAAACCGATACCGATAACAGATAACTTTCAGCTCCTAAAGGCCGATACCGATAACACACACATATACCTAAGATCATTACATCAATACTATGAACAAAATCAAAAATAGTTTGGACTCTTTAAATGAACAGATATTTATTTTTTCCATTGAAAAACTATTGTCAAGCCTCTCAAACATTTTCATAAAGCTATCAAACAAACCTATTTGATATCTCACATTAACTTAAATAAGGTTCATTACTGACTGATATGAAAAATAAAGGCTCCTTAAACTGATGGAAATACATGCATCAGAATTACTAACTGAAAAAGATTAACATTTAAAGAATTTTGGCTTGTGGTTCCATTTAAATTAATACCTTTAATTAAAGTAAATGAGGTTGAGTGATTTTTTTGTTATTTTAATCTCATGGAAGCTTTAGATGAGAGAGATGAGGGGGAGGGGAGACTGCTGCTGGCTTGCGCACGTTAGCATTAGCTCACATTAGCGCGATTTCAAAACTCCATTGAAGTGATTGTTATGTTGTAGGTGGCTGATCAGGTTTTACGTATCAAAGCTTGTGCTTCCCTCCTCGTAGAATTCACTTGGAGCATTTGTCATAAACATGGTCGAGGCTAGCCCTTTTTTAGGGGTGCTTCCCCTAAATTGAAATTCAGCACCCCGAAAACCTGGGGTAAGAAATGTTGTTATTCTAAAATTTTAGTTTACATTTGACAGGCTTAGATAGCGTCCAAAACTTAATCCATAGTTTGTGGTTTAAGTTTATATTGTAAGAATGAAAATGAAAACGACCCCACCTAATGGTATCATCCTCTTCTCACTAACGTTACTTGTGGGTTGTGGTGGGGCTCATTGGGTGCTCAGCACCCCTAAAGCTCTGACCCTAGAATCGCCCCTGGTCACAAATAACCACCAAACTATCTTCTTGTGAAACTTTAACGAAGTTCCACGCCGCCATGTTTGTTGTGATCAGTACGCTGTGCTGCAGGCTGCATTCAATGTAGGGCAATTCGTTCGTGATATCGGACTTATCAGAATGACATCATCATTTCCTGTTATCGGCCTGATAGTTATCGTGCACCTCTAGTTACAACGATGCCCTCAAAAATGCTGCAAAGATGCTTAACTGAGATGTTGGTCTGCGCTGGGGACACGGAGACCATTTAGCTGCAGCAGAGTCAGTTTCTGGACTGCCATCCACCAGGGGTCTGAGAGGAACTCTGGTGGTCCACATGTGCTAGCTCTGTCATCGACTTTGACTCGACTTTTAGAAGTGAAGACGCTCCGGGACCAAATGGGATCTGCTCTGGACCTGGAGACAGTCTTCCAGGAGGCATCACGGCTGCTGGAAGTTTGGTCTTCTGCTGCTGCCAGAAGACCCAGCAGGACATCAGCAGGTCAAATCCAGCCAGGCGCCGTTAATTCTCGTGAGCGCGCACACATGTGGGTGTTTCTGCGCCTGAACACGTAACGCACTACAGATATGCTCAACAGAAGAATTTCTGTTGAGTCTTTTGTTTAGGGACAGCATCCTAGTAAATGAGGGCAGATATGAATGAAATGAACATGTCGGGTCAGATATGTGTCTCCTGGTGATCAAGGAACGACTTAGACTCGTTAAAAGGTTTTAGGTTGGTTATCCAGAGGTGCCTTTAATCGACTCATTAGAGTCTTCTTCGTGTAATTAAATAAATGAAAGACAGAGACTCATTTCCACTGAGGGCCACATCAGCATCATGGTTGCCCTCGAAGGGCCAGATTGACAGCATGAATGTAACAAAATGCAATGTAAATCAAAATAAATTAAACTACACCTTATTATAATGTTAAATAACGGTTTCTGTATTTATTGTGTATTCAATTTTCAAATATTTAACCCATTATTATATTAAACTCAGGGTTTGTGGTTGTAAGAGTATCCATTACCTTGGTTTCAGAAACAGTTCTTTGTTTTCTGGGAGGCTAAATTTAGCATACTTAGCTCCGTGGTCCTGTCAAACCTGCCTCATAACACATAAGACATACCTTTCACCTTCAGATACAAACTTGTAATTGTTTTCCTGTCGTTCATGAAACTGCCTTCCATCTGCATCAGTTTTTCTTTTCTTGTACATGTTGGGGTTAGTTTGAAAAGGTTTTTCTTAAGTTCATCAGTTCTGAAAAATCATCTTGCTTATAGCTACCGTTTTTGTTGTGGGTAATGATGAAATGCATGATGGGAGATGTAGTTTATTGTCAATATGCGCTTTAAAGCGGTTTAAGCTTATTTTAAGTTTTAAAATATTGGTTTAAAATTTAAGCCAATAATGTCCAAGCTCTCGAGGGCCACATAAAATGACGTGACGGGCCACATTTGGCCCGCGGGCCTTGTGTTTGACACGTGTGCTCTAGAAGTTAAAAACTAAACACAGAAATGTCATTTGCTGCCTACGAGGATACTGTACTCAGGACACAGAGGAGGACATTCACCTTTTCTTCAGTGAACGGTTCAGGGACTCCGTTCTTTCTGTGATCTGAAAAAGAAGAAGAAGAAGAAGACTGGGATCATTTTTCTTTTTTTGGATGGAAACAGGAAGTTTTGCCTCTTTGTTGTTGCCTCAGTTCAACCAGAATGAATCGGAGCTCTGCTCAGGAGATGACGCTGACGCACTGGAAACAGCTGTAAAAACCGTCACACCGTTAAAAACAGAAAAGGAAAACCCGAACACTCCCACGTGTTTGGCGTGTGTCCGCGGTGCGTCGTCTCGCCACTTCTCAGTTTTCTGACGATCGGGGATGGATCGGTATTTTCTCTGACCTCAGGGCGAAGCATCAAACCCTGAACTCTGCCCTGCAAGAGCACGAGCGCACAGAGGACACCCTGTGGAGAGATGAACAGGCCTTTGTCCCTGAAAGACAACCTTCAGGGCAGAACGGCTCCTTTGGACACGTCCTCGGCTCCATGTGAGCAGCTTCTTCTCCAGGCTTGGAAGATCACATCGGTGTCAAATGTTCACCCGAACTCAGTCAGCAGAAAACATGCAGAACACACATGCTCGTGAACGCTCACATTTCCATCAGCTACTCCTATTAACAGAGATCTCTAACCCTCTGAAGATATGCTGTGTTTTTGTGGCAGATCCTGACTGAGGAAGCTGGAAACGGTGCAGCCATACAAGAAAACTAAATGGTGGTTTATTATGTTCCAAATGCTCTAAATGTTAATAATATATTTGACCAATCAGATCAGCGGAGGGAGCACCGCGGTGACAGAAGTTAGAGAGACATGCGAGGAAGGAGTATGGTCAACTTTCGCCACCATCGGACAGAAGTTAACTAGGGATGCACGATAACTGTTGGGCCAATAACAGGAAATTATGACGTCATTCCGATAAGTCCGATATCACGACAATTAGCTTCGATAACATATATATTTTTGTCAACACGGCAGTGCCTCGCTCCCTCTGAGCCTTGAATGACCGGCAGTGAATGTTATGTTCAAGTAACGTCGGCATAATCAGAAATGATTACTCAATCAGGAAAATCAAGAATACCCCCTTATTAGGGTTGAGAATCGAGAACCGGTTCCTGTAGAGAACCGGTTCCGTGTGTTTCAATTCCATGGAATCGTTTGTCAGTTTATCCAGCGATTCTCTTATCGATTCCAACCAGCACGAATCTCGCGTAATTTACTCAAGTTACGTACAGTCAATTCCAGAAAGCGCTTACGTGATCAAGTTACGTCGGTTTAGCACGTGCATTGCAGTTGTAAACAACAATGGCGCCCACCAGGTTCAAACGCTCCAAAGTTTGGCTTCACTTCACCAAAGAAAGATGGCAACAAGGCAACTAGCAGTCATTGTAAAGTGGAGATAACAGCGTCGGGAGGGAACACGGCTAACATGCAGAAACATTTGAACATACAACATGCGATAACGAGTGTCGTGTTTTTGACGCTTCGGACTGATGGATCTCAACCCAGCAGCAGTAGCCAAGCTAAGATCACCTCTGGTAACTCTGGTAAGTAGCTATCCCGCTGCCTATGTGCTTCTTTGGAAAACACGCTATAACATTAACGCTATGCTATTAAACGAATGCCTTCTGCATTACATTTAGAAGATGACCGTGAACAGAGAGAGAGCCTGGCTGGTTCAGAGGCTGGAAGACATGATTATTTTTCTGCAAAAGAATTGTTAATTCTTCATAGTATTTGCAGATTTGTACTATGCTCTGTTCCATTGTATTTGATAGTATTTATCTTTCTTTATTATTATTTTTGAGTGCTTAGTGAGCTCATATATCCTTTTAAAAGGGAGATTTTTTCATTTCTATTAGGAAAAATTTGTTAGTAAAATGTTACACATTCTTGTGTATTTGCACAGTTACATATTACAACAGTTAACACGTTATCTTTGGGCCTCTTTTGACCTCGCTGTTGAGTTTATAAGGTCGTGACTTCTAAGTAAAAAAAAATTGATGCTAATAAAACTGTTCTCCTTTTTCCCCAAATTAGAATCGATAAAGAATCGAATCGTTAAACAGTATCGATAATGGAATCGGAATCGGAAACAATTCCCATCCCTACCCCTCATGCCAGAAAACCACTCGTTAACTCGGTCATAATTTTGGTAGATAATCGATATTCACAGTATTCTCCCACATGTTACGCATAAAAAAGAAAAAAAAAAGAAAAGGCTGAAAGAACGACTAGCAAACGAGGAAACGTCAGAATTTACGTTACACATTGAATGCAGCCTGCAGCACAGCTACTGATCACAACAAACATGGCGGCGGAACTTCGTTAAAGTTTCAGAAGAAGATAGTTTGGTGGTTATTTGTGACGAATCCTCCGAGTGAATTCTACGAGGAGGGAAGCACAAACTTTAATACGTAAAACCTGATCAGCCACCTACAACATAACAATCGCTTCCATGGAGTTTTGAAACCGCGCTAACGTGAGCTAATGCTAATATGCGCAAGCCAGCAGCAGTCTCCCCTTTCCATCATCTCTCTCATCTAAAGCTTCCATAAGATAAAAAAACAAAAAATCACTGAACCTCATTTACTTTAATTAAAGGTATTAATTTAAATGGAAACACAAGTCAAAATCCTTTAAACATTAATCTTTTTCAGTTAGTAATTCTGATGCATGTATTTCCATCAGTTCAAGGAGCCTTTATTTTTTATATCAGTCAGTAATGAACCTTATTTAAGTTGATGTGAGATATCAAATAGGTTTGTTTGATAGCTTTATGAAAATGTTTGAGAGGCTTGACAATAGTTTTTTAATGGAAAAAATAAATATCTGTTCATTTAAAGAGTCCAAACTATTTTTGATTTTGTTCATAGTATTGATGTAATGATCTTAGGTATATGTGTGTGTTATCGGTTATCGGTATCGGCCTTTAGGAGCTGAAAGTTATCGGTATGGGTTTTAAAAAACATCGTGCATCCCTAAAGTTAACTCCATATATGAAAGTATTTGTTGGCATGTCGCAGCTGTGAGGTCACGCTTCGCTCGTGCTCAGTGTCGTGCAGCTCCAGCTGACTCGGTGAAACCAGAACATGCTGCTCGTCAAACCCACTCGCATGCATGCGACTTACGAGCTGAGACTGAGGCGTCTGGCTGTGGAGACAACGCACAGTTAGTCTCCGGGGTTCAGTTTTGGTCACATGTTTACAACACTGATATACGTATATAATTCTGCAACAGTTAAACATTCGACTGGATCTTAAATCAAATGTAAAGAACATCTTAAAGAGTCTGTAAATGCATTCAGGCCCTTTCAGTCAATGTTACAGCCTAGTGATGTGTGTGTGCATTTGTACATTTACACATTCTCATCTATGATTTGTGGTTTTTTGTATAAATATTATATAAAGTATCTGATTAAGATAAGAAAGCTGTCGCTATTTATTGATTTTATTGAATGGGATTCTTTCCAGTTTTCAGTTGTCAGTAACTCTTATTGTTCTCGGGCCTCATGATTTGTCAGCGTTTCATGTTTTTTTTTTTTTTTTGTTGCCGTTCACGTCAACGGCCGCTCAGACGTTTATCGAGGACAGCCACGCCTCCAGGCTGAGCTTTAATGTGACATCACTGTGCAGACTTCTCACTCGGTTCTGTCTCTACGGGTGTTTCCGGCTTCGTGAAACCCCCGCGGTGTGTGCGAAGACCCTGTAACCATTCAGTCCACTGTGCACTTTCCAGTTCCAAATGACAAGAGAAGGCACGACATCACCGACAACTGAACAGCAACATGAGCTTTACAACCGGAGAAACTGCCGACGTGGAATTTGGACTTTTGATCTCGTTCAAGTCTGAATCCAATATTACCCCTAAATTTCTGACCTGATTTATAGGTTCTAGAGAGTCTCAAGGTGACTGAGACTGTCAGTGACACATAGATCTGAGTATCATCTGCATAGCTGTGGTAGGACACATTACAGCTATGTATTAGCGGCCTAATGGAAGCATGTACAGATTGAATGACAGAGGTCCCAGGATTGACCCCTGGGGAACCCCAGCTGCTTTTATTACCTTGTGTGTGGGAACTTTGGGACTGAACGGACTGAACAGCTCGTCTCCCTCCGCGCTGGATGTGCTCAGGCTCTTCATCCTCTCCGCTGCTTCCATCCTCCTCCTCTCAATGTCCTCCTTCATCCGCCTCCTCTCCTCCTGGGGGGGGGGGGGGGGGGGGGGGTCAGGCCAAAAACACTCCTCACCGTCAGTTAAACAAATGGACCAGATGGCGCACTGATTCCCACAGAAACAGCTTATTTACAGATGTATCTGACCAGCTTACTGTGAGGAGGAAGAATCACTACTACGGACCGTAAAAATATAAAAACCTATGTGAGGCTGGCTGCTTTGGTTTCTGCATCGTGTGGGATGCGGTTCCAGAACCGAAGGAAACATATTCATGGGTCAGTGACCTCACAGCCCAGCTAAAAGCTAAAAGAGACCCAGCCTCACAGTAAATGAGCTCTTGGGAGCTTTAAAGGAAATATATAATGACTTTTTTTTGTCTATTTTGACTATTTTTGTCAGGTCTTAATGAAATTAGGTATCTTTAGTCAAAATACAGTTTAAATACTGGAGAAAAGCTCCTGTTTCAACTTTGTCCTTACAGCTGTGTTCATCGGATTCAGGGGGCGGAGTCAGACACTCTGCTTGACTCCGCGGGCGGGACATTCCTTTTTGTGAAATCAGACATAAGGAAGCAAAGGCAGGACAATGTGCAGCAGGTTGGAGGTGAAGACGGGGAGGCGGGATAATCCAATCTGATCTGTGATGTCACAGTGCTCTGCAAATTTGAACCGCTGACCCCAAACAAAGTGACGAAAACCCCCCCCTGAAGATACGTCCCCTTTAACAGAATCAGGCCGTCTCCCTCAACTTTACTTTCAATGTTTTACATTTCTCAGTTCCTTCCTCCAGTTGTGTAACTATGGAAGCGACACCGTTTCTGCTGAGGCATGCCCACCTCCTCTTTGGCCAGCCGCTGTTGTTCTTCCTCCTCCCTGCGGCGCTCCTCTTCCTCTCGGACTCGGCGTCTCTCCTCCCTCCTCCTCTTCAGCTCCTCCAGCTCCTGCTCGGCCTCGGCCTGCCGGTGCCTCAGCTGTTCCAGCTCTTGGCTCTCCTTCTCCTGCAGGCCCCGGCGGATCTTGACCAGTCGTTGCTCCGTCTCCAGGATGGTCTCCGCCTCGTCCGAGTCCGCAGGTCTTCAGCAGTGGACGCAGAGACGTCAAACACCCGACAACAAGCTGGACCAAAGTACCTTTTACGTGAAAGGACCACAAACCTGCTGGATCTGCTTGTCTTCACGTGCGACATCACTTCCTCGGGGGCCACGCTGCTGTTGGAGGGGCCGTGTTTTGGCTCCTGGCGAAGGAAAGCCTTCGACGTGTAGGAGATTTTGACTTCTCTTTTTTTCTCCACCTGTTCATGAAAAGTTACAGCTGATTTTCTTTTTAAATACATCACGCTGTTATCGGTTATTTTTTCATCAGCGGCTCTGACTGGAAATCTGTATCAGGTGTGGACATGACCGTCTTGAGATCAATGCCACAGAATATCGGTCTGAGCCAGGCTTTGGCTTGTAATAGAAGAGAAACTTTTTAATATGAATGACTGGAGACTACTGAGACTGACCAAGGCCCTAATCTAGTTGTATCCAGTGTAAAGGCGACATAATGAATCTATGATTTGGAGAGTAAAAATCCCACCGAACCCTAGTTCAGTAAACACAGAGGTAGACCAGACCAGATATCACTAGTTCAGATATCACTAGTCCAGGTAAAAATAATTCCGGTAGCACTAGTCAGGGAAACACTAGTCCAGGTAACACTAGTCAGGGTAAAACTAGTCCAGGTAACACTAGTCCAGGTATCATTAGCCCAGGTAATGCTAGTCTAGGTAACAGTAGTCAGGGTAACACTAGTCAGTGTAACACTAGTCCAGGTATCATTAGTCTAGGTAACGCTAGTCCAGGTAACACTAGTTCAGGTATTACCAGTCAGGGTAACACTAGTTCAGGTAGAAGTAGACCAGATATCACAAGTTCAGATATCACTAGTCCATGGTAAAAATAATTCAGGTAGCACTAGTCAGTGTAACACTAGTCCAGGTAAAAATAGAACAAATATCACTAGTCCAGGTAACACTAGTCCAGGTAATGCCAGTCTAGGTAACACTAGTTCAGGTATCACTAGTTCAGGTAACACCAGTCCAGGCAAAAATTGTTCAGGTAACACTCTTCCAGGTAATGCTAGTCTAGGTAACACTAGTCCAGGTAACAGGGGTCCAGGTAACACTAGTTCAGGTAATACTTGTCTGGATAAAACTAGTCCAGCTAACACTAGTTAGGGTAACACTAGTCCAGGTATCACTAGTCCAGGTAACACTAGTTCAGGTAAACTAGTGTTTACTAGTTTACCTGAACTAGAATAGAGCAAGACTTGCACAGCTCGCTTGATTCTTGAATCTCTTAAATCTTGTCTTGAACGACAGGATTTTTTCAGTGATGTTCCAGTCGTCTCAAACCTTTTTGAAATGAATGCACGTCAGCCTCTATTGGGCTTAACTTGTTTGTTTGACTTAACACAACAAACTTGAATTATACATAGGTTCAGACTCAGTTAATTTAAGTTTAGTTTGGTCAAAAACTAATTCAAAAAATGTTTGTAGAATAAACAGGTGAAATGTTGAATGTTAACTTTTTTCCAGCAGCTTCAGATTTCAGTGACTGATCAACACACAGCTCCAGTATTTGGTGGGAAGCCTCACCTCTGTGTCTGGTCTTTGAATCTCCTCCTTCCTGCTGGATGTCATAACCTCCCTCCTCCTCAGTTCTTCTTCCCTCGTCTTCTCTCTCCTTGCTTCCTTTCACATTCCTTCCTCCTCTCACTCTCCAGCCTGGCCCTGTCAATCTCTTTCCGCTCCTGCCTCTGGTGTCGACTAGTCGACGTGGTGGAGTCTTGGGTGGTCTTTAGGGGGGCGGATCTTTTCATCGGGGTGTCCTCTTCGTCCTCCTCGTCCTCACCTGCCAGGTTGAGCTCCTGCAGGCGCTGTTGCCTCTGTCTCTCCCTGCGTTGAGTCCAGTCGCTGAAGCCCTCGTCCTCCTCCAGAGACGGAGAACTGCTGGGCTTCCTGTGGCTGTCAAACCTCAGGGTGAAGACAGCGATGAAGAGTCAGTAAAGACGATGTTAGAAGCATTATTGGAGCTTAAGTAAGAACCAACATCACTGGCTCAAAGACTAGGGATGTGAAAAAAAATCGATATGGCAATATATCATGATTTTCGGCCGCCCAATATAATATCGATTTTTCAGCTCCTAATATCGATTTTTTTTAACAATGCTGTCAGTATGTTCTAATGGTTACTTAAATGTGCAAAAACATTAATAATAAACAATAAATAGGTTGTTTTGAAGCGAATAGTTTTGACTCAATTTGTCCTCTGAATGATCAATATCATCTAATGAACAAACGCAGCAACTTGATTTTTCATCTCTACTTTTAAATTTAATGTTAACTAGGTAGAATATCACAATATATTGTAATATCACGATAATATCGTATCGTGACCCAAGTATCATGACACATATCGTATTGTGAGGTCCTTGCCAATACTCACCCCTATCAAAGACTGAGCAAGATATTAAAATCAGAGGCACGTTAAGTATGAAGCACTGACAGTCCTAAGATTCTCCATGAGATAGATTTAGCTGGATGTTGATCTCGAAGCTTTCATCAAGGTCATTAGTCCGAGAACAAGCGATTTCAGGAGTGATGATTATGTTCCTGACAGCAAATATGGTCTGCTGGTCCGCTGGAGCAGAGCTCGGTGTCCATCCATCAAAGAGAATTAAGGGATTTCAGTAACAAGGTTCTCAGTACTTCAGCAAATACAGACTAAGGTTTTCTTGGTATGACGCTTTCCAAACGGGAGTCAACTTAAGATCCATCTCAAAACGCGGTATTTTGCATCCTGTCGTCTTCACAGAGGGACTGTTCACGGGTCAACCATCGGTGGCAGTTTTGTCGAGACGTCACCTTTTATTAGATGTAAGCCTGATGAAAACATGAGCATATGAGCAGACGGGGACAGGTAAACAGACAGGGACCTGTCTCACCTGTCATTTATCAGTACTTCTGAGCACCTTGGTGACACACCTTGGTGACCTCGAAGACGTCTCGGCTCATAAGCAGTTTGGTAAAAGCCACTAATGGGCCGGTTCATTCAGATGCATCAACATTCATGGGACAGTTACCGTTGAGGGAGTAACGAACTCACGGGTAATCTCAACATTTTCTGCTATAAACCATTTTAAAGACTTGCTGCATTCGTGGAGTTGACATGTTTGGCATCTACAGATGCATCTCTGACGGTCCACCTGCTGGTGGGAAGTGAGGAACGTTTGTTTGGTGTCTCCCGGAGCTGGCAGGAAGGAATTCAGCCAGCATTCCCCAGCTGATTAAGACCGGTGGCGACCCGGTGGAGCCCTGACCGCTTCATGGGAGCCTCTGGCTGATTTCTCTGAAAATAATGACCCCCGAGCGTATAAACGACCCTGTTTTCCCTTTGAAACAGCCGCCACGAAGTCAGCAGCTGCAGACACTGACAGGAAGACGCCAGTCTGTGATCTGATTACCTTCTCTGCTTTATTTTATCCCAGAATTACTTCTGGTGTGTGGTTTTTACGACCCAAGGAGAGAGTTTGAGCGATTAAAAACAGCAAATTAGTTTGTGAAACAGCAAATCCTCCAGAGGAAACATCAAAACGCTGCGTCGTCTTTAATCTCTCGACTCAAAGTCACCTCGGCCCGAGAGCGGTCGGGGCGCTGACGTGATGGCGGAGACGGCGTTCCAGGTGAAAGCTGTAATTAAGGGCCTGAAATTTGAAGTCAGATGAGACGCCGCGGGCTTTGACATGGTGGTAGCTTTTCCCTCAAGACATTCCTGGGTTAGTATGTAATGAGAAGGCAGCTGTGTGTTGGTATTCACATGTACATGGAGGCGGGTGGGGAGGGGGTTGGGGGGGGGGGGGGGGTGCGGCGCAGCTTTTCCCAATCCAAACATTTGTTTCCATGCGACCACACATCCGTGAAAACCCCTGTAAACGGTGAACGGAGACGGGACCTCCTGTACCGGACCCACGACAACGACCCGTTAATTACTCCCCGTAATCACCGGACAAAAGAACAAAAAAAAACCCAATAACAAGCTGCAACGCAGGCAGCGGTTTGTACGGGAGTTCGCTCGTCACAGGACACACCTGCTCTGAGTGTCTGACAGATGAGGAACCCAGCCACCTGTTGATGTCACATTTGCATGATTAGGAGTTAAGCAGCAGTTTATTTCAACGCATTATTTAAAATCCAGCAACCCCTGCTCATTATACAGTCAACGGTGCACTTTCAGCACGATACAGCTCAACTGGACAGCTCTTCTCTACACACAGCAGATTGAGAAGAGTTATATTTCTGGTGTTGGTGAAATCTAAGCAAAAGCAGAGTTAATTCCACTCTGAATAGAGTCAAATCCCTTATATGTAACTCTAAGTTTACAAATAGTTGGAGTCAAAACAAAGTGTCTTCAGAACAAATCTGTAAATGTCATTGTAGTAACATCAACTCTGAACTATTTAACTCTTAACTCCAAACGTGGATGTGACAGTTAAAGTGTAAATCAGACTCCGCCCCCACCGTGCTACACAGCGACAGGAGCGTTCAGCTGTGCTACAGGCTGTGCGTTTCACCGTGGTTTTATGTCGACATTGTTCGATAAGTAAAATGAGCTAACTTTATGTTCGCGTTAGGTTTTGATATTTATATTACCCCTCTGGCACCTGGTCTGTCTTCAATGGCGAGACGCTCACGGTAAGTTATGTCGCCACATTCGCCGCGCTAAGCAGTGATGATTTTAGTTCGTCATTTGGTTCGCTAAAACTTGTAATTTGATGGTAAAGACTGTATCTGCAATGGTAAAAAAGTTTTAGACCGTATTTTTGTTGTGTTGTTAACTCGGCTAAGCAAGCTAACGCTGAGTAAGCAGTGTATCTGTTGTGGGTTTTTAGCATTATGTTAGTGTTAACATTAAGTTAGCTAACTACGAATTGTGTCCGATAAAGTGTTTTAAATGTTAATTTGTGGCGCATGTTTGAAATAAATGAGTTTCAACTAAACATAATGGCATTATTTTTAGCAAACATTATTTTCTAAGTATTTTTTTAGTAATTCAGAAAAGCTAATTTTACACCTTACAGTGTTAAAATGACTATAAAACTTGTATAGTTAACCAACAATCCCGAAAGAGAGTTAATGTCTAACACTACATAAAAGTGTTGAGATAAAGTAACACTAGTTAGTGTTAAGAAGTGTTAAATTTTAACTCCAAAAAGAGTCAATAATAACACTAAGTTAGTGTTAAGGTACTAACTCTCCAAAAAGAGTTAAATTAACTCTTTGTGGTGTGGAGCCATATAGACACTTCAAAAGTGTTGAAATCAAATCTGAGAGTATTAATTTGAGTATGCTGACTTTGCTGTGCGGGTCCTTTGGGATCATGGAGTAGATGCTCAAACTGTCCTGGTGTTTGTGTAAGTGTCTGAACTTGTGATCAGCTCCGAGGTTATTGACAAGACTCGAGCTTTCATCTGCCGCGGAGCTCATCTCTGCTGGCTGGAGAAGCAAAGGCAGCTCACAAACACTGCTTTTAGATGGAGATTTCACGCACGTGGATGTGACATGCACGCGCACAGATGGGCTTGTCCATCTTTTGTATTGTGTAAACTGTGCGGGTTGAAGAAGCCTCCAGAGAACAAAGAGGCTCTCGGGTGTTCTGGAAATGTTTCCGGGATGCTCACAGGTGAGGATTTTCTCAGACTGGTGAGAAGACCGTTTAGTAGTCAGTCACAGAGCAGGGCTTTGACAGACTAACCATTCAGAGATGGTCATCCAGATGTAGAGCAGGGGAGATGTTCACCACATCCAACATCTCCCAATAGGGATGCACGATAACTGTTTAAAACCGATACGATAACCGATAACTTTCAGCTCCCAAAGGCCGATACTGATACCCGATAACACACACATATACCTAAGATCAATACTATGAACAAAACCAAAAACAGTTTTGACTTTGAATGAACAGATATTTATTTTTTTCCAATATTTTTTCCCGGTGAATTCTCTGCTGCTGATGTTAGCGTTAGCTCACGTTAGTGCGATTTCAAAACTTTCAAAAGCGATGGTTATGTTTCAGGTGGCTGATCAGGTTTGACGTATTAAAGCTTGTGTTATTTTTCCTCCTCGTGGAATTCACTTGTAAACATTTGTCACAAATAACCAGCAAACTATCTTCTGAAACTTTAAAGAAGTTCCATACAATCGCCGCCATGTTTGTTTTGATCAGTACGCTCTGCTCCAGGCTGCATTCAAGGTGTATTGTAAATTCCTCCGTTTCCTCGTTTGCTAGTCGTTCTTTCAGCCTTTTCTATTTTTTTTTTATTTTTTATGTGTAACATGTGGGAAAATACTGCAAATATCAATTCTAGTCAGCAACTACCAAAATTATGACCGAGTTAACGAGTTGTTTTCTGGCATGAGGGAGTATTCTTGATTTTCTTGATTGAGTAATTGTTTTTATGATTATGCTGATGTCACTTGAACATAACATTATTCCAGGCACTGCTGTGTTGACAAAAATATATATGTTATCGAGGCTATTCGTCGTGATATCGGACTTATCGGGATGTCGTCATAATTTCCAGTTATTGACCTGACAATTATCGGCCCGATAATTATCGTGCACGCCTATCTCCCAATATAACTTTGATCCAACAAGAAAAGAATAACTGAAAGATACCAAGCAAATGGCTCAGTTCAAACAACCTGAAGCACTATTTCCTCAGTCAGGACTCCTGGATCCGACTAAACCACATGGGATTCAATGGATTTCATTGTCTTTGATAAAACCCCTGGTTTCTGTCCCCAGTACCACTCAATAACTGGATCAGCTGAGCCTTATGAGACCGGTACCAAACTAAAAATCATGTCAGAACAGAAACATAACAGATAACCAGCATTGATCAATCCTTTACGAATGCATATGTCCTCTAAACTGTCTGACCCGCTCTCACCCTCACAATACACCTAAAAATAAAATCTGAGATTAAGAGTTTACATGAATGGATAGTTGGTCAACTGACAGAAAGCCACTTTACATTTATTAGAGGATTAAATAAAAACAAAGCAATAACGAACACATCAAATGATTTGAAGGTAAACTGAACATTTACTTGGTCACATAAGAGACGTGTCATCATGTCCATGTGGGCTTCAATAATAATAATAAAAGTTTTTCTCTAAGTTCTGGATCCTGCTAAGACTCAAGGTTAGTGGTTAAAAGTCCTTCAGTCCATGCTGGTCCAGGACTGGTTTCTCTGTGGATGATGACCCTCTCTGACCAGCTTCAGCAGCATCTTCACCAGCTGTTCAGCTTCTGTTCTGGGGTTGGTTCAGGTCCATCTCTGGGACTCAGAACCGTCTCCTTCCTGAGGACTATTCAATTCAATTCAATTCAATTTTATTTATATAGCGTCTGTTACAATGACAATTGTCTCTGGGCGCTTTACAGAGACCCAGATCATGACCCCCGAGCAAATATCATCAACTAAGATTATATAATTAAATCCAATCAATGATAATGGCAGGTAAAAAACTCCCACGTAGGGAGAAAAAAAACCTTTATACCAAACAGTGGCAAGGAAAAACTCCACTTTAAGAGGAAGAAACCTTGAGCAGGACCTGGCTCATATGGGGGGACCTTCCTGCCGAAGGCCAGCCGGGTAGAGAAAGAAAAGAGGGGAGGCAGGATAGAGAGAGGATGTAGGACGGAGAGAAGATGGAGGACAGATGGAGGACAGGACTATGATGGTGGACGTTCCCATGGTGGTTCTACTGGTGGACAACTGTTAATGTTGGTGGAGATGAATGTGGCTCCTTCAGACATCTGGAAACTGGTGTTAAAATACATCCAGAGACGTGTCTCTAATTAACTCAGATGTTGTCAGTTAACCAATCAGAAGCTTCCAAAGCCATGACATCATCATCTGGACTTTCCCACATTGTTTAAAGGGACAGTAATCTTAGTGTTTGGAAACTTCTGACTTTGGAGAAACTCTCTGAAAATGATCTCTCTCATTATTCTGGCATTTAGTAAATAGAAATAATTGTAATAATCTTGACTGACTTAAAACAGGAAACGTTTAGTCTGATTGATAATAAACCGGATCCAGATGACCTGAGGGGTTCTGGTGGGTTCATACTGGGTCAGGAGGTCACTGATGTGTTCTGGTCCCAAACCATTCAGAGCTTCACAGACCAGCAGCAGAACTTTAAAGTCTATCCTTTGACCTCAGAACTTGACTGATGTGGTCCAGTCTTCTGGTCTTAGTGAGAACTGGCAGCTGAAACTTCATCTCATGTCCACCATGTCTGCTTGGTGATCAAACCTTATTACAGCTGTATATAAACCAGACTGTCACACTAAACAGCATTTGACCTTCTGAGGGTCTGTTATAAGAAAAAAAAACCTCTCTGTACTTACATATTATCTTCTGCTGGCATCTCGCTCTCCGGCGATGACTCGTCAGGAGCTGAGTCACTGCCCCTACGGCGCTGGGCCTCCCGAGCCCTTCGACGACGCTCCCTCTCCACCTCCTCGGCGTCCTCGATGCTCCTCTGAGCGGTCAGTCTGGAGAGAAGAGAGAGGAGAGTATGAGACATAAACTCCACAGCGCTGACAGCGTTGCTTTTACGCCAACGTCCATCACAACTCATGCAGCCACTGCTGCAGTATTTGACAGACGCTCCCCGGCTTCACACATAAATGATCTTCAGAATGAACCAACAGGAAGGAGAAACCAAGACGCTCGTCAGGGAAGCAGAGAAAAGTAAAGTGGTCACAAACAGAAAGCAGTCTTAATGAATGAGAAAAAAAAAAAGGATCAGGAACAATAAACTAATTCAGAGCAAAGGACCCTGCGGGGAAAAAAGGGGAAAGATCAGATTCCAGAGGAGAAACATCAGCGGAGAGCAGTGAAGGAGGTCCTGCTTTATCTCTCCAGCTCATGAACAGACAGCCTTTGTGACGGATCACACAACCAGGTGATCAGGAAGGAGGCGCAGATGTTCACGGGTAGGAAGACCGTTATTTTAGCAGACTTTATAAGTCTGCTGCCTCTTTAATTCACCCCGTCAGGTCTGAGCTGCACTGTAAAAATTATTCCGTCTGTATGGATAATACATGGATAGTACACTGTAAAAAAATATTGTAATATAACAGAATTTTACTGTCTATTTTACAGATTTTTTATGTATTTTTAAAATACAATTTAATTTACAAAAATAGACTGATTTTACATGTCAAATGCAAAATAACATTAAATCAATGATATGCATATCATAGATATGCTGCTAGTGATCTGGCAGGTCCTTTTGGGTCGTTTCCCAGCATCCTTTGCAGCCCTGGGTGTTTAGGTGCTTATCCGTGTTTATTTGTTAGCTATTTGATTTAATGCTGCCATGTAAAGTCTGTTGCTGGTTTGACCCCCTGTTGATTCATAGCCCTTAAATTTAACATGTTCATTTGTGTCACCCTGAGTTAAGTATGTCTCTGTTCAAATCAGTACCCGTGAGTTTGTTTAATAAAGTGTGTAAAACAAAACTTGTTCTGTGCAAAAACAGGAAGATGACGAAATACTCCTTTTGCAAGTACCATGGTTCTGTCAGGTGTTGCAGACCAGGATCCACTACAATACAACGACTTCAGTCCTTAAAATTGTAGCAATTTTAAACCCTATATCTAGATTTTTAACTTTTTTTTTTGGACATTTTTTGAAAGATGAATCACATTATTTTCTTGTGTCATATACTGTTGTATTACATCAAACACAAATTATTATACATCTTTACATAAAATAATGTCATTAAAACCAATTAATAACAGCACATTTCTGTAAATTTAAGCATTATTATTTGTAATACAGCATTTACTTATCATATTTCTAGGTAATTTAATAGTTTTAAATGTGAAACATTTAACAAACAAACCAACAAACAAAATCTTGTTAAACTTACAACTACAAATTGTATTTTAATTATGGAAAAAAACTGTATTTTTATGAGAAAGTAGTTTTCTGTTATTTCACTGTATTTTCTAGCGCTCCAGCTGCCAGAAAATTACATTTTTTTTTAATGATTTTTTTTTTTTTTACAGTGTGCTCCAAATGTGTAAAACGTGCGTGAAGTGCAAACACTCATCCTCCCTCTAACCCGTCTCCACACAGCAAAACGCGACGCCACGGTTTGCAGCTTTGACAGCTTTCTTTTCAAACTTCACGTGTCAAACGGCGAGAGACGGAGCGTTTTTTAACGGGAGCAGTCGCTGTGACGTCCGATCTGACGTTCGCCGCATGCATGAGTGCTTCTGTAATGTTGCAGAACACATTTCTGCAGCTTTTAAAACAGCGTTGCTCTAAACCGCTGCAGAGGAAACAGCCGTCTCCTCTCTCGGGTTTCTCAGAAACATCTGCTGCGCAGCAGAGGAACAAAGACAGCTGTCCAGACACACATGCTGTCCACCACATGTCAGCGTGATACCACTGTATTTATTACAAACCCTCTTAATCTTTATTTATCCAGAGGCAGAGCCAAGCATGAGATCTCTCCTCAATGTCCTGATTTACACCGACATGAAAAGCTTCGCTGCCAGGACCTGAGCTGCACCAACACTGATAAACATTTATTTATTTGGTTACGTTCCATTTTGTTTGTGGATCCACTGCAACGGTTTGATTTAAACCTTCAAACCGGTTCAAACATCCAAATGTTGTTGAGAATCGAGATGATCAAGACTTCAGTGGAAGAATACTGCCAACAAACTATCTGGAATAAAACGTCTGCAGTCATTCATACTAGTTCTGGGTGGTTTACCGGTTCATACCGAATACCGGTGTTTATTTTTCTTATGATATGAATGTTTCATATACCGTAATACCGGTGAGTATGTACTGTAGCGTACACAACGTTGGGAACGTAAGTGCCGCAGAACATTGTTGACTGGGGACTGTTTTTGCAGTTGCACTGGAGGCACAACACGCTACTAGTTTCTGGTTAAACGGCTGCAAACAGAGAAAGTCCCGAAGTGGAAGCTCCAGAACGGCAACATGAGACTGAGGAACTTCTTCCTGAACGAGGAGCCGTGTCTGTGGTGTGGAAGTTCTATGGATTTAAAAAAGACGACGTCCAACAAACTACAATAATCTGCAAATGTTGCCGAGCTAAAGTTGCTAAAGTTGCTAAAGTTGTAGCCGCGGGAGGCTACACCAGGCTGGAGTTGCCTCCCGTGGCTACAACTTTAGAACGTTGTTTACATTTTGTAGTTAATGTTGATTTTTTACAAAATATGTTTTTTCAAGTTGTTTGCAAAATGTGAAAAATAAAAGGGTTCTGTATTTTAACTGCAACTATCATCATTCTGATTCCTTCACTTAATCAGAATCACGAGTGCCACCTCTTTGTAAATAGTATCATTTTGTGAAGCCATGCAAACCTGTATTAATACTAGTGGAGATATGAATGTTTTTCTACAATATTCACTCCTCGTGACAGTAAAATAGGTCATTCTAAGACAATTTACTGCAGCAATTCCTCTAAATGATTAGAAAATGTGGTTAACACCCAGTTGTGCCTTCAAAAAAAAAATACAGTGATATATACCATGAAACCGATATAATTTTGAAAAATACCGTGATATAAACTTTTGGTCATACTGCCCAGCACTACTATCTGGAATAAAACGTCTGCAGTCGTTCATATCAGGACGTCAAAGTCACAATAATCATCAGGTTCTTACTGGAGCTGAAAACGAGGTTAAACAAATACATGAAGTAAGACATGTCGAAATCATTTATTGAACTAAAAATAAGCCAACATGCAGAAGCAAATACATTTTTATATCTTCCACAGGAGTTAAACGAGTGAGAAGCAGCTGAGTTCATCATTGATCATCAGCGAGCGGAAGAGTCTGGAGTATCTAGTCGTGTCTCAGCACAGCGGCGAGGAGGAAATGAGAAGCTACTGCTAAAGCGTTATACTGCCGTGGTGGTGGGAAGTGATATGTTCAGCAACAGGGGGAGACATGGAGCAGCGGCTCAGAGGACGGTGCCCCGCAGGGACAAACGGACACAGCTTGCCCGCATCACTAATTATCTGTCTCCCTTTATTTAGGATCAGTGTGCCAGCCCGCCAGACTGATGGTGAAACAGCAAAGTCCGGCCAGTCTAAAAATAAACCCAATACTGCCGCGCTTTGTTTGCATTGCTGGAGAGGATCGGCGAGTGGCGACGGTTTGTTACAAAACCCGTTTCCAAAGACTTGAAGTCCATCTCCCCGAGAGTAAAGTTCACACTGCGGTCAAACCGTACGACGCTTTGAGAAATTAGGACTAAATCAAAAGCTGCCATTCAGACTCCACAGACCTCAGAAAGCATGTGAAACACTGAAGTTCATGGCACTAAAACTGCAACGACACGACAAGACCGCACAAGCTCGGCATGTTTTGAAGAGCTGCCAGGAGGAAGATGACAGCACGACTTAAGTTTTCAAATTTGCATTTGGACAAACCACAATGTTTCTGGAGGGCTCTCGTTTCAACAGACGAGATTGACGTGGAGGCAAACTGAGCATGCCTCATACAAACGATCAACCACATGATCAACCACATGATCAACCAAACGATCAACCACATGATCAACCAAATAATCAACCAAACTATCAACCAAACGATCAACCATGTGATCAACCAAATGATCAACCAAATGATCAACCACATGATCAACCACATGATCAACCAAATAATCAACCAAACAATCAACCAAACAATCAAACAAACTATCAACCAAACGATCAACCACATGATCAACCAAATGATCAACCACATGATCAACCAAACGATCAACCAAACTATCAAACACATGATCAACCAAACGATCAACCATACGATCAACCAAACGATCAACCACGTGATCAACCACATGATCAACCACATGATCAACCAAATGATCAACCAAACAATCAACCAAACAATCAAACAAACTATCAACCAAACGATCAACCACACGATCCACCAAACGATCAACCCAATGATCAGCCAAACTATCAACCAAATGATCAACCAAACGATCAACCATACGATCAACCAAACAATCAACCAAACGATCAACCACATGATCAACCAAACGATCAGCCAAACTATCAACCAAACGATCAACCAAACTATCAACCAAAGGGATGGAAGGTGATTTATATACCGTGATGTTTTATGTATATTTATGAGGTAATGACAGTTTTAGCTGAAGCATCGTCATGACTGACTCATGTTTGAGCTGATCCCAAAGATGTTTATCTCATTCCTGCTCCAGGACAACATCTGCAGGGTTAACAGGTCAACAAGGCTCCAAGCCGTGCTCAGTTATCGACTTATCAATCCCACATGGGGATTCTGGGTCACTAATTGATTCATAATGACTCCGCCTCTTCCTCACCTGCATTGTTACGAAGACTGGACCGGATCGGTGCAGGTGAGGGTCCGCGTGAACCCAAGCTGCCTCTGGTTTGACTCCCCACTAACTTTGGTCCACGAAGAGATGAAAACTCTTCAGAAGAAACGGATCTTGAACATTTTGGTTTCAGTTTTTCTGCTGCTGACTGACTTGGTTACATCTCTGCCCCATGACAGACCTCCGTCCTGTCTGTCCGCTTTAAATAAATACATTCTGTTCTGCAACAAAATGTGATGGATTCCTCTTTTCCACCTGCCAAGAAAGTTTCAGTAAACATGACCTGATGCTTTTTTGTTGTGTGTTTTTGTATAATCTTGCTAAAGACATTGAAAACATCTGTTTCTTTCGGAAAATGCTCAAAGTGCTCAAAAATGCATGATGCCAAGTGAAAGATATTTGAGAGGTTGAAGCTGAATAACAAGTCTGGAGCCAGAAATCCGATAACCTTTATGCTGCTTTTTTCACCCCCGTCCTCCTCCTCCTCCTCTGGTTTTTATTTTTTTCTTTTTCTCTCTCGTTGGCAGTCAGGGTTGAGTAAAGAGGAAATGAGGTAAGGAGCAGAGGTGAAGAAGTCAGTAGACAGCTGGGTGACTATCAGCTGGACGTGTCGCAAACGTGGCCATGTTGCGAAAAAAGGGGAAATTCAGGGTGAGAGTGCTTTCAGAGACGGGTAGCGGTCAGTTCGTTCAGAGACAGATAATGATACTGAGACAAATGTTGAAGCGTCATCAAATTCATTGTTTGAAACCTAAAAATACATGACAGGAAAGAGCCACTAAAGCAGCAATGTGCATGATTCAGTCCTGACCTTTGCCCTCCAAGTGTGCAGAGAAAAAAATGACGCAATGTTTGTTGCTTGATGGTGCAGAGGAGCAGATCCAAAAACTCAGAAGTGGCAGAAACTGTGCTGATTCCAAGTCTCACTTCTAAGGAGAAGATAATTATTGGATGGTAATGTTTGACTCAATAACCATGACGTGATGCCATCCCATAACCACGGACTTACTGGGAACTGATCCTAGTCATGAATTTATTCTGCCAAACCAAAAGCAAAAGCAACTGACAGCAAACTTGAGACGTGAAAGTCGAATGAGGTTCAGTTCAGTCGTTAGTTCCTGATGAATCACAATCAGAAACTGAAGGTGTCTTAAATGTGTGGCTTCGTTGATACATTCGGATATTTGTCTATATAGACGTCATCCCAGCGTTGACCTCCACCTGTCTATATAGACGTCATCCCAGCGTTGACCTCCACCTGTCTATATAGACGTCATTCCATCGTTGACCTCCACCCGTCTATATAGACGTCATCCCAGCGTTGACCTCCACCTGTCTATATAGACCTCATTCCATTGTTGACCTCCACCTGTCTATATAGACCTCATCCCAGCGTTGACCTCCACCTGTCTTTATAGACCTCATCCCAGCGTTGACCTCCACCCGTCTATATAGACGTCATCCCAGCGTTGACCTCCACCCGTCTATATAGACGTCATCCCAGCGTTGACCTCCCCCTCCTGTCTATATAGACGTCATCCCAGCGTTGACCTCCACCCGTCTATATAGACGTCATCCCAGCGTTGACCTCCTCCCTGTCTATATAGACGTCATCCCAGCGTTGACCTCCACCCGTCTATATAGACGTCATCCCAGCGTTGACCTCCCCTGTCTATATAGACGTCATCCCAGATTGACCTCCACCCGTCTATATAGACTCATCCCAGCGTTGACCTCCACCTGTCTATATAGACGTCATCCCAGCGTTGACCTCCACCCGTCTATATAGACGTCATCCCAGCGTTGACCTCCACCTGTCTATATAGACGTCATCCCCAGCGTTGACCTCCACCTGTCTATATAGACGTCATCCCAGCGTTGACCTCCACCCGTCTATATAGACGTCATCCCCAGCGTTGACCTCCACCTGTCTATATAGATGTCATCCCAGCGTTGACCTCCACCTGTCTATATAGACGTCATCCCCAGCGTTGACCTCCACCCGTCTATATAGACGTCATCCCAGCGTTGACCTCCACCTGTCTATATAGACGTCATCCCAGCGTTGACCTCCACCCTCCACCGTCTATATAGACGTCATCCCAGCGTTGACCTCCACCTGTCTATATAGACGTCATCCCAGCGTTGACCTCCACCTGTCTATATAGATGTCATCCCAGCGTTGACCTCCACCTGTCTATATAGACGTCATCCCAGCGTTGACCTCCACCTGTCTATATAGATGTCATCCCAGCGTTGACCTCCCACCTGTCTATATAGACGTCATCCCAGCGTTGACCTCCACCTGTCTATATAGATGTCATCCCAGCGTTGACCTCCACCTGTCTATATAGATGTCATCCCAGCGTTGACCTCCCCCTGTCTATATAGACGTCATCCCAGCGTTGACCTCCACCCGTCTATATAGATGTCATCCCAGCGTTGACCTCCACCCGTCTATATAGATGTCATCCCAGCGTTGACCTCCACCTGTCTATATAGACGTCATCCCAGCGTTGACCTCCACCTGTCTATATAGACGTCATCCCAGCGTTGACCTCCACCCGTCTATATAGACGTCATCCCAGCGTTGACCTCCACCCGTCTATATAGATGTCATCCCCAGCGTTGACCTCCCACCTGTCTATATAGACGTCATCCCAGCGTTGACCTCCACCTGTCTATATAGACGTCATCATCCCAGCGTTGACCTCCACCTGTCTATATAGACGTCATCCCAGCGTTGACCTCCACCCGTCTATATAGACGTCATCCCAGCGTTGACCTCCACCCGTCTATATAGACGTCATCCCAGCGTTGACCTCCACCTGTCTATATAGACGTCATCCCAGCGTTGACCTCCACCTGTCTATATAGACGTCATCCCAGCGTTGACCTCCACCCGTCTATATAGACGTCATCCCAGCGTTGACCTCCACCCTGTCTATATAGACGTCATCCCAGCGTTGACCTCCACCTGTCTATATAGACGTCATCCCAGCGTTGACCTCCACCTGTCTATATAGACGTCATCCCAGCGTTGACCTCCACCTGTCTATATAGACGTCATCCCCAGCGTTGACCTCCACCTGTCTATATAGACGTCATCCCAGCGTTGACCTCCACCCGTCTATATAGACGTCATCCCAGCGTTGACCTCCACCCGTCTATATAGACGTCATCCCAGCGTTGACCTCCACCTGTCTATATAGACGTCATCCCAGCGTTGACCTCCACCGTCTATATATAGACGTCATCCCAGCGTTGACCTCCACCTGTCTATATAGACGTCATCCCAGCGTTGACCTCCACCTGTCTATATAGACGTCATCCCAGCGTTGACCTCCACCGTCTATATAGACGTCATCCCAGCGTTGACCTCCACCTGTCTATATAGACGTCATCCCAGCGTTGACCTCCACCTGTCTATATAGACGTCATCCCCAGCGTTGACCTCCACCCGTCTATATAGATGTCATCCCAGCGTTGACCTCCACCTGTCTATATAGACGTCATCCCAGCGTTGACCTCCACCTGTCTATATAGATGTCATCCCAGCGTTGACCTCCACCCGTCTATATAGACGTCATCCCAGCGTTGACCTCCACCTGTCTATATAGATGTCATCCCAGCGTTGACCTCCACCCGTCTATATAGACGTCATCCCAGCGTTGACCTCCACCTGTCTATATAGATGTCATCCCAGCGTTGACCTCCACCCGTCTATATAGACGTCATCCCAGCGTTGACCTCCACCTGTCTATATAGACGTCATCCCAGCGTTGACCTCCACCCGTCTATATAGACATCTCTGGGATATCAACTAACATGCTGATCCAGTCTGATCCTCTGACCACCTCAGTGTTGCTGCCTACATCTATTTATATAGTCATCTCTGTAGTTCATGTTCTAACAATGAACCAGTCAGAATAGAAGTACTGGAATTATTAGTTGATGGATATTATTATTATTAACATATGTTATTATTAATACATTTTATCTAATATAGTATTGCCAGGTTGTATATGCTCTCCTCTCTCTGTCCTCCATCCTCTCTCTGTTCTGTCTTCCTCCTCTTCTCTTTCCTTACCCAGCTGGTCTTCATCAGGAAGGTTCCCCCCATATGATCCAGGTCCTGATCAAGGTTTCTTCCTCTTAAAGTAGTTTTTCCATGCAACTGTTGCTTGCCATTTTTTCTTTGATTAGGATTTATTATTCTAGTTTTAGTTTATATTTGCTCGGCGGTCATGGTCTGGGTCTCTGTAAAGGACCTAGAGACAACTTGCATGGTAATAGACGCTATACAAATAAAACTGAACTGAACTGAGTATTACTTCCTCCTACTCGTCCTCTGTTTTATCAAAGCAAAACTTGTTTCCCCTCGCTCATTTCACTTTCACAGATCTTTAACCTTCGTCCGAAGGAGCTGATCTGGACCGTATCAGGTTAACGCTGCCTTTCCAGACAATCAAACCAACATGTGCAGAGCACTTTTGCTGCCACCAAAGCAGTCAAGCTGGTTTCTTTTTTTTTTGAGCGTTCTGTTGTTTCCCAGTAAACTGACGCCAACGGGCAAGACTGAACCTGTTACGTCCCTGAACGTTTCCTCACGTAACGGCTGGCAAAGCGCCCTGGAGCCCTGGTGATCAATAAGATTCACAGATTCAGTCACACAGAAGTACTAGTAAGAGCTGACAAATCAGCATGAATAAGCAAACTGTCGACAGTCAACAAGTCAAGTCAAGTAAGTCAAGTAAAGAGTATTTGGCAATTTAAGGGGAAATAGGGAGATTCGGAGGGCTGGACAGTGAGCTGGTGGGTTATTTCTTTGACAGTATAATATCTCTTCTGTCTAAACAATATTTCCTAAAGATAAATATAATGAAAAAGAAGAAAACTGAAGATCCTCTAAATTTGAGAAGCCAGGCGATGAAGAAGAAAAAGCAGCGCGAAGTCGGAAGCCGTAGAAGAACAAATCTACCAATCACATTTCTGGCAGTTCGCGTTGACGCGACACGCGGTTAAATAGAGGTGCAGGTCATGCTAGGGCGTAGGGTTCAAAGCTCGGCGCTTTCTCCACCTCAGAACTGCAGATTATCTGCCACCTCGCTGTCATGAAACCTACACATCGTGGACATACGCCAGGGTCCACACCCAGCTTTTCAAATAGCTTCTGTGACAAGGTTGCGTTAAATTCCAGTTAGGAGGACGCTGGTTCTCAAGATGAATCAGAGGCGGACCAGAGCAGAGATCCTCCAAAGACCAGCATCCAAACTGGAGTGGGTCCGGACTGGTTGGAGGGCAGGACCTGATGTAACGACTAGGGGTGCACGATAACTATCAGGCCAATAACTATCAGGCCGATAACAGGAAATTATGACGTCGTCCCGATAAGTCCGATATCATGACGAATAGCCCCGATAACATTTTTGTCAACACGGCAGTGCCTCGCTCCCTCTGAGCCTTAAATGACCGGCAGTGAATGTTATGTTCAAGTGACGTCGGCATAATCAGAAAAACGATTAAGAATACCCCCTCATGCCAGAAAACAACTCGTTAACTCGGTCATAATTTTAGTAGTTGCTGACTGGAATTTATATTCGCAGTATTCTCCCCCATGTCACACATAAAAAAAGACAAAAATAGAAAAGGCTGAAAGAACAACTAGCAAACGAGGGAACGTGGGAAATTACGTTCTACCTTGAATGCAGCCTGCAGCACAGCGTACTGATCACAACAAACATGGCGGCGTGGAACTTTGTTAAAGTTTCAGAAGAAGATAGTTTGGTGGTTATTTGTGACGAATCCTCCGAGTGAATTCTACGAGGAGGGAAGCACAAACTTTAATACGTAAAACCTGATCAGCCACCTACAACATAACAATCACTTCCATGGAGTTTTGAAATCGTGCTAACGTGAGCTAACGGAAGGTAATGCTAATGTGCGCAAGCCAGCAGCAGTCTCCCCTCTCTCATTTCTCTCATCTAAAGCTTCTATGAGATTAAAAAATAAAAACTACTGAACCTCATTTACTTTAATTAAAGGTATTAATTTAAATGGAACCACAAGTCAAAATCCTTTAAATGTTAATCTTTTTCAGTTTGTAATTCTGATGCATGTATTTCCATCAGTTCAAGGAGCCTTTATTTTTAATATCAGTCAGTAATGAACCTTATTTAAGTTAATGTGAGATATCAAATAGGTTTGATTGATAGCTTTATGAAAATGTTTGAGAGGCTTGACAATAGTTTTTCAATTAAAAAAAATAAATATCTGTTCATTTAAAAAGTCCAAAACTACTTTTGATTTTGTTCATAGTATTGATGTAATGATCTTAGGTATATGTGTGTGTTATCGGTTATGAGTATCGGCCTTTAGGAGCTTAAAGTTATCGGTATCGGTTTTAATAAACAGTTATGGCGCATCCCTATTAACGACCAGTAACGAAGCAGGACCATGGAGACTGGGTTTAGCATCTCTCGGGCAGTGGTACCGTGGTGAAACACGGAGGGCGTCTTTCAGCGTTTCTGCTCGCAAACTGGGATGTGACCCGGACCAGCGCCTGGTTGGTCTCTGTGTTACGTGAGGCCAGTCACTTGTCTCGGATGACGACATCATGTGACTTCATGGGAAAGAAAATTACAAAGTAAACGCTCAGCTGTTTCTTTCAGCGGTAAACAGTTTCCTGGTGTTTTGGAGACGGAGGTGGTTGCCAGCAGATTTCTGACACAGCGACGTGAGCTCTTTGATCCCCAGAAACAAAAACACCAGATAAAAGCTGCTCTACCTGTCAACAGGGACACCGAGTCACCTGTCTGCACCTGTCCAGGCTTTAGCTCTATTGTCCACAAACGTCAGAGGAAGATTCACCATCAGGAGGAAGGCGGTTAAAAGCCTTCAACCCTCAGCTGCTCTTTTGTGAGAGCGAACGCTGTCATCAGCTGCATGACTGAGCTGAATAATAACACGGTTAGCTTCCAGCCTGAAAGCCCGCCAGGCTCTCGGGAGACGTTCGCCAGATGAAGTCACCGCCGTGCCGCAACACGTCGGGATGGTGGACGACACTGAGTCACGCTGAGACAACGGCAGGAGGAGACGGCCACTTCCCAGAACGGAGTGGTGTCATCTGTGGAGACACTCGGGGGCTTTCACCTGCAGGCAAACTGACACTCGTCTCTACAGTTGCTCAACACCAGCTGAAACAAACATCACTCTGAGATGATTTACCTCCACGACAGCGGAGGCGTGGTCGCACAAGTCAAGCAAACTAAAAGAATACGGAGTAAAAACCCAGAGAGAACATTCTGGTGTTGAAACGTAACGCAAACGTTGAGAGAACGACTTGAGAAAACTCGATCAGTGACGAGTCGAAGTCCTGGTGATGAACTGGTCAGATTCATGAATGTGGCGTTTGTTTTTATCTGCTTGTTCTTTTTCTTAAAGGTGTTTTTTCTGGCTGGTGTTTCAAACTCCTTCGATTCAGTTTGGTTCCTGTTCAGAACAAGTTTAACTGCAACGTAAAGCAGCACAGAGAAGCTCCGCCCTTCTTCAGTCCAATCGTTCTTCTTAGCTCCGCCCTTCCTCAGTCCATCGTCCTTCTTAGCTCCGCCCTTCTTCAGTCCATAGTCCTTCTTAGCTCCGCCCTTCTTCAGTCCATCATCCTTCTTAGCTCCGCCCTTCTTCAGTCCATCGTCCTTCTTAGCTCCGCCCTTCTTCAGTCCATCGTTCTTCTAAGCTCCGCCCTTTTTCAGTCCATTGTTCTTCTTAGCTCCGCCCTTCTTCAGTCCATCGTCCTTCTTAGCTCCGCCCTTCTTCAGTCCATCGTCCTTCTTAGCTCCGCCCTTCTTCAGTCCATCGTCCTTCTTAGCTCCGCCCTTCTTCAGTCCATCGTCCTTCTTAGCTCCACCTTCTTCAGTCCATCGTCCTTCTTAGCTCCGACCTTCTTCAGTCCATCGTCCTTCTTAGCTCCATCCTTCTTCAGTCCATCGTCCTTCTTAGCTCCGACCTTCTTCAGTCCATCGTCCTTCTTAGCTCCGCCCTCTTCAGTCCATCGTCCTTCTTAGCTCCCCTTCATCATCCTTCTTAGTCAGTCCATTCTTCTTAGCTCCGACCTTCTTCCATTGTCCTTCTTAGCTCCACCTTCCTCGTCCATCCTTCTTCAGTCCATCTTCTTCTTAGCTCCACCCTTCTTCATCCATCGTCCTTCTTAGCTCCATCCTTCTTCAGTCCATCGTCCTTTTTTAGCTCCGCCCTTCTTTCATCCTCCTTCTTCATCGTCCTTCTTAGCTCCGCCCTTCTTCAGTCCATCGTTCTTCTTGCCCTTCTCTCAGTCCTTCTTACTCCGCCCTTCTTCAGTCCATCTCTTCTTAGCTCCACCCTTCTTCCATCGTCCTTCTTAGCTCCGCCCTTCTTCAGTCCATCGTCCTTCTTAGCTCCGCCCTTCTTCAGTCCATCGTTCTTCTTAGCTCCGCCCTTCTTCAGTCATCGTCCTTCTTAGCTCCGCCCTTCTTCATTTCCATCGTTCCTTCTTAGCTCCCGCCTTCTTCAGTCATCGTTCCTTCTTAGCTCCGCCTTCTTCAGTCCATCGTCCTTCTTAGCTCCGCCCTTCTTCAGTCCATCGTCCTTCTTAGCTCCGCCCTTCTTCAGTCCATCGTCCTTCTTAGCTCCGCCCTTCTTTCAGTCCATCGTCCTTCTTAGCTCCGCCCTTCTTCAGTCCATCGTCCTTCTTAGCTCCGTCCTTCTTCAGTCCATCGTCCTTCTTAGCTCCGCCCTTCTTCAGTCCATCGTCCTTCTTAGCTCCGCCCTTCTTCAGTCCATCGTCCTTCTTAGCTCCGTCCTTCTTCAGTCCATCGTCCTTCTTAGCTCCGCCCTTCTTCAGTCCATCGTCCTTCTTAGCTCCATCCTTCTTCAGTCCATCGTCCTTCTTAGCTCCGTCCTTCTTCAGTCCATCGTCCTTCTTAGCTCCGCCCTTCTTCAATCCATCGTCCTTCTTAGCTCCATCCTTCTTCAGTCCATCGTCCTTCTTAGCTCCGACCTTCTTCAGTCATCGTCCTTCTTAGCTCCATCCTTCTTCAGTCCATCGTCCTTCTTAGCTCCGACCTTCTTCAGTCCATCGTCCTTCTTAGCTCTGCCCTTCTTCAGTCCATCGTCCTTCTTAGCTCCGCCCTTCTTCAGTCCATTGTCCTTCTTAGCTCCGACCTTCTTCAGTCCATCGTCCTTCGTAGCTCCATCCTTCTTCAGTCCATCGTCCTTCTTAGCTCCATCCTTCTTCAGTCCATCGTCCTTTTTAGCTCCGCCCTTCTTCAATCCATCGTCCTTCTTAGCTCCGCCCTTCTTCAGTCATCGTCCTTCTTAGCTCCGCCCTTCTTCAGTCCATCGTTCTTCTTAGCTCCGCCCTTCTTCAGTCATCGTCCTTCTTAGCTCCGCCCTTCTTCAGTCCATCATTCTTCTTAGCTCCACCCTTCTTCAATCATCGTTCCTTCTTAGCTCCGCCCTTCTTCAGTCCATCGTCCTTCTTAGCTCCGCCCTTCTTCAGTCCATCGTTCTTCTTAGCTCCGCCCTTCTTCAGTCATCGTTCCTTCTTAGCTCCGCCCTTCTTCAGTCCATCGTTCTTCTTAGCTCCGCCCTTCTTCAGTCATCGTCCTTCTTAGCTCCGCCCTTCTTCAGTCCATCGTTCTTCTTAGCTCCGCCCTTCTTCAGTCATCGTTCCTTCTTAGCTCCGCCCCTCTTCAGTCATCCTTCTTCTTAGCTCCGCCCTTCTTCAGTCATCGTCCTTCTTAGCTCCGCCCTTCTTCAGTCCATCGTTCCTCGTTCTTTACTCCATCGTTCTTCACTCCCTCGTTCTTTACTCTGCCATTCTTCGTTCCATCATTCTTCGTTTCATTGATCTTCATTCCGTTGTTCTTCGCTCTGTCCTTCTTTACTCTGTCGTTCTTCATTCTGTCTTCGCTCCATCATTCTTCACTCTGTCGTTCTTCACTCCGTCCTTCTCTTCATCGTTCTTCGTTCCATCCTTCACTCCGTCCTTCTTCGCTCCGTCGTTCCCCTGCAGGTTCAGTCGTCCGGCGTTGCTCTGGTTTGCTCTCTCTCACTTCGTCACTGTTTCCTCTTTCATCACTTCTTTCCTGAGTCTCTGGTGCTTCTAGTTTCAGCTTGAGCCGTTAGCCGTAACCAGGACAACCTGGACAACCAGGATGTAAATCCAGGGTCACTTTGGCTGTTTTTTTTTTCTATAAATCAAAGTTAACTGATATTTTAGCACAGAGAAGAGGGAGTCCTTTGTGCTGCTTTAAACAGATAATGAGGCACATAACGTTGATTTTACTGGAAAATGTTTCAGTTTTACACATAATTATGGATAGATCGATGTTGTGACATCACGAGAGATGGTGCTGAGCCTGATAGTGGCGCATCAGCAGGACACGTGGAGGACTTCTGAATATCCAACCAGCAGAACAACCCAGGATCTGACCGGATCTGACTGGATCTGACCGGATCTGACTGGATCTGACCGGGCTCTGATCGGATCTGACCAGATCTGACTGGATCTGACCGGGCTCTGATCGGATCTGACCAGATCTGACCGGGCTCTGACCGGGCTCTGAGCAGATCTGACCAGATCTGACCAGGCTCTGAGCAGATCTGACCGGATCTGACCAGATCTGACCGGATCTGACCAGGCTCTGATCGGATCTGACTGGGCTCTGAGCAGATCTGACTGGATCTGACCGGGCTTTGACCGGATCTGACCAGATCTGACCAGGCTCTGACCGGGCTCTGAGCAGATTTGACCAGATCTGACCAGGCTCTGAGCAGATCTGACCGGATCTGACCAGGCTCTGAGCAGATCTGACTGGGCTCTGAGCAGATCTGACTGGATCTGACCAGGCTCTGATCGGATCTGACTGGGCTCTGAGCAGATCTGACTGGATCTGACCGGATCTGACCGGGCTTTGACCGGATCTGAGCAGATCTGACCGGATCTGACCAGATCTGACCAGCTCTGACCAGATCTGACCAGATCTGACCGGATCTGACCAGGCTCTGATCGGATCTGACTGGGCTCTGAGCAGATCTGACAGGATCTGACCGGGCTTTGACCGGATCTGACCGGGCTCTGACCGGATCTGACCAGGCTCTGATCGGATCTGACTGGGCTCTGAGCAGATCTGACTGGATCTGACCGGGCTCTGATCGGATCTGACCAGATCTGACCGGGATCTGAGCAGATCTGACCAGATCTGACCGGGCTCTGACCGGGCTCTAAGCAGATGTGACCGGATCTGACCAGGCTCTGACCGGATCTGACCGGATCTGACCGGGCTCTGACCGGATCTGACCAGGCTCTGATCAGATCTGACTGGGCTCTGAGCAGATCTGACTGGATCTGACCGGGCTCTGATCGGATCTGACCAGATCTGACCGGGATCTAACCGGATCTGACCGGATCTGACCGGGCTCTGAGCAGATCTGATCGGATCTGACCGGGCTCTGACCAGTATCTAATGGGATCTGACCGGGCTCTGATTGGATCTGACCGGGCTCTGATCGGATCTGACCGGGCTCTGAGCAGATCTGACCAGATCTGACAGGGCTCTGAGCAGATCTGATAGGATCTGACCGGGCTCTGAGCAGATCTGACCAGGCTCTGACCGGATCTGACCGGATCTGACCAGGCTCTGACCGGGGATCTGACCGGGCTCTGACCGGATCTGACCAGGCTCTGACCGGATCTGACCAGGCTCTGATCAGATCTGACCGGGCTCTGAGCAGATGTGACCAGATCTGACCAGGCTCTGACCGGATCTGACCGGATCTGACCAGGCTCTGACCGGATCTGACCGGATCTGACCGGGCTCTGACCGGATCTGACCAGGCTCTGACCGGATCTGACCAGGCTCTGATCAGATCTGACCGGGCTCTGAGCAGATGTGACCAGATCTGACCAGGCTCTGACCGGATCTGACCAGATCTGACCAGGCCCTGATCGGATCTGACCGTGCTCTGAGCAGATCTGACTGGATCTGACCGGTCTCTGCCTGCAGTTTCAGGGCTGCTGACTGGATTAAATGAGTTTCCTTGCTCTGGGCACATCTGAACCTGAAATAAAATAACATGACTTTAGCGATATTTACGTCGCAGCTGCAGTTAATCTAATAACAAGCTGTCATGTGTCTGCATGTGCTGCTTGGAGGCATGAACCCTCTTCACTGCAGATGCAGTCATGTTTCTGTCTCAAGACTGTCCCTCTTCTCTCTCGCACATGTCGACGGGTTAAATGTTTTAATGCCGGAAGAAACAATTCGGCTTTTCTAAGCAGAAGCGAAAGGAATGAGGAGAGCCGGCGGCACAATCAGGACCTCTCTTCATTGTGGTCAGAACACCGGGCCAGTGGCCAACAGCTGGTTTGACTGGTGAAGCCCCTTAAGACTGTAATGGACATGTTTGTTTGAGTTGAAGCCCACCTTTACTGAGCTCAGATGCACCAGTGATCCCTGGGAATCTGGATGATCACTTTAAACCTGCACTCAGGGACCGGAGGGGGGGTGGGGGGGTTGGGTTTTTGTGTTTTCAGTTGCATTTGAAGCTTTATTTGAATTTTGGATGAGATGACATGAGAGCAAAGCCAAACAGATCACTGATCTGAGAGTCTTGCTGCAAACTGAGGAGCTGAATGTCATTTTTCTGTGTTCAAAAGTCAGAACCGAAGGACAGAGACTTTCCATACACTGTAAAAAAAAAAAAAAATTGTAAAAAAACTGTAATTTTCCGGCAGCTGGGGCGCCAGAAAAATACCGTGAAATAACAGCAAATCACTTTCTCATAAAAATACAGTTTTTTTCCATAATTAAAATACAGTTTGTAGTTGTAATTTTAACAAACTTTTGCCTTATTTGCAGCTTGTTTTTAACATTTAATTAGAAACATTTTCACATTTTAAAACAATTAAATTACCTAGAAATATGGTAAGTAAATGCTGTATTACGATTAATAATGCTTAAATTTACAGAAATGTGCTGTTATTAATTGGTTTCAATTACATTATTTTATGTATAGAAGTTGTATAATAAGTTGAGTTTGATGTAATATAACAGTATATGACACAAAAATATTATGATTCATCCTTCAAAACATGTCAAAAAACGGTTAAAAATCTAGATATTGGGTTTAAAATTGCTACAATTTTAAGGACTGTAGCCTTTGTATTGTAGTTGATCCTGGTCTGTAACACCTGACAGAACCATGGCACTAGCTAAAGGAGTATTTTGTCAACTTCCTGTTTATTCACAGCACAAGTTTTGTTTAACACACTTTATTAAACAAACTCACAGGTACTCATTCGAACACAGACAGACTTAACTCAGGGTGACACAAATGAACATGTTAAATGTAAGAGATATGAATCAACAGGGGGTCAAACCAGCAACAGACTTTACATGGCAGCATTAAATCAAATAGCTAACAAATAAACACAGATAAGCACCTAAACAACCAGGGCTGCAAAGGATGCTGGGAAATGACCCAAAATGACCTGCCAGATCACTAGCAGCATATCTATCAGAGAAATGCTTTATTGAAAGCATTTAATTGCAGCTCCCTTGGTAGAGCTGATGCTCCATAAGCAGAGGCAGCAGCCCTAAGTTCAAGTCCAACTCTTTATTATTCACCCTCTCAAGCTTTCCCCTTCCCCTATGTCTCTTTAGATGTCCTTTCAAAAATAAATATCATTAATAATAATTTATTAATATGATGTTAATAAATGTTACCATCTAGAAATGAGAGTAATTGTAGTTATTTCCAATGAAAATATTAGTCAATTAACAAAGAAATTATAGTAAAATTACAAATTTTTACTATTAATTCCTCAGTTATTTAAAATGATTTTTTTCCTTTGTTTTTTTAGAGTTTTAAAGTTGAATTTTACAGTCTATTTATTAAATAACAGACAAATATTTTTGAAATTATGATATATTTGTGAACGTATTTTAACAATAAATATATGTATTTCTGATGGTTTTTCTGTAAAAGAACAGAAATATGATTTAATGTTATTTTACATTTGACATGTAAAATCACAGTCTATTTTTGTAAATTAAATGGTATTTTAAAAATACAGAAAAAAATCTGTAAAATAGACAGTAAAATTCTGTTATATTACAATTTTTTTTTTTACAGTGTATGGCCTGTATTATCCATACAGACGGAATAATCCCACTCCTCATAACTTTCTGAACCTCATCACCACATCTGGCGCTTCCTCCAGATGGGCTCCGGTGCTTCTTATTGCGTCCACGCTTCAGTATTCAGGCGATGGAAAGACTAGACGGAGTGATACGAGCGGCGTTGCAGGAGTCTGAGTGCAGAGCATCACGCAGGTTTCACCGAGGTAGCGCAGATAAAAAGCTGTCATCTGCTCACAGATATACGACCCCTGGAAACAGGAAACCTCGCTCTGTTTGCCTTCTTCCCTCCGTCTTTCTAATGAGGACAACCTGTGGAGAGCAGCACCCCCGTCACTCATCGGCTGACTCCGCCCTGCCTCCCCCAGGAACATTCCTCCCTCTCTTATCTCTGGATTGTAAACACTGAGAGAGGGCACCGTGTGTGTGTGTGTGTGTGTGTGTGTGGAGGGATTTCAGGGGTCAAAGGTCAGAGCCCTTTCGGGGCACATACGACTCCCAGATGACATCTCCGGTGCTGGCTGAGCCGGGCCGGTATGTTTGTCTCCCACGTAGAGCTGATTAAAACCAGATCGGGTCCGCGGCGTTCCTGCCTCGGCCCGCTGCGAGCGGCCGCCCCCGCCGTGTTTGTAATCACCCAGATTCACGTGCGCAACCGCGATCTCGCCGAAAAACAGAAACACCGGCTGAAAAACCCAGCAGTCAGGAAGATCAACACGACCCGGATAAAAGCGAACTCCCTCCAGTGATTGAATAAATGACGAGGTCTGACGGATGGAGGGGGACGGTTTTATGAGTGTGTGGGCCCCACATTACATTCGGTGTGATGTCATGGCCGCCGTCTGCTCCTCCAGACTGAGGCCATCTGCTGACGGCTCTGAATCAGAGAGCAACGGCGACTCCTCCAGCTGTTATCTGAGGCCCGGCAGCAGCTCTGGCTCTGACTCAGAAGCTAACTGATAACGACACCGAACGCAGGCGTGAAACATGCAGGTCGTATTAAAGCGCCCGTGAGAAAAGCATGCGCCCGTTTTAAGTGGAGACAAACAGCTTCTAAGTCCGTCTGTCACCCTGAGGTCAGTGTGAATGGGTGATGTTAATGGGTGCGTTTACATGGGAAGTTTAATTCCTCTTTAATTCAGAATTAAAGTTAAAGCCGAATAAAAGTTACCATGTAACACTTAATTCCATATGAAAATGTCAATTCCAAATTAACTTAATTCCGAAGTAAGTGGCTGGTTTATTCCTATTTTAATTCCGAATAAAATAATTCCACGGTCATGTACACACTCATTCCTCTTTAAATTAATTCCCGTCTTTCTGCGCATGCTCGTTCTCTTGCCCGTCTGTCGCGATGACGCTTATATTCCGGCAGCACGCAGTAAACGGTGTTCAAGAGCAGAGACGATTTATTTAATAAATAGCTTGGAGGAACTGGAAATAATTAAAAGAACAGATGGCAGGAAACATAAAAATTGTGAGCTTTTCAAAGTTGTAGCGGTCAGGTTAAATGAAGGAGGTTTCGCAGATAGAGACGCCACCCAGGTCAAAAATAAGTGGAATGTTGTTGCTAACCAGTTAGCTAAGTTTGTTTTCTTCCGGCAGATGTAAAGACGTCCGCCTCCCCTATCCAATCAGAACCCTTCCCAACCCCCAGACCTAAAGCGGAATTGGATAAAGCCGAACTAACGTGTTTTCCATGTAAACCTTAATTCGGAATTACTATTTCCATGTAAACTCGAAGGAAAATAGTTTAATTCGGAATTATTCAATTCCTAATTTTAATTCCGAATTATTTAATTCCTAATTTTAATTCCGAATTAAAAAACATCATGTAACCGCAGCCAATGACTGCTGATTAGTATTTACTTGGTTTTACTGTCTGTTATTTAGAAAGGATAGAAAACTAGGGGTGCACGATAATTATCAGGCCGATAACAGGAAATTATGACATCATTCCAATAAGTCCGATATCACGATGAATAGCCCAGATAACATATATATTTCTGTCAACACGGCAGTGCCTCGCTCCCTCTGAGCCTTGAATGACCGGCAGTGAATGTTATGTTCAAGTAACGTCGGCATAATCAGAAAAACAATTTCTCAATCAGAAAAATCAAGAATACCCCCTCATGCCAGAAAACAACTTAAGTCGGTCATAATTTAGTAGTTGCTAACCTGAATCAATATTCGCAGTATTTTTCCTCATGTTACATATAAAAAAAGAAAAAAAAATAGAAAAGGCTGAAAGAATGACTAGCAAACGAGGAAACACGGGAGTTTACTTTACACCTTGAATGCAGCCTGCAGCACAGCGCTGGTCACAATAAACATGGCAGCGTGTAACGTTGTTAAAGTTTCAGAAGAAGATAGTTTGGTGGTTATTTGTGACGAATCCTCTGAGTGAATTCTACGAGGAGGGAAGCACAATCTTTAATACGTAAAACCTGATCAGCCACCTACAACATAACAATCGCTTCCATGGAGTTTTGAAATCGCGCTAACGTACGCAAGCCAGCAGCAGTCTCCCCTCTCCATCATCTCTCTCATCTAAAGCTTCCATGAGATTAAAAAAACAACAAAAAAAACTACTGAACCTCATTTACTTTAATTAAAGGTATTAATTTAAATGGAACCACAAGTCAAAATCCTTTAAATGTTAATCCTTTTCAGTTAGTAATTGTGATGCATGTATTTCCATCAGTTCAAGGAGCCTTTATTTTTTTTTATATCAGTTTTACGAAAATGTTTGAGAGGCTTGACAATAGTTTTAAATATCTGTTCATTTAAAAAATAAAAAACTATTTTAGATTTTGTTCATAGTATTGATGTAATGATCTTAGGTATATGTGTGTGTTATCGGTTATCAGTATCGGCCTTTAGGAGCTGAAAGTTATCGGTTATCGGTATTGGTTTTAAAACAGTTATAGTGCATCCCTATAGAAACTTAATAACACACTCTTCTCTGTTAGTTCACTGTTTCTTAGCTAGTTTTCAGTGTGCTCACCTCAGATCTCTACACTTGAAGAAGTCATACGACCAACGCAGTCGTGGGATAATTACAAGAGTTCTTAAATAACCTCAGTCTCTGTAACGACTTAACGACTGCACACTTACGTTGGGTGATTAGGTCGGGCCCGCGGCAAAACCGAGGTAAATTTTCTACCAGTTAGGTTGTTGCGGTCAAGCTGTGCACATAAACAGCTGGATATGAGTCATGCTCTAGATTTAGCTTTTTCCTGGGATGGCAGGACGGTGGAGGGCTGGAGGGCTCACTGATGGAGAAGTCCTGGTTCTGGTCTGGTGTCTCCTGGATGTCTCTTTAAAGCCACAGTCGAGGAACAAAGTCTGATCTTTACTCTATTCGGTCGTGAAACACTGACAGAGCTTCGACGACGTGAAGAACGCTTAACAACCATGAGGAAGTGAAGCGATGCTGCCTTAAATCAAGCTCCGCCTTAAATCGAGCACCGCCTTAAATCGAGCTCTGCCTTAAATCGAGCTCTGCCTTACATTGAGCTCCGCCTTAAATCGAGCTCCATCTTAAATCAAGCTCCTCCTTAAATCGAGCTCCATCTTAAATCAAGCTCCTCCTTAAATCGAGCTCCATCTTAAATCAAGCTCCACCTTAATTCGAACTCCGCCTTAAATCGAGCTCTGCCTTAAATCAAGCTCCTCCTTAAATCAAGCTCCTCCTTAAATCGAGCTCCATCTTAATTCGAGCTCTGCCTTAAATTGAGCTCCGCCTTAAATCGAGCTCTGCCTTAAATCAAGCTCCTCCTTAAATCAAGCTCCTCCTTAAATCGAGCTCCATCTTAAATCGAGCTCTGCCTTAAATCAAGGTCCTCCTTAAATCGAGCTCTGCCTTAAATCAAGCTCCTCCTTAAATCGAGCTCTGCCTTAAATCAAGCTCCTCCTTAAATCGAGCTCTGCCTTAAATCAAGCTCCTCCTTAAATCGAGCTCTGCCTTAAATCAAGCTCCTCCTTAAATCGAGCTCTGCCTTAAATCAAGCTCCTCCTTAAATCGAGCTCTGCCTTAAATCAAGCTCCTCCTTAAATCGAGCTCCATCTTAAATCGAGCTCTGCCTTAAATTGAGCTCCGCCTTAAATCGAGCTCTGCCTTAAATTGAGCTCCGCCTTAAATCAAGCTCCGCCTTAAATCGAGCTCCACCTTGCTTCGATGAGGCCTGAAGTAGTCGTGCAGTCTGGCCAAGAGCTCACGTCCATCCGCAACTCACTTTGCCGTAAGCTGTTCTCACTAGAGCTGAGCGATTTTATCGATTCTGCGATATCAATCGATATTTTATCGAGTATTGATTTTTCAGCCGCGGGTATCGATATTCTAAGCTTCTTTCAAACCCCCGTGTCCCACCTTTAAAAGCTTGCAAGCAACAATTTGCACTGTTTAAATAAATGAAACTATTTTTCTCAACAAATCTTTTATTCATTTTGTCCAGCATTTACAAGCTGCCTGTCAGCCATATAATGTGTAATTGATGCTTTCAGTTCAATTAATTCAAACAAAATCATTGGAACACTCACAAGATGTCACCAAAATCACTTTGTCCCTTTAAAATCTTTCGGTAAATGATGTAAATGTGTTGTAAGATGAATATCGATATATATCGTATTGTGAGCCGAATATCGTGTATCGTATCGTGAGATTAGTGTATCGCTACAGCCCTAACTCTCGCTTCCAGAGAAACGTGGGCAGAAACATGCAACACCAAAGTTCTCCACTAGGTGGCAGCGGGCAGGTATGGAGAACGACTCTGAAAATGAAACGTTGGGCCGTTGAATCAGTGTCGCTGGTGTCTAAAAGTGGTGAGAAACAACCCCAACCACACAATTCCAGAGCTCCCAGAGCTTCCAGAACTTCCAGAGTTCCCAGAGCTTCCAGAGCTCCCAGAGCTTCCAGAGTTCCCAGAGCTTCAAGAGCTTCCAGAGTTCCCAGAGCTTCCAGAGTTCCCAGAGCTTCCAGAACTTCCAGAGTTCCCAGAGCTTCCAGAGTTCCCAGAGCTCCCAGACTTCCAGAGTTCCCAGAGCTTCCAGAGTTCCCAGATCTTCCAGATCTTCCAGAGCTTCCAGAGTTCCCAGAGCTCCCAGAGCTTCCAGAGTTCCAAGAGCTTCCAGAGCTTCCAGAGCTTCCAGAGCTCCCAGAGCTTCCAGAGTTCCAAGAGCTTCCAGAGCTTCCAGAGTTCCCAGAGCTTCCAGAGCTTTCAGGGCTTCCAGAGCTCCCAGAGATTCCAGAGCTCCCAGAGCTTTCAGAGCTTCCAGAGCTCCCAGAGCTTCCAGAGTTCCCAGAGCTTCCAGAGCGTGCCCACGCTGATCAGATACGTTAAGGTCGTGAACTTCACCACCGACAGTCGATCGGACTTCTTAAAGCTGTTTGAAACGGACTGGGATCCTGATTCTGACCCGGAGGAAGGAAGATGCTGCAGGATGAGGAGGTCTCATCTACCTCAGACGCTCTCTCAGAGCAACCTGACGATGAGCAGCACAGATGTGCTTCTGTTTACCAGTTAAAACAGCTGTTCTCAGAATAAAACCTGCAACTGTTACGTTTTTATCATGATTCAAACTCTTATAAGTTACAGACTTTCTGAGGTTGGACCAATCCGATGAAAGCGATGTGTCTGGATTTACAAAATGACTTTGGGAATAGAGTCATTGTATTACTTTTGTACTTTTTTTTTTTTTCAGTAACAGCACTGCATCAGCGCCGGTTCTCTTCTTTAAAGATGCAACGGTAACTGGTTCTGATCCAAGTCAGCGCAGCTTCACGAGTCTATGACCGCTCATTGAGCCTCACAAGACAAACCAGGCTTTCATTATAACAGGACTGAAGCAGCAGAAAGAGACGCTTTCATGTCTTTTAATCACCAGTGAAGAGTCACACTGGAACCAAACAGGCTGGAAAAATAAAATTAAAATAAAAATCCAGAGAGACAGGATGTTCTGCTGCCACGAGCACCCAGAAAACAAAGGACGGACTCAGAGGACGTCTCACCTCTGACACCGGTCAGCGACACCATTTCCCCCCCTCCTCCTCCCGGGGCCCCCACCTCTGCTCAGACCTCTCAGGTGCTCCGGTCTCCAGGATGAGAGGTTAAAAGTCGATTTCCTGCCCGGATTTTTTTTTTTTTACTTGGGGCTGCGTTTTACATAGAAGAAGCACCGCTCCTTTGTAATTATGAATGAATAACAAAGGAGCGGACTGGGTTCAAACCCCCCCCCCCCCCCCCCCCCCCCCCCCCAAAATCCATGTTTGACCCAAAACACTTCCAGTAATCCCACTGTTCCCATTTAAACAGCCGTGTTTACCCCAGAAACGCGTTAATATTCACCTGCAGGTGTTTTCCAGCCCTCATACCTCAGACACCGGAGCAGAACTTTCCCGGTGTTTAAATATTAACCTGAGCGGACTTTTTTCCTCTTTTTTTTTTTTTTTTCTGTGTGAAACAAACAGAAAGGAGAAGCGGGTCGATCACATACCTCATGAGGTTCTGTAAACCCTGCTTGCTGGAGTTTCTCCTCAACAGAGCGTTCGACATGATCGCTTTTCTTCTTCTTCTTCTTGTGATTATTCTCCTTTTCCCCCTTTGGTAGAAATAATCAGATCACAGTGGCCACTGGGATTAGCTCTCTCTCTCTCTGTCTCTCTCTGTCTCTCTGTCTCGAACCGACAAGCTCGCGCCCTGGAAGCCGCGCCGGAGTCTGTGAGTTCCAGTTGAGCGAGTGCGTAAAAGCGTCTCCTTCTGCGCGCTGCGCTGCTCCACCGTCGGGACCGAGCCGCGGCTCCGCAGCTCCCCGGGACCACCTCCCACCTCCCTGGGAGGCTGGACCTTTTAGTCATCACTCCCCCCCCCTCCTCACTCCAACACCCCCCCCCCCCCCCCCCCTCCCCGTCCTACATGTGGTTTTCATTGTAAATCTCTCTCCTCTCCCCCGTTTTCTTTATTACTTTGCAGCGTTCCTTCGTTATCCTGGGTCACGTGGTCTCCCCGTGGGGGGGAGATGAAAAACGATACCAAGAAAGAAAAAGAAAAAAAAAAAAACCCACCACAGAGCCATCTTCAGCTCCTCCCCGACTCTTCAATCTCCCGTTTGCCAGAGTACAGAAGCGGAGCGGGAGATAAAAGTGAGGGAGTGAAGGATTACAAGCGTTTGAACCGGTGGAAAGACTGCAAATAATAGAGACACTAAAAACAAGAAGAGACTCCTTTAAAAAAAGAAAAAAGAAAAATACTCTTGTAAAATACGCTTTGACATATACCTACATTTACAGTTAAAGCGCTTTCAGAGTGTTTATGTTATTTATGAAAATAAGCCTTTAACTGGACATTTGAATGATTTCAAAAACGCTGTTGCAGTTATTTCAAGCACCTTCTTCTAAAACACACAAAGAGCTCCAGAAAATGATTTGAAGAAGTCTTTTCACTTTCTTTTACACCTGTGCACACCTGGATCTTAAAATTAGAAAAGAAAAACAGGTCTGGAACATATATAAAAATGTATTTGTCACCCACACCAGCGCCTGACTTCACTTCTGCTGTTAAAAGGAAGAAAAGTAAAAAGAAAATAATCTGTCTTTCCACGATGTAACGGCAGCAATGAAGGGTCACCAGTTCAGTTCAGTTCAGTCCAGTCAACTACTGGTTGACTGAACCAGTTAACTACTGGTTGACTGAACCACCCACAGCTGAATATTTACTGTAAACTTCAACTGAGACGCGTAAAACCGCCGTAACAGACGCAGTATTTGAGTTAAATCAGGTGAGAAGTTGGAGCAATGTTCTGTTTTCCAGAACAGCAAAGAAAATGAGGTGTTTTCATGCTTTTAAACCTGATGGAAAGGGTTGAAATATGGTTCTGAACTGGAGGGAAAGTCCTGGAGGGAACCAGTCCTGGAGGGAACCAGTCCTGGAGGGACCAGCTGGAGGGAACCAGGGAACCAGTCCTGGAGGGAACCAGCCTGGAGGGAACCAGCCTGGAGGGAACCAGTCCTGGAGGGAACCAGTCCTGGAGGGAACCAGTCCTGGAGGGAACCAGTCCTGGAGGGACCGTCCTGGAGGGAACAGCCTGGAGGGAACCACCTGGAGGAACCCCTGGAGGGAACCAGTCCTGGAGGAACCAGTCCTGGAAGTCCTGAGGGAACCAGTCCTGGAGGGAACCAGCCTGGGGGAACAGCTGGAGGGAACCAGCCTGGAGGGAACCAACCCTGGAGGGAACCATCCTGGATGGAGCCATCCTGGAGGGAACCAGTCCTGGAGGGAGTCCTGGAGGGACCAGCCCTGGAGGGACCTGGAGGGCCCTGGAGGGAACCAGCCTGGAGGGAACCTGGAGGGAACCCTGGAGGGAACCAACCCTGGAGGGAACCAGTCCTGGAGGGACCAGCCTGGAGGGAACCAGTCCTGGAGGGAACCAGTCCTGGAGGGAACCAGTCCTGGAGCCTGGAGGGACCAGTCCTGGAGGGAGGGAACCAGTCCTGGAGGGAACCAGCTGGAGGGAACCAGCCTGGAGGGAACCCCTGGAGGAACCTGGAGGGAACCACCTGGAGGGAACCAGCCTGGAGGGAAACCAGTCCTGGAGGGAACCAGTCCTGGAGGGAACCAGCCCTGGAGGGGGAGGGAACCAGTCCTGGAGGGAACAGTCCTGGAGGGAACCAGTCCTGGAGGGAACCAGCCTGGAGGGACCAGCCCTGGAGGGAACCAGCCTGGAGGGAAACCCTGGAGGGAACCAGCCCTGGAGGGAACCAGCCCTGGAGGGAACCAGTGCTGGAGGGCACCTGGAGGGAACCACCCTGGAGGGAAACCAACCCTGGAGGGAACCAGCCCTGGAGGGAGCCAGTCCTGGAGGGACCAGTCCCAGGGAACCTGGAGGGAACCAGCCTGGAGGGAACCACCCTGGAGGGAACCAGTGCTGGAGGGAACCAGCCTGGAGGGAACCAGCCCTGGAGGGAACCAACCTTGGAGGGAACCAGCCTGGAGGGAGCCAGTCCTGGAGGGAGCCAGGCCTGAGGGAACCAACCCTGGAGGGAACCAACCCTGGAGGGAACCAGCCCTGGAGGGAACCAATCCTGGAGGGAACCAGCCCTGGAGGGAAACCACCCGGAGGGAACCAGCCTGGAGGGAACCAACCTGGAGGGAACCAACCCTGGAGGGAACCTGGAGGGAACCCTGGAGGGAACCAGCCCTGGAGGGAACCAGCCCTGGAGGGAACCAGCCCTGGAGGGAACTAATCCTGGAGGGAACCAACCCTGGAGGGAACCAACCCTGGAGGGAACCAGTCCTGGAGGGAACCAGTCCTGGAGGGAACCAGTCCTGCTCCATCTCTGGCTTTAGAAACTCTTTAGAAACCTTCTCTGTGTGCAGTGATTCAATCCTGGACTATTGTTTCATTTTTGTTTTGTCATTTTATTCAGAAATTCACTTCATCTGGATATTCAGAGTTTTTCCTCTTTGTTTCTCCTTTCTTTTGTTTTAAATAAAAGTCTCTCACTTTCCGTCATGAGTTTACAGGACACAGACGTGGACGTCAGAGAAACGGCCTCTTCTTCAGACTCAAAGCTTGAATTCAAAGCCTGTTTGATGAGCTCTTTATCGTCACACTCCACCAAACAAACTCCACGTCTTTGTCTCTGCCCTTCCCTCCAAAATCCTCACGCCCGCATATTCAACGCGCCGTCGTTACTACGGCAACCGCACTTGAGTAAGACTTGCTTGGTGGCACTCCGGACAAAAGGGGATTCTGGGAAGTGAATTCATGGCGTGGAGGCCCCCCCCCCTTCGCGCTCCACCTCATAAAACAGAGCTGTCGTGTACAGAGGACACCCGGGTCTTCCTGAACAAACGAGGCGGGCGCACAGCAGCCGATCAGCGCCAGCTCGTCTGTAAAGTATGTTCAAGAAAGAGGTTGGGACACAAAGCTGGAAGCAAATAAAGCCAAACATGCATTAAGGATGATGTAAAGAGCAAAATCCAGCGCAAATAGTGAGAAGAAAGGAGGACTGTGGGTCTGAATCTGGGCGGGTCGTCTTTTACCTGCAGGGTTGGTGGTTGACGCCCACAGTTCACCTGCTGAAGAGTCTGATGTGTCTAATAGTAACAATAATAATATGGCGTGTCAGTATTCTCGATCACGAACATCCGGGCCACTGGCATCCGCGGGCCATAGCAACCAGTCCGTGGGGGCAAACAATCGCTCACTGTTGCTGGCGAAGCCGATACATTTTGCATTTTGTGCCTGTTTTTTCTGATTTCGTGCAGTTTACGATGGGGGAAAGATGGTGAAGAACTGTTGTGTGTTCAACTACACTAACAATGTTGCCCGCCAGTCGCTTTTGTCATTTTATATGATTCCTAGCGAGGCTACTGAGCCTGAAAGAAGAAGAAAATAGCTGCACACTATTAACAGAGCAGACAAAGATACTCCAGGGAAATTATGGGTGCCCAAAACAGGCTACGCCTATGTTTTTGTTCAGAACACTTTGTAACAGGTAAGAAATCGGATTTTTTCAAGATATTTTAGTTTTTAATTTCTATGTTTAGATCTAATATTTTGACGTGTTTGGGGAGGCCCCATTATAGATCGTTGAGGTCCGGTAAAAAAAAAAAAAAAAAATGCTACTAGGGACCTGCAACAGTGACTCGAGGTGTCCAGAACATTTGGAGGGGGCATTTTTTAATTCCCTTTCCCCATGGAAAGGGAATAATTTAGTAAAAGTAATATGATCTAGCAGCAGGGAGGGTGATGATTGAAAACATATCTCTGTTAGCATTAGCTCTGGTCCACAGTGTCAATGATTTCTCTACTATGGAACAGAGCTCGCTAGCCAGCTATAAGCCTACCTCGTCTACAAATATATATGGCCCTGGATATTTATTTTGTTAGGTATAAGGTGAGGCTAGTGATGTTAACGTCACTTTATTAATTATATTAATACAATGCTGCGACTGTCTGATGTTAACATAGCTCTGTTGTTGGACCGGAGCTAATGCTAACAGAGAACTCATCACTCTCCCTGCTGCTAAATCATATAATTATTTTTACTAAACGGTGGTTAAAGCAGTCATCTAATAAACAAAGTAAACTTACCTTTGAGCAAATGTAGGTGTTCAGTTGATTGTGTGGACGAACACATAAACTGAACATACAGTCTGCATTCTCCAGCGTTTGTTTTGGCTTGGGAAAGGGAATAAAAAATTCCCTCCAAACGTTCTGGACACCTCGAGTCACCGTTGCAGGTCCCCAGCAGCAATATTTCACCACGGAGTTATTATAGTATAATATTAACACTGATTATACACATTGGAAAAATAGCGAATTAGTGAATCCAATTTGGCTTTAATACCTCGCTAAAGCCTCTGGCTTCAACTCATTCTGATATTGGTAAGCCGTGATCGCCACCACAGGCACCCGTGACTATCGCCAAACAAAGTAAAAAAAAACAATAAAGACGCGAAATAGCAAAAGAAACTGCGAGCGAATACAAGCTGGAGCGAGCTGGATCCAATGTTGTTTGCCCCTTCGCGCTGTAACCTAGGCCGATCTCATGGTTCGTGACGTCACGCCGTTATCGAGAATACGGCAGTCCTTTTCAAATACTGGGGCACGACCCCCTTGGGGGGGGGGGCGATGCCGGGGGGGCGCTTGTGATCCCAGGAACATGCTTTTTTTTTTTTTTTTGTAATTGCACATATACTCCAGTAGGGGGCAGTGGCGCTCTCACTGTCACAGTGTCCACAGAGAGCATTAGCTATGCTGCGTCGGGTTTTATTTGCACAGACATGAGCAGGAGATATGAAGAGAACAAACCCTCAAGAGACACGGCGGAGAAATATTTAACAGGGATGAAAAGAAAGACGGAGAGAGACGCAGATAATGAGACAAATGAAAGTCGTCGGAAAGTTAAGATGAGAAAATATGACGATGCTGATGTAGCGCTGCTTCACTGAGACTACTGTTCGGTTTAATTAATAAGATTCAGATAAAAAAGTTAAAATCAATTAAAAAAATGGTTTGATGTGTTTAATTTTATATTTTCATCCCGTTTCATCAAAATAAGTTAAAAAATAAATAAGTCAAATTGCAGTACCGCCATCTACAGGCCGATTTTGGTGCAGCAGCTACGCTTAAAATAAAACCTTTATGCAGGAAGTGATAGGGAAAAAACAACAACGAAGAAGAAGTAGCTAGAAGCTACGACTAGCCACTCCAGCACACATCTTCGAGTTGCATCGCCGGTATGTGTTTACACGTGAATTTATGGTTATATGCTTGAGCCTTAAGTGGCAAGTATATAACGTTGTGTACTTATTTGTGTTGTCATGTTAGCCTACTTTGAGTGAGCTATTTAGTTAGCCATGTTAGGCTTCGGTAATTGTTTATTTTAGGGTCTATGCATCTTTGTAAATGCAATATTCATGACTGTATCATTTTGTTTATCTTTTAGTTTCACACTTTACTTCAGTAATAAATCTGGCAAAAATGATAACCAGTGAGTTTAGCTGCCTGTCAACACGTGCATGCTACGCATTGAGGACAGAACAACTACAGTGGGATTGATGCACTTTAAATGTTTACAGACTAAAAAAAAAATGTTAATAAAGTTATTCTGTGTTATAAGTTGATCTTTCTTCCTTAATGTTAATAGGGATACAGTGTTGTGCAGAGGTGTACTTATAACTGTTTTATAGACAAATAATGCTATTTATAGTGGCTGGGGGGGGGGGGACATAGCAGAAAATAATTGAGAAGCACTGGTATAGAGGAACATGTGTTTTACTGGAGGGCAGTTAGAGAGGCTGATAAGACCATTAAAGTGTTACGTAAGTGCAGTGCATTAACCCTTTAAACTGGAGGAAAATAAGAACAAAGTCCAAACCAAAACCTGGAGCCACACAAGGGGGGAAAAAGGTGTTTATTGATTGTCACTAAGGCTATCTTGATCAGAACTGACAGCACAAAATGCTCAAATTCAAAATTACATTCAATAAATAAATTCCAAAATCTATCTGAGTTATCCTAATTTTGACTTGACAACCAACTAACCAACCAACCAACCAACCAACCAACCAACCAACCAACCAACCAACCAACCAACCAACCAGTGGGGACGATGAAAGGCAGAGTAACTGGACTGTCAAAGTCTTTGGCTGGTAAAACTCAACTGATTAACATATAAGTAAAAGGCAATTATTAACTTCTTATTATAGAAGCACTTTATAAATAGAATATTGTCATTGACACAAAAACAAAACCCCCAAATATTTAATGATTCGTGATTCTCATTCTCATTATCTGATCTTCTTCTCACCCGTGAAAATGTTTGGAAAGCATCAAATGGGTTTTGAAATTGTAACTGAAAGTGAAAGTGAAAGACAGTCTTCAAATCAAATCAAATCAAATCAAATCAAATCAAATATACTTTATTGATCCTCCAAGAGGGAAATTCAAGTTTCAGACTGCAGCGTCTGGTGTATTTGAGGAGCTGTCGGCGTCCAGCGCTTCTTCTTCATGTCCCGGTCCTGTGGTCCGAGTGCTAACTCCAGTTAACAGCCATTAAAACCTGTTAACAGCCGTTAAAACCAGTATATCTCCACAATGGTGAATCAAGTGAGATATCATCGGAGTTTCCTGAGATATCATCGGAGTTTCCTCCTCTGACCTGGAGATATCTCCAGGTCAGAGAAGGAAACTCCGATGAACCAAACTGTCTCTTCTGGGAAGATCGAGCTCCCTCAGTCCGGCGAGCGGTGGAGCCGACCGTCCCAGAGCCCGGTTCAACATGCGGACCAGGTTGTTGGCGGCCCCTGCCAGGTCAGCTAACTCACCCCGGCGTGTAGACTGCTGGATGGGGACAGCATGCCACCGCTGCCACGTCGGGGGCTCCCGTCCCGGCTCAGTTGACGCTGCAGCCCGGATCCAGTGGCGGTGTTGTTGCCGTGGGTAGCAGTTCAGGATTAGCTTCCCCGAACCGGCCCCCAGAGACACCGTCCATGTCCACGTCTCCACCAGCCGCAAGAGGACCGATCCGCACCTCCAGACAGCACGTCGACATCCAACCGCAAAATCACCACACACCGGGCACAAACTGGAGCGTCCAGCGTCCAGCGTCGCAGGGATAAGTCCTCCGGAGCAGCAGCGAGTAGCCTCCATGCCAGGCGTCGTCCGGGCAACCAACCCGGGACGAAATATGGTTGACACATTTGTTATTCATTCCCTTTCAGAACATTATGTGTTTTAAGATCATTTACAAAGCATTTCAAATATCATCGGTTAATTATTCTTCACAGAAAATATTATAATTAATAATAATTTATTAATATAATGTTAATAAATGTAATACCAATTACCAATTTCAATTCAATTTTATTTGTATAGCGTCTGTTACAATGACAATTGTCTCTAGGTGCTTTACAGAGACCCAGATCATGACCCCCGAGCAAATATCATTAACTAAAAATATAATATTAAATCCTAATCAAGAATAATGGCAGGTAAAAAAACTACCATCTAGAAATGAGAGTAATTGTAGTTATTTTCAATGAAAATATTAGTCAATTAACAAAGAAATTATAGTAAAATTACAAATTTTTACTATTAATTCCTCAGTAATTTACAGTAACTGTAAATTATTTTTTTCCTTTTTTTTTTAAGTTGAATTTTACAGTTTATTCCCTTAAATAACAGACAAATATTTGTGAAATTACGATATATATTTGTGAATGTATTTTAACAATAAATATATGTATTTCTAATGGGTTTTCTTGTAAAAGAACAGAAATATTGTGTGTTTTCACAGTTACGGTGATTTAATGTTATTTTATCACAGTCTTTTTTTGTAAATTAAAAGGTATTTTAAAAATACAGAAAAAAATCTGTAACAGACAGTAAAATTCTGTTATAATTCTTTTTACACACACCTTGATGTGACTACCATTCATTGCTCTTTTCTCTGGCCCTTGACAGATGAAGAACCTCACCTGTCAACTGATCCATTAACCTAGCAAGCAACAAGGGGCCCAGAGCCAGTCCTTGATGCTTCCCCACTTTCACCTGAGCTCCAACCGTTACTCCTACTGTGCACCTCACTGCTGTCACGTTGCCCTCATACATGTCAGAGATTTCTGTCACTCATGACGTCCTCATGCACCACAGTTTCTCTCTCTAGATCAACAAAGACACCGTAGACCTCCTCCTGACCTTTCCTCCACTTCTCTCAAAGCACGTTTTCAAAGCAAACACTGCATCTGCAGTGCTCTTCCTTGGCATGAAATCAATATTACTGAGCAGTTTTCCTAACCTAGCTTCCACGACTCTTCAGCAGATCTTCACTGTGTGGCTCGTTAGCTTTATGCTGTACGTCTGTAGTTGCTCCAACTCCGGACATCACCCTTGTTCTGTAAAACTGGCAGTACCACGTTAAATGTCCCCCCCCCCCCCCCCCCCACCCCGGACATCTCCATACCTCCATTCGTATGTCATCAGGAGCAACTGCCTTCCCATTCTTCATTTCCTTCAAAGGTGCTCTCACCTCCATCTCTGCAGGTGTTGCACTTTTCCACCGCTGCATCTGTCATTTTCTTCATCCATCTATTTTTCCAGAGTGCCTTTTTTTCCATCTTGCCCTCACGTTTGTCTCGGCGTACCGCCATCTGTCCTCCCACGTTTCTGTTAACACGATACTTTTCTCTGTTCCCTCCGCTGGTGTGACTGTTGAGATCTCCTCCAACCATCCCCCCTCTGAGCCCTGGAACGCTCTCCACCAGCTCATCTAACACAAATTCCTTCCTTTTCTAACTCAAACTCCAGTTCTGGGGTTGGTTATGAGCACTGGCGGTGTTCATCTTCACCCCTTCAGTCTTAATGCTCATCACCCTGTCCTCCACACACACTCTTACTTTCTGTTACTTTTACTTTTACTTTTACTGCCAGCAGCATGCAGCCATCCACAGAGAGAAACGGTGGCGCTTCACCTGCTTCACCTCCACAGACTCCTCCGTCCGTCAGCAGAGAGAGGACGTCTGGTGGTTCACTCTGAGCTGCAGCGTTTGCCAGGTATCCAGTGACCGTCACGTCACCGCAGTTAAAGATTTTAGAGGGACACTTTTAGTCCGTTCAGCGTCAGAGGGAGCTCAGTGTTGCGCAATAATGCAGATGTGAAGCATGCCTGTAAAATGACAAAATACTAAAGACCTCCGTCTGGTTCAATTATTATCCTCATTATTATCGCTTCATCTTTGTAATTTGTTCAAGATGTTTCTACTTGTTCTGAAGAAACAGAACATTCAATCATACCACGTCGTATTTACAACATCTGTAATCAGATCAAAGAGGGTTCCAGACGTCTAATGTTGTTCTGCAGACTGTTAAAAAGCTTCAGGCCCCAAACTTCACTGAGCAGTCTATCTCTATCTATCTATCTATCTATCTATCTATCTATCTATCTATCTATCTATCTATCTATCTATCTGTCTATCTATCTATCTGCTATCTATCTGTCTATCTATCTATCTATCTGTCTATCTATCTATCTAGTCTATCTATCTATCTATCTATCTATCTATCTATCTATCTATCCTATCTATCTATCTATCATCTATCTATCATCTATCTATCTATCTATCTATCTATCTATCTATCTATCTATCTATCTATCTATCATAGATCTATCTATCTATCTTAGATCTATCTATCTATCTATCTATCTATCTATCTATCTATCTATCTATCTATCTATCTATCTATCTATCTATCTATCATAGATCTATCTATCTATCTATCTATCTATCTATCTATCTATCTATCTATCTATCTATCTATCTATCTATCTATCTATCTATCTATCTATCTATCTATCTATCTAATCTATCTATCTGTCTGATCTATCTGTCTATCTGTCTATCTGTCTATCTATCTATCTATCTGATCTATCTATCTATCTATCTATCTATCTATCTATATATCTATCTAGATAGATCTATCTATGTCTATCTATCTATCTATCTATCTATCTATCTATCTATCTATCTATCTATCTATCTATCTAGATCATCTATGATATCTATCTATCTATCTATCTATGATCTAGCTAGATCTATAGAATATAGATCTAGATAGATAGATAGGATAGATAGATAGATATAGATCTATAGATAGATAGATAGATAGATAGATAGATAGATAGATAGATAGATAGATAGATATATATAGATAGATAGATAGATAGATAGATAGATAGATCTAGATAGATAGATAGATAGATAGATAGATAGATCGATAGATCTATGATAGATAGATAGATAGATAGATAGATAGATAGATAGATAGATGATAGATAGATAGATAGATAGATAGATAGATAGATAGATAGATAGATGATAGATAGATAGATAGATAGATAGATGATAGATAGATCGATAGATGATAGATAGATAGATAGATAGATAGATAGATAGATAGATAGATAGATCGATAGATCTATGATAGATAGATAGAGATAGATAGAGAGATAGATCTAGATAGATAGATAGATAGATAGATAGATAGATAGATCGATAGATCGATAGATAGATAGATAGATAGATAGATCGATAGATATAGATAGATATAGATAGATAGCTAGATAGATAGATAGATAGATAGATAGATCTAGATAGATAGATAGATAGATAGATAGATAGATAGATAGATAGATATCGATAGAGATAGATAGATAGATCGATAGATAGATAGATAGAGATAGATAGATAGATAGATAGATAGATAGATAGATAGATCGATAGATAGATAGATAGATAGATAGATAGATAGATAGATAGATAGATAGATCTATGATAGATAGATAGATAGATAGATAGATAGATAGATAGATAGATAGATAGATAGATAGATAGATAGATAGATAGATAGATAGATAGATAGATAGATAGATAGATAGATAGATAGATCGATAGATAGATAGATAGATGATAGATAGATAGATAGATAGATAGATAGATAGATAGATAGATAGATAGATAGATAGATAGATAGATCTATGAACTCTTCCTCCAGTCCAGGTATTCCTGCAGGCTCAGACCCTCCTGTAACAGTTTTCGAGAGTAAGGAATAACTGCTTGATTTATTTATTTATTTCGTGAAATCGGATTAAAGCGCTAAGTTGTCTTGAATGAAAGAACAGCTCAGTCCAGCAGAACCTGGACCCGGGCAGAGGTTTGGAGCTGGTTAGATCCAGCCAGCTCTGGAAGAGCTCTGAGATGAGTCCTGCAGGAAGAACATGACAGGAACACAAACACGACAACACAGATTCTTCTCTTTTACTTTTAATTACAACTTCTGGTTTTGTGAAACTCGTATGGCAGATTTCCCGCAGTACTGTGAACGCAGGACATGTGATGAGTGAGCACAGAACACACACCGCTCATAAACGGACCGAGCAACAAACATCCTCTCAGGGCACGTTAGAGAAACTAAATAAGTTCAATACAAGCCCAACTGAATACAGTCAAATCCTGCTCTAATCCAATTAAGTTCATGGGTTGAAAACACAATGTTTTTGTTACATAAACTTGATTAAACCCTGACAAACCTGCAGCTCTTACGCTAGCTGAAGAACTAGCACCTGACCCAAATTTCTGCTTATTCTGATTAAGAAACTACCACGTAAACAGTAACCTTGATCTAATTAAGGTCATGACCAGAGTATGCAATAATCAGATTAAAGGTAGGATGGGAAGATCTTTTTTTGCAGCATTTTTTACAATATTGCCTGAAAACCTTTTCACATTCCCATTGCACCCACTGAAATAGAATGTTTGCAAAAAAAAATGAAACGTTTTGGTCCCGTCTAGAGGGTATAATCAGAGGAAAAGTGACCAATCAATGTACTGATCATCTTTACATTTATTGGCTGCCTAATACGTCCATCAAATATCAATGCACCCCCGCACCCCCACCCCACATCTTGAGCGTTCACAGTTTCGTTACTCGAGGACCTCCCACAGATCTGGCAATCATGTTAGCATACACAGCGTTGCTATTTGAAAGCCAGAAATCAAGTTAGCTCGCACAGATCATTTCGTTGCAACAATGGCAGAGAAGAAGACGTCAACCGGCAGCAAAATCAAAGAAAAACTGTTGTTGAAAAAGCAACAGCCACGCGGAAGCTAACCGAAGAACCAAACAGAACCAGAGTGGTTATCGGTACGGTTTTCCAGCGCTGGCGCCAGCTAAAAAATGAAAAGGGGCTCCAGACCGACGCCAAGGTGGCCCAGTTTCTACTGGATAGGTAAGAAGATACCGTTCTGATTATATAATATTTCAACATACTGATGGGTTATGGGTATTGTAGGCCTATTCACCCAGTCAGTGAGAAAATGAAAGATGACGACAAAATTATTGTCCATCGAGAGACATGACGAACATATTCCAGCATGTTTTGCTAAGCTAGCAACTCTGTCAACTAGGCTACAGTACTATGTGTGACACCGTTAGCTAGGCTGTTGTTATCCTTGACGGAGAAGAGGCCATGGCTTGAAGTTAGCCAGCCACTCTGATGCTACTTGTTGACAAATCGACTCGTGAACTTCCGTGAACTTCCGTCAAGACAGCGCGTGCTTTCATGTAGTCGTGCATCGTGTGAAGGCGTGGTTTCGAGGGGTGGGCTGAAGAGGAGGAGGCGGAGCCTTTGGGAGGAGGGAGAGAGTGTATATTTTCAAAATCTCACTTGAGTTGGATTGCTGGAACGGTTTTTTTCAAACATCTCCCACCCTACCTTTATTGCATGTGGAGTTTGCCAATTGTAGTCAGATTATTAAGACGTATAACTTCTATTTCGGCTGCTCTATATTAGAAGTTTGGCACAAGTTGTACCCTGGATGCCCGGCTGGACACAACCAGGACTGGAGCCTGGGACCTCCCATATGGTAGGCAACTGGACTACCATTAAGCCAACGGGGAACACCTTAATCTAAAAGGGGTAACCCAACTATACCTGAATATGTCGTATAAAGGGGCAGAACTCCCGTTCATGCGGGGCTTTGCAGATGTGTCTTTCTCTCCTATGGGAGTCCTAACATAGTTGCTTTAAGAAAGTAGAAGTATCACCACTGGTCTCAGTCAGTGTTCATCATTTCCTTCCTGAATTGCTGAATTGACAGGATCCTTGTGAGGTTCAGCTTGTCGATATTCTTTCCCGTTTTGTCCTTACCGTGGGTTCCTCCTATTATGATGTCCTGTTGCATCGAAATAACTTTGTGACATGTGTCATGGATAAGTTGCAGAACGACAGTACCCGCTAGCATCTAATAGCATGTGTAACATTGAACATGACAAGCTGTACTTGAGGCATCACTACGATCTGAAGGGAAACACTCCCAGTGGTGTAAGATATCACGCTGGCGAACTCGTCTTTGGTTGTCATTTTAAAGTCTTGGAGGGAATGGCCAACGTAACGTGTAATGTCTTCAGGGATGTCCCTTCGATCGAACCGTCCTCCTTAACATGTTAACCCAGATTTTGAAGTCAATGTTATAAAATCAGTTCATGTAAACGTTTTAACTGGAATACAGTCTTATTTCGATTAAGTTCAATAATTAGATTATTGTTGCTCATGTAGACATAGATAGGGCCCAATCTTCCGCCAGATCTGCTAAAGCCGCTATTAAGGGGATAGCGGGTCGATCTCTGCTTTTTTCTCAGGGGTTCAGCTGAGGCCAAATCACGCTTTTTATACAAGAGTTAATTTGAGAGGTAGAGCCGTTTGTGCACGTCCACATGTGATAGTCGTTGTGAATCCTGGCTAAATAGGTTTCTCATGTTCTATGATTGGACGTCTTAGTCACTGATTCCAGGTGGGTTTGGGTGGCCCATTTCAGATTCTTTAGATTATTAAAATATGAAAATCCATTGCCATCTTAAAAGAAGCTGACAGGAGGAAAGATGATCCCATAAACAAGATCTGAGGCTGAGGATGACGGTTTGATGCTGAATAAATACACGCTGTATACTGTCAACAGCTGGTGGAAAGGTAATACAATGGCATTATGTGAATTTCATGCTGCTGATGCTCTTAAGGGAAACATGATCACTTTTTCCTGCTTGTGGTGGTAAATTAAGTCAGGTTGCTATGCAATTCATGGATAAATCTAGAAGTAAACAAACTCTGGCCTGTATTTTAAGAAGCTTGTGGTTTGAAAATGGGCTGTACCTCATTAAACCGTGAGACAGCATGACATGCTATCTGGTAATGCAATGTTTTTGGCAAATGTTTCACAGTAAATACAATGAAAACAGGAGAATTCTCGGTGCCCAGCTAAATCAAACCCATCTATTCAAACTGCATGAGCGCTACATGGCCTGAGAGCCCCCTGAACAGGGGCCGGCCCTGACTTCACCTGTCTGGCTTACCTGACTTACCTGTCACAGGAAAGCAAAGACTGCTTGATTACGAAGGCGTCTGTCTCATCACTGCGCAACTAAAACTCCAGCTGGTCGCCAAAGAGTTAAACTCAACTCTGTTCATTGTCTGCTCTTTGTATTTGGATGGAATGAATAATGACATATGAGAGATATATCAGAGAAATATAATTACGGTAGTTTCCCTGTCTGGTACGTGAGGAGGGTCAGATGGCACAGATGGTGCCAGAATGTGGTCCAAATGGCACGTTTGCTGGTTCTGTCTGGACATACTGGTGTTATAACATCTGGAAAATTGTTCAGGCTCACTTCTTTTACTGTCTTCTGATTCAGATATCGCTTTCACTCTAAGTATTTTTTTTTTTTTTAAAGAGGGGATAAAAATCTAAATTTTATAATGTGTTCCAGGTGAATTTCCTTTGACACAGAAACACAGATCTTGATTCTGACATGTCTTTGTCTTCTTTTGAGATCAAGATTATACAGACAGCCCTTGTAGATGTGAAGATACTCTCTATTAATTTTGGGTAAATCATATCAGACAGGATGCAATGAAAAACAAACCTCGTGATGAAGAGATGAAGCAATGCGACAGACAATAAAAGCAAATCAAACATACTTATGTGTAGCCCTGTGAAGTATTTTTGTGACTGGAATTGATTTAAAAAAAAGTCAAGCAAATAAAAAGCATATATGTTTGTAGATTAAATAGGACAAAAAAGAGTTTTTATTTATAAATAACATTCAAATTTATGGGCAATTTCATTGTGTTGATGTTTTGTTTTTTTTTTGTTCAATACTAAATTTGTAATTTGAAGATTTTGTTCATTCAGATGGATTAGACCGAATCATCCCTATAATTAATCCTATAATCATGTTATATCCTGGTTAATTTTTTTGGAGGGAGTGGGAGGAAGCCAAAATACCCGGGAAACTACTATAATTCAATATCATTAGGCTGTCCCAAGATTACTCTGAAAATCTCTCCAGCTGCTTCACAATTCAGCAGAAAAAGTTCTGATGAGAGTCAGAGATCATATTTGTCCAGTTCTGGGAGCTAAAGGGTCAGACTCCATTGTATTTTAAAGGGCTCCATGTTATCCCACTAAAGAACTCCACAACGTTACCCTCATGACGTCAGTCTATGAGCTCGTCCAGAACATATACAGTCCATACTTACTATATATTATACATTATTACATATTATAACCTGTTAATAAGATGTACTCATAATTTATTATTGTAGCTTCTAAGTTATTTCTATTTAGGTCAGTCCAAATTGCGAGAACCCCCTCGGCCTAGTGTCTTTGTGTTTGTTGGCACCTGTCCTGAACAGGGTCAGGTCATCTGGTTTTCCTTTAGCGCTGCTGTGATGGAGGTTTCTTCCTGTCAGTAGAAGAAGTAGGTTTCTTCCTTCTTAAAGGGTAGTTCTTCCTTCCCACTGTTTCTTCACTTAATATTTGTTGGGGGATCATGATCTGGGTCTCTGTAAAGCACCTAGAGATGTTATATAAGTAAAGTTGAATTGAAAGGCATTGAATTAACTGTTTGCTGGAGCTACCTAAAGTCACAGAAATGGTCTGGATATGAATAAATATTTCCTTAAACCCTATACGTACCTGTCAACACCTTTGCAGATATGCAGCCAGCTCATTACGTCGGAACCAATGCACCTCTATTTGCTGCAGACGCAGGCTTTGAAACAGAAGCCCAGCATGACTTGCAAATGTTGAACCTGAGTATAGTCCTCCAGCAGCATCATGGCCGTCACTGTTCTGATAGTGACCCAACAAAGGTGGAACGCTCAAAGAACCGTTGTCAGTGGCTCATGATGGTATTGGTGGTCTTGTCCAGGTACGGACTTCAGCGCATCGTGTTCGTCTGTCATTGTGACTTAGAGGGAGATCAGTTCAAAATTTATGGCAAATGAATACAGAAAAACCAGTCATTTCCAAAGGGTTCACATACTTTATTTTGCCACTGCATTATATACATGTTACATTTTGTTTTTAAAAGATAGGAAAGTAACGTTCAAGTCAAGCCAGATGCTGGTATTCAAAGCCTGAGAAAAAAGGATGAAAAGATGGTTTGAAAATAGATGCTTTGTCTTATATCTTCTTTGACTGTTGTAAACCCTGTCGAGGCTAGATCAGGGGTGGGCAAACTATGGCCCGTGGGCCACATTTGGGCCGTTTGCCTTATTAATCCGGCCTGGTAAGATTGGCACTAAATTTCTTAAATCAAATATCAGAACTGTGACAACATTCATTTGACCTTTTCGTGTAATGCCTGTTATTCCACCAGGTGGCGCTCAAGGAGCAGTGATGCATTGACTTCATTTTGCAGAGCCGGGCTGCTCTCTGTTATTACTGCTGCTGTTCTGAACCGATCTGTTTAATAAGAAATGGACACCTAAACATTTTTCTACTGAAGTCCGGTCAAAGGCCGTATGTCTTATTCGTCAAGAAACCGTTGCGGTTTTTAAGAAATACAACATCAGCCGTCACTTTTCCACCAAGCATGCTAATTATGCTAACAAGCAGTCAATGCAAGAAAGGGCAGCTATTGGACAGAGATTGGCAGCAAGTTTGCAGGCTCAGCAAAGCATCTTTATCCAACAAACCATCCAAGAATCAAACACAAAGGCAAGTTATTTACCAGACCAGTAAGCCTTTCTCTGAAGGAGAGTTTGTCAAAGAGTGCATGGTGAAGACAGAAGCTATTTTGTGTCCTGAGAGCAAGAACAAATTTGAAAAAATAAGCTCATCACGCAGGACAGTGTCTCTCAGTGTTCAGCTAATTGATGAAGATCTAGCTAGCAAGCTAAACAATCAAGCGGAGTCATTAACATTTTATTCTTGATGACATAAAGGACACCGCTCAGGTTTTAATCTTTATCTGAGGGATTCATGACAGTTTTGAGATGACAGAGGAGTTTTTGGCCGTGAAATCCCTGAAGGGGAAAACGAGGCGACAGGACTTGTATATCAGCGTGTCGGCGGTAATGGAAAGGCACAAGCTACCTTGGAGTACGCTCGTTAACGTTACCACAGATGGATCGCCAAATCTGACTAGGAAAAAAAATGGGATTGCTCAAACGATCCCGGGACCGGGTGAAAGAAGACAACCCTGAGCAGGAAGTAATTTCCTTATGCTGTGTACTCCACCAGGAAGCAGCATATAAATCTGTACCGCAGTGTGACCACGTAGTGAAGCCAGTTGTAAAACTCGTAAATTTTATTTGAGCGAGGGGACTTAAGCATCGTCAGTTTATTAAGTTTGAAGAAACTGATGCTGATAACCAGGACTTGCTTCACCACGTCAACGTCCACCGGTCAACAAGTGTGGAGGCTCAAACAGGAGATTATCTCACTTTTGGAGCTACTTGAGAAAGGTGAGTGACACAGATTGGCTTTGTGATGTGGCTTTTTCTGTGACATACATGAACAAGCTGAACGTGAGGCTACAAGGGAAAGACCGGTTTGCGCAAACGTCAGGGCCTTCACAACCAAGCTCCCCTCATTCTCAAAGGATATGTCGAACAAGTCATTCACTCATTTTCCCACACCGGCGACACTGAAAGAGGCTCCTCGACATGTGAATAAATACAGGAAACCACTGGATGACCTGCATGGAGAATTCTTCACTTCAGCTGGTTCACGTCCCTTCACAGAAGATCCAGTCAATGTGAACCAAAACACTTGGCCCACCCCTGGGCTGGATGGACAACGGGTTAGGTTGCATTCAACAGCCAAGGTCCCTGCAGCAAACCCTGCTTTCTGCGTCGAATATGGATTGCTGAGTTCTTGGTGACAGGCCCGGCAAATAAACACAAACGTACATGCTTACATGCATTTTTGCATGTAAGCATGCATCAGAGTTTAAAGCTATCATTAGAGCATCCTTGACTCAACAGCTCTGCAGATTGAAGAGGAAATCTGAAAACTGCAGCCTCCCCATTCGTGGGCTTCGGTGTGCTTAAGAGTGAAAGAATATGAATTCAGGACAAAGAGGAAAAAGATAATGAGATTTTCAGCAGGTATTAACTGTAACGGTACTCCTTGACCTTTTACGATGGCTTTCAGGAGCTTGGACATAAGAATACTAACTGATTTAACAGCCCTGGTCAGTCATTAGTGTCTGCTTGGGTTACAGTCATGACGGCCTCTCGGGAGGTCACGTGACAGAGGGATGAATCTGATTCATTACAGGGAGCTGATGGAAATTCACCATACTGGTCACTGGAGAAGAGAGCACTGCTGCAGGACAGACTCGACTGCTGTAGGACCGACTGCTGTAGGACCGACTGCTGCAGAACCGACTGCTGTAGGACCGACTGCTGCAGAACCGACTGCTGAAGAACCGACTACTGCAGAACCGACTACTGTAGGACCGACTGCTGTAGGACCGACTGCTGCAGGACCGACTGCTGCAGGACCGACTGCTGTAGGACCGACTGCTGCAGAACCGACTGCTCGAGAACCGACTGCTGCAGGACCGACTGCTGCAGAACCGACTGCTGTAGGACGGACTGCTGTAGGACGGACTGCTGCAGAACCGACTGGTGTAGGACCGACTGGTGTTGGACTGAGTGCTGTAGGACGGACTGCTGCAGAACCGACTGGTGTAGGACCGACTGGTGTTGGACTGAGTGCTGCAGGACGGACTGCTGCAGGACGGACTGGTGTTGGACCGACTGCTGCAGGACCGACTGCTGCAGGACTGACTGCTGTAGGACCGACTGCTGCAGAACCGACTGCTGTAGGACCGACTGCTGTAGGACCGACTTCTGCAGAACCGACTGCTGCAGAACCGACTGCTGAAGAACCGACTGCTGCAGGACGGACTGCTGTAGGACCGACTGCTGCAGACGACTGCGACCGACTGCTGTGACTGCTGTAACCGACTGCTGCAGAACCGACTGCTGTAGGACCGACTGCTGTAGGACCGACTGCTGCAGAACCGACTGCTGTAGGACCGACTGCTGTAGGACGACTGCAGACCGACTGCTGTACCGATAGGACCGACTGCTGCAGAACCGACTGCTGTAGGAAGGACCGATTCTGCAGAACCGACTGCTGCAGAACCGACTGCTGAAGAACCGACTACTGCAGAACCGACTGCTGTAGGACCGTCTGCTGTAGGACCGACTTCTGCAGAACCGACTGCTGTAGGACCGACTGCTGTAGGACCGACTGCTGCAGAACCGACTGCTGTAGGACCGACTTCTGCAAACCGACTGCAGCGACTGCTCTACTGCAGGACGACTGCTGTAGACGGCTGTAGGACCGACTGCAAACCGACTGAGACCGACTGCTTAGGACCGACTGCTGCAGAACCGACTGCTGTAGGACCGACTGCTGTAGAATGACCGAGCTTGGAGGACCGACTGCTGCAGAACCGACTGCTGAAGAACCGCTGCAGAACCGACTGCTGTAGGACCGACTGTGCTTACTGGACACGACTGCTGTAGGACCGACTGTGAAGGACCGACTGCTGTGACTGACCGACTGCTGCAGAAACCGACTGCTGAACCGACTTCTTCGACTGTGAACTGCTGCAGACGACTGCTGTAGGACGACTGCTGTAGGACGACTCTGCAGAACCGACTGCTGGAGGACCGACTGCTGTAGGACCGACTGCTGCAGAACCGACTGCTGTAGGACCGACTGCTGTAGGACCGACTTCTGCAGAACCGACTGCTGCAGAACCGACTGCTGAAGAACCGATGCAAGACTGCTGTAGGACCGACTGCTAGACTGCTGTAGACCGCTGCTGTAGGACCGACTTCTGCAGAACCGACTGCTGTAGGACCGACTGCTGATGCCTTGTGCAGAACCGACTGCTGTGACTGCTGTCGACTCTGACCGACTGCTAGGACCGACTGCTGTAGGACCGACTGCTGCAGAACCGACTGTCGACTGTGACTGCAGAACCGACTCTGAATGAACGACTACTGAACCGACTGCTGTAGGACTGTAGGACCGAGAACCGACTGCTGGGACCGACTGCTGTAGACGAGATGACTTCTGCAGAACCGACTGCTGCAGAACCGACTGCTGAAGAACCGACTACTAGGACGACTAGGACCGACTGCTGTAGGACTGCAGAACCGACTGCTGTAGGACCGACTGTAGACCGATGCAGAACCGACTGCTGTAGGACCGACTGCTGTAGGACCGACTTCTGCTGCAACCGACTGCTGAGACTGCTGTAGGACCGACTGCTGCAGAACCGACTGCTGTAGAGACGACTGCTGTAGGACCGACTTCTGCAGACCGACTGCTGCAACCGACTGCTAAGAACCGACTACTGCAGAACCGACTGCTGTAGGACGGACTGCGGACTGCTGAACCGACTGGTGTAGGACCGACTGGTGTTGGACTGAGTGCTGCAGGACCGACTGCTGCAGGACGGACTGCTGCAGGACGGACTGGTGTTGGACCGACTGCTGCAAGACAGACTGCTGTAGGACCGACTGCTGCAGGACCGACTGCTGTAGGACCGACTTCTGCAGAACCGACTGCTGTAGGACCGACTGCTGTAGGACCGACTGCTGCAGAACCGACTGCTGTAGGACCGACTGCTGTAGGACCGACTGCTGCAGACCGACTGCTGACTTCTGCAGACCGACTGCTGTAGGACCGACTGCTGCAGAACCGACTGCTGTAGGACTGGACCGACTGCTGCAGACCGACTGCTGCAGACCGACTGCTGTAGGACCGACTGCTGCTGACTGCTGCAGACCGCTGTGGACCGACTGCTGGAACCGACTGCTGACCGACTGCTGTAGGACCGACTGACGACTGCTGCAGAACCGACTGCTGAACCGACTGGACCGACTGCTGTAGACCGACTGCTGCAGAAACCGACTGCTGTAGGACCGACTGCTGTAGCACCGACTTCTGCTGCTAGGACTGCGACTGCTGTAGACCGACTGCTGTAGGACCGACTGCTGACCGACTGCTGCAGACCGACTGCTGCTGTAGGACCGACTGCTGCAGACCGACTGCTGATGCTGCAGAACCGACTGACTGATGCTGACGGACTGCTGCAGACCGACTGCTGTAGGACTGATGCTGCAGACTGACTGCTGACTGCTAGACCGACTGCGACTGACGCTGACCGACTGCTGCAGACCGACTGCTGCCGACTGCTGTAGGACCGACTTCTGCAGAACCGACTGCTGTAGGACCGACTGCTGTGACTGCAGAACCGACTGCTGCAGGACCGACTGCTGCGACTGCTGTGACTGCTGTAGGACCGACTGCTGCTGGACGACTGCTGCTGCTGCAGAACCGACTGTGGACCGACTGCTGCAGGACCGACTGCTGCAGGACTGCTGCAGGACGACGCTGTACCGACTGCTCACTGCAGACGACGACGACTGCTGCAGGACCGACTGCTGCAGGACTGCTGTAGGACTGACTGCTGCAGCGAGACGACTGCTGCTGCAGTGACCGACCTGACTGCTGAGGACCGACTGCTGCAGACTGCTGCGACGCTGCTGCAGACCGACTGCTGCGACTGCTGGACGGACTGCTGCCGACCTGCGGACGCTGCAGGACCGACTGCTGCGACCGACTGCTGCAGGACTGCTGCTGCAGGACCGACTGCTGCAGAGACCGACTGCTGCAGACCGACTGCTGCAGGACTGACTGCTGTAGGACCGACTGCTGCAGGCCCGACTGCTGCAGGACCGACTGCTGCAGGACCGACTGCTGCAGGACGGACTGCTGCAGGACCGGACTGCTGCAGGACGGACTGCTGCAGGACGGACTGCTGCAGAACCAACTGCTGCAGGACCGACTGCTGCAGGACAGACTGCTGCAGGACCGACTGCTGTAGGACAGACTGCTGCACCAACTGCTGCAGGACCGACTGCTGCAGGACCGACTGCTGTAGGACCGACTGCTGCAGGACCGACTGCTGTAGGACCGACTGCTGCAGGACCGACTGCTGTAGGACCGACTACTGTAGGATGCAGAGGGACCTAAAGTCATAAAAGAAGACATGCCTCTTCCTGAATACAACTGAGGAGATGCAAAAAAAAAAAAAAACAGTTAAAAATCTAATACCTTTACTGCACTTTTCCACGTGGGTTAATTTCAGACAGATGCTGTACTTTCATTTTAATGTGTTTCATCTCAGAAATCCTTATCAAACTCATGTATCTGCACCACACGTTTTCTGTGGCTCAGTGCCATTTATTTATTTAAATTAGTTGAAATAAATGTTTAGGTTTGAGAGAGTATCATCTCTTTTGTCCACATTGAAGGTGAGATGGGTCTTCCCACACCACAAAGCGGTCCACCAGTTCGCTGTACTGATCCGTCACGGACACAACTGCAGAGTTATCCGAGTATTTCTGCAGATGACGGGACTCTGGCTGGTACTGGTGTTGTGGGATTTTCTGTGGAATGACAGCAGAGATGCAGTTTCAGACCATCAGGAGCTCTTGATCCTGATTCTACGGGGACGTTCACCGGTGTCATTGATCCAGTTCTTTGACACTTTTTGGGTCGTGTCTGGGAACGACAGTCAGATTCTACAGACGGTGACTCTTCATTGACCCTGAAGGTGCAACAAGAAGACAGTTATTTTGTTGTCATATCTGAATATTGAGGGTATTAGCTTATTCTAATCTAAACGATACATGCTTTCTGCATTTATTTATTCAGAAAGTGAGTAAAATTTACATGGTAACAAATTTATCTATAAAGAACTAAACACTAACAATTCAGACGTCCTTGTTCTTGTGGTCTAGTGTCCCTGTGAAACCTCAGTTCTGTTCCCAGATGTGAACCTGCGCCACCCATCTAACGAGCTTTAGTGACGGCAGAGGATGAATAAAAGAGAACGTTAATGCTTCATTGTTGGGTAACTAAAGGCAGTTTCAAGATGTTTTCATGCAAGAATATAGTTTTATCAACTTCAATTTTGTGGTAAAATGATCGAGACAAAGCAACTCGAAAATTTTCTCCAGTTTTCTTCCTTTTGCTACCAGCGATTTTTATTTATAACACAACTTAACCACAAAGAAAAAAACATCACATAAAGCCACAGTTGTTGACACTTTTTCCAGAAGAGTCCGTGGTCCATTAGGAATTGTATTAAAGTTGTTTATTATATGTTCAGTTAAGTCCTAGATGTTTTTTTTTATTTTACACGTTAGCATGCTAGCTGAGCCGTGATGCTATCAGCTACTGCTGAAAGACCGAACTGCGTCCTCACGTCCTCTGAACTACTCACCAAGTATGAACTTTAACGAACATTCAAGACCAAACTTGCTGCTCTTGGAGTTGAGAAATGGCTAAAAGAATCATCCTGTCAAACTGAACCAGGAAGGGAGACGGTCGTTCAGCGCACAGAAGAGAAGATAAATGGAGTATCAGAGTCTTAGGGGTAACATTAGAGAGATCAAGACTAATCTAGAAAAACCCAGAAGATGAAAAACACACACAAAACATGAAGCCAACACAGAACAACCCAAACCAGCCAAAACCAACATCTTGACAGTTTTATCCTTGTTGTTTTAAAGGATGAGAGTTCACTTTCTAATCATTTCAAACTGCACACTTGAAGAATGCTGGTGATGTACTCACAGCTGGAAACATGTCTGGAGGAGGCCTGGTTATCTCTGGAGGTGGTTTGTGGTTAAACTCCCTCACACTGAAGTCAGTAAAGCAGGATTTTTTAGCTGTAATGCTTTGAAAAAAAGAAAACAAGGATGATGAAGGCTATTATTAAATTTCTGCAGGCCGTTATTTCCACCAGTGTAACAAAGAATCCTTCAGGATCAGCTGCAGTCTGGTTTCTAGGGTCGTACGTCCAGTCAGGTCGGATGAGCAGTTGGCTAGGAAGAATTTAAATACATGACTATATCGACTTTACAGTCTTACTCCATCATTTAGGATTATATTCTCATAAAATGCTAAAGGTTCTGGGCTACCTGCTCTTATCTTCCATTCTTGTTGAATAAACTTTAAAATGAGTCGGGTTACATTTTTCATGATTAAAAAAAGTTTACATTCAATTTTGATATCTTGAATTTTCTACTATTTTGCATTTCCAGTCTAAAGAGTCTGATAAATGTAAACCGGGGGTTGGATTTACTATCAAATACATTTTAAAAGGGTTAGAATTAGGGTTAGGGGTTAGGGTTAGAATTAGGGTTAGGGGTTAGGGTTAGAATTAGGGTTAGGGGTTAGGGTTAGGGTAAGGGTTAGGGTTAGAATTAGGGTTAGAATTAGGGTTAGGGTTAGGGTAGGGTTAGGGTTAAGGTAGGGTTAAAATTAGGGTTAGGGTTAGGGTTAAGGTAGGGTTAGAATTAGGGTTAGGGTTAGGGTTAAGGTAGGGTTAGAATTAGGGTTAGGGTTAGGGTTAGGGTTAAGGTAGGGTTAGAATTAGGGTTAGGGTTAGGGTTAGGGTTAAGGGTAGGGTTTGAATTAGGGTTAGAATTAAGGTTAGGGTTAGGGTTAGGGTTAAGGTAGGGTTAGAATTAGGGTTAGGGTAGGGTTAGGGTTAGGGTTAAGGTAGGGTTAGAATTAGGGTTAGAATTAGGGTTAGGGTTAGGGTTAAGGTAGGATTAGAATTAGGGTTAGAATTAGGGTTAGGGTTAGGGTTTTTAAGGTTAGGGTTAGAATTAGGTTTAGGGTAGGGTTAGGGTTAGGGTTAAGGTAGGGTTAGAATTAGGGTTAGAATTAGGGTTAGGATTAGGGTTAGGGTTAGGGTATGGTTAGGGGTTAGGTTAGTGGTGATGGACCCATGATGCAGGATAAAGCAGGTATAGAAACTGGATGGATGGGTGGATGGTGGTGAATCCTCTGGACTAGAGGACAAACATTGACAGTGTGATGCCGGTTCAGGTGGCCGTTCAGGAACAGGAAGGGCAATCTGAGGACATCTAGTGGACAAATGAAGAATGACACTAACTGAGGCTCCTTGGAAGTACGAGGCATGAACATGTGGAAGGTGTGCGTCTAAAGGAGGCAGATGAAGCGACCGTGGCAGGAACTGAACAGCAGGTCACTGATGATTCATGATTTCATAGCTTTAAATCCCGTGGTGATTTGGCCCGGCGGGTGTTTCCCCTCCGCCTTACTGCCAAATAAATAATAAAATGCCAAATCAATTATACTTTTCCAGCACACTGCACAAATGCGGCAGCTAAGTTCATAAGCAGCTGTAAGACCCAAACCCAGACGTCTAGAGACTGAGGGAAAATGCCTTTTTTTTTCTTTTAAGCCCAAAGGGTCTCGGTGAGGTAACACGATTCAAATTTAACTCGTAGGCATCTCCTCGACATTCCCTCAGAGGCTTCAAGGATAAAGTTAGCCCCGAGGAAACTTTAGAGCTCCTGGACCTTTGGGGCCTCTGGCAGGTCGGAGGCAGAGACTGGAGCACCATAGAAGGAGTGGGAAGGCGTCTGGAAGATGAGACACCGCAGACACCGTTAGGGCGTTACATCTTAAAGAGCTGCAGCAGCTCATGGGGGAGTTTGATCAGTTATTACAGCGCCTCAAGCATTTCTGCTATTTATTCATAAATCTATAGACATGTCAATAACAAACAGGTTATAAATTGTAAGAAAGGTGCCAAGGCGAGGAATTAAAACAAATACCACAATGACTGTCATATGAAATTTATCCTTCATCCATTTCCAGGGGGGCGGGGCATGTTACCTGATTAAATTACTGACAATTACTGTGACAATTACTGAGCAGAGCCGTCATCAGCCTGACTCTGCTCATTTAACATATTTAATCTGAGAAACTGACGAACGTCCGGTAAGCCGCGTCACATGCAAATGGAGGATTAGTGTCTCACGGGGCGAGACTCGATAACTTGAAAGAGAAGTCGCCGCGTTCCGGACCTGGACTCTTGATCTAAAGTGATAATCTGTCACAGATTAGTTTTTATTACTATGAAGCCAGGATTGTCGGTCGTGGCTGCCCGGAGGATTTAACAGCAACATGTGGTCCCGAAACGTGGGAGGATTCAAGCCTCGCCGATGACTCTGCCTCTGACGGGCGTCACGTCCGGTCCGTGTGACGGATACTGAAGTTAAATGACCTCAGAGCTTTATAGATATTTCTTTCTTTATCACCTGTATCATCACAACTTCGTGCCTTTTGTGCAGCGACAGCTGAGATGGATACCTGCATCCTCCAGTGACCCTGACCAGGATCAAAGTTGGCATGGACAATGAATGAATGAATAAGAAGTAGCTGCTAATCGCTACATGTGTTTTTATGATGTTTTGGACCTTCAGGCTGAAGCTGCGGGGCACTTTTAATTAAATCTAGGAGCTCATTTCTGAGACTCATTAACTGGTCGAGGGATGCTCTGTTAACTATTTCATTTTCATTTATTATTATCAGTTTTTTTTTAATTGTCCTGATATACAGACGGTGCTGTTTTAAGCCGGTCTGGTGTCTGGTGCCGCCGTCACTGGTCCGGCTGGGTGTTAGCAGCTTTACTGGGACTTCTGGCACAGATGAGGTTTGGAGTGGATAAATAAAGGATTATACCGGGTTATTAATTTGAGCATGTTAATGAAGGGAAGCAGATAATGAACTCAGCAGAGTTTCTCTCAACACAGTTTGACTGAAGACAGAAAGAAGACAAAACCTCATTTTAATTTTTTCCAAATGTGACTTTATTGTGTTCACTGAACATGTTTCATTTTGTGTGAATGTTTCCTAACTTCGAGGATGCTAAGACTTTTTCTTTTTTTTTTTTTTTTTGGTGTGTGTGTGTGTGAACTTGCCAAACCTCCACACTCCTCCCCCTCCCCCCCTCCCTCCAGACAAAGTGCAAAAAGACCCATGAGACACATTACGTTTCCAGAACAACCGCTGCCAGGCGTGATGGCCTTCAGCCCAGGTAGACGTACACATTTCACCTGCCTCGCCTAACACGCGTAAGACACATGGAGTTCATGTAGCGGGAAAAACAAACGGCGGCAGCACATTTAGGAGGACTCGAACATCTTCTTCCTGTCGGCCTTGTCCTCGATGTTCTTACGCCAGTCTCCCCACTGCTTCTGTAGGCTGCGGAGGACAGGTGAGGCGTTCAGACCGGCTGCAGGTGTGGGATAAATGCTGAGAGGGCGGCGGTAAAACTCACCTCCTCTTTGGTCTCCTTTTTGACTTGTTTCAGGTTGGACCTCAGATCCATGGTCACCTTGTGCTTGGAGCCCAGCAGGGCCTGCAGCATGGAGTCAGCAGACATGCGCACCTTCTTCAGGGCCGGTTTCTTCACTCCAATCAGGTCCACCACCTTGATCTTCAGGTCTTCGATCTGCGAGGAGAAAAAGGGTTTTTACTTCCTGTTCTCTGTGTTGTTTTGTCAGCGGCGTCCACGCTCAGACGAGGGTTTACCTCCTTGTCAGCTTTGCCCACTTTGGCCTCGGCGTCGTACCTTTCCTCATCGATCTTGTCGATGGCAGCCTGGAGCTTTTTGCAAACTTCCTGTCGACACACAAACACAAGACGCTCATCGTTCAAAGAAGGAGGAGGAGTCTACAGCTTCAGTAGTGGTGGCTCCGCCCCTCGTACTCAGGTTCGTTCCTGACATTGCTCCCAGAGCAGACTTGGAGACGTACGACGGAGTATCAGGGCCACACTGAGAAAAAAAATTGTGGGCAATGATTTTTTTTTTTCATTCCTCACTTACGAGAAGAAAGTCAAAATGTCGAGAATAAAGTAGAAATGTCGAGAATAAAGTCGAAATGCAGTTTCCAGAATAAAGTCAAAATGTTGAGAGTAAAGTCGAAATGTCGAGAGTAAAGTCGAAATGTCAAGAGTAAAGTCGAAATGTCGAGAGTAAAGTCGAAATGTCAAGAGTAAAGTCGAAATGTCGAGAGTAAAGTCAAAATGTCGAGAATAAAGTCAAAATGTCGAGAATAAAGTCGAAATGTCGAGAGTAAAGTCGAAATGTCGAGAGTAAAGTCGAAATGTTGAGAGTAAAGTCGAAATGTCGAGAGTAAAGTCGAAATGTCGAGAGTAAAGTCGAAATGTCGAGAGTAAAGTCGAAATGCAGTTTCCAGAATAAAGTCGAAATGTAGAGAATAAAGTCAAAATGTCAAGAATAAAGTCGAAATGTCGAGAGTAAAGTCGAAATGTCGAGAATAAAGTCAAAATGTCAAGAATAAAGTCGAAATGTCGAGAGTAAAGTCGAAATGTCGAGAATAAAGTCGAAATGTTGAATAAAAATGCAGTTTCCAGAATTCCAGAATAGTAGTTTCTTTTTCTGAATAGGCGCAATTTCTGACACAATCTCTTCAAAGTACGAATACTTATTATAATACTGTGTCTATGTGATAAAAGCACATGGACACAGACATTATGTTGGTAGAGTAAAGCTGGTTTGAATAAATCTTTAAGACAACTTTATTGTGGAAACTTCATTTTCGACTCTATTCTCGACATTTCAACTTTATTCTTGTAAGTGAGGAATGAAAAAAAAAAATCATTGCCCACAATTTTTTTTTCTCAGTGTGGCCCTGATACTCCGTCGTAGAGAGGTGAGAAGCTGTCACTTTAAGATGCTAATGTTTAATAGAGATTTAATCTCAATTTAATCTTATAAACAAAGGTTTTATCATTATTATTATTATTACTGTTGTATAACAATAATAATAAACTGTATTGTTATTATTATTATTAAAACAAAGATTCTGGGCCATATTTGCCAACGAGTCTCTGTGAAAACTGATGAGTCTTCATTGGTTCTTTCTTATCTGAAGTTGATCAGTAACTTAATTGGTCCAATAAGTTAGAGCCCTCCCCGTCTCGTATCCATGACTGTTTTTCATTTTTGTGTTTTTCTCCAGAGCGGTGGCGTCATAAAGAACGTCCTCAGCCCCCCCCCCACCCCCCCACCCCCCCCCCCCCCTCACCATCAGAGCGGCCTGGTCTCCGCTCATGTCCGGGGCAGGACAGTGCTCGGACATGTAGGCCTCCTTGGCCGCGACGCTCTCCTTCTTCTCATTTTCAATCCAGTTTGCCGCGATCTGAAGGATCAGGCTCTGCAGAGAAGCGACAACAGATCACATTTAATCACATTTAATCACATTTATTTAAAGGCTGTTGACTAGAAAGAAAACAACAGCAACACTTTTTTACCGTGATGCTGAAACTTTAATCGAAATGTAAATGTGGAGAACACAGTAAGTCATTTATATGTTTTACCTTCAAGTGATGCCTGCGGCTTGATGTCATCTTTTTCCTGTTTTGAGGAAGAAGTGTTAATTATTAAATTTTTTTTTATTGGTGATTATTCTACAGCAGGAGAAACTCTGCAGCCTGTGAGTAATAATTAGTCTTTATTTTCAAATGAGACAGAGATTCTCAACACTTAACAGGAGCAAAGTGATTAATTAAAAATGTCTAACAGGAGTTAGACATGAAAAGGGGACTTACTCAGACATCTTGGCGGGGTTTGTGGTTTGCAGCCTGCATGGAGAAACACATGAGAAGACATTTTGACTGCGGCGGTCGTCCAGAGCGGACTGAGATCAGCATGTCCCTCGTCTCTGGTCGGGGACTGATGGACTGACGGACTGATGGACCGATGGACGTAAAGTGATCCGAGGCCACAGCTGAAGAGCAGCGACGTCGACGGAACTAAACTGGGACGGTCGGGCTCGGGTGTCGCCTCCCCGTGATTTATGAGCGGATCGTGTGAAGGGTTAATTTGAAAAGCCCCTCGGTGGAATATCACTCCCTGGAGCCCAAGGCTGAAACATTTTAATAACTTTAGAGTTTTAGCCGGCTGACGGGACCAGACGGTCCGTTTGACCCTCAGACTGCAGCATCATAATCATTAATCTGCTAGCTAGGTTGGTTTTTATCCACTGAAATATTCATTTTGACCGCAGCGAATCTTTTAGAGCACAAAGCATCAAAATTACAACCAATGACTTTGAATTAAAGGAAATAGCAACAACTAAAATACACTTTAGCAGCTTGAGACAAATAATTATCCTTAATAACACCTGAATGAGCTACTTAAAAAGACAAGAACCCACAAAACGTGTGAAACTGCGCGTTAATAAGTTTCTCGTTTACTGTATCGAAGCAGCAGAGACATGAAACAGTGATCCGGCTGCTGCAGACCCGTCACTGAAGAAGCAACGTCCTCGAGAAACTCACGGCAGCGTTGAAACTTCTGCACAGGCGCCATAAATTCAGACCTGTCAGGGAAAAAGGTCGAACGCTGCTCACGAACGAGCGACTTCGGTACGTCGGGACGGGTCGGATGCAGAGAAACGAAGAGTCCGCGCTCAACGGGTTCTCCCCTCGTCTGGTAAAATTAAAGCTGCTCAGTGAGGCTTGAAGAGGCTGGAGAAAACATGGGGGAAAAAAAAAAAAAAATAAGGAAGATTTCTCACCTATTGACAGGAGGAAGAAGGAGGACAAGATACACTTGATGGAAGGAAAGGAGAAACTGCCAAAGCCACAGACAGAGAAAAATGAAATAGGTATATATGGTGGCTGGCGATGTCTCAGCAAAATGCCCAGATCCTCTTTATGGAAATCCATTCCCAGTCAGACCAATGGGCCTGCAAGCTCCTGAAATACACCCGGCCCAGCCCTATTCTGTCAACTGGTGTCCATCTGAGACCAGATCAGCCTCCTGACTGTACGCTTACCATGTGTGTGTGTGTGTGTGTGCAGTTAACTGGACTTTACGACACTTCTCAGTCTCCTGGGTTTTCAGCCATGTTGAGTCTTTGGTCGGGTTTTGCGCAAACATTATTCTTACTTTGACAAATCAAGAGCTGGACGAAGCTCTGGATTAGAAAAGAGGATGTGAGGTGTCCTTCCTGCTTGTTTGTTTGTTTGTTTGTTTGCACACGACAATCGGAAAAAAGTGAACAGAAACAATCCATGCTCATTAGTGAAAAAAAGGTTTTTAAATCGAAGATCCTTAACCCTAACCCCTAACCCTAACTCCTAACCCCTAACCATAACCCCTAACCATAACCCTAACTCCTAACCCTAACCCCTAACCCTAACTCCTAACCCTAACTCCCAACCCTAACTCCTAACCCTAACCCTAACCCTAACTCCTAACCCTAACCCCCAACCCTAAATCCTAACCCTAACTCCTAACCCTAACTCCCAACCCTAACTCCTAACCCTAACCCTAACCTTACCCCTAACCCTAACTCCTAACCCTAACCCCTAACCTACCCCTAACCCCTAACCCCTAACTCTACGCCTAACTCTACCCCTAACTCCTAACCCTAACTCCTAACTCCTAACCCCTAACCCTAACCCCTAACCCCTAACCCTAACCCCTAACTCCTAACCCTAAAACCCTAACCTAACTCTAACCCTAACCCCTAACCCCTAACCCTAACCCTAACCCTAACCCCTAACCCCTCTAACCCCTAACCCCTAACCCCTAACCCCTAACCCCTAACTCTACCCCTAACTCCTAACCCTAACTCCTAACTCCTAACCCCTAACCCTAACCCTAACCCCTAACCCTAACTCTAACCCTAACCCTACCCCTAACCCCTAACCCTAACTCCTAACTCTACCCCTCTCTTTAGAAACATACTGTTTGTGCCTCAGTAATGACAGTTAATCCAGATAGAAATTAAACCGTGCAAAGTCTGGTGTTTGGAAACAAAAATGTCTCAAGAGAAAAGAGATTTTGGGGTGTTAAAGCGACTAATTCAGACTGTGTAGCAGCTCAGGCTCCGGCCTCAACGTCTCTGAACGCCTTTAAAATCTAAAAGTGGTCAGATTTTAATTCTGTGCTGTCGTCCGCTTACCGATTACCCGTTTGAATGGTGTGGAGGTGGATAAAAGCTGCAACGAAGTCCATCCTTATTTGAAAACATTTATTTCTACTGCTTCCATGGAAACCTGTACATTTTGAAGTGATGTTTCTCTGCCGGAGGTTTCGACTGCATACAGGGGTAGTGTTTCTTCGTGTGGGATCAGTCTCTCTCGGGGGGGGTGGGGTGACGGTATCACAAAAACAACCAGAAAAACAAGAAAAGGGACGCCTGAAGCTCCCATCCCCGAGTGTCCGGAGGGGACACCCGGACGGATTCAGTCACTCAGACCTCGGACAGGAACCTCTCCCTCCCTTCAGTCCTCGCTGGTCCAGGGGGCGTTTAGGAAGACTCAAACATCTTCTTCCTGTCAGCCTTGTCCTCGATGTTCTTACGCCAGTCTCCGACTGCCTCTGTTGGCTGGAAGCAACAACAAACACTCGTCACAAGTCAAGTCAAGTCTCCTGGTAGGTGGCCAGATACCTGGTGATCCTAAAAATCATTCTACAGGCAGTTTCATCCCGTTGTGGTCTTACCAGACTACGTCTGTCCTGTAGTTCATCCTTAACTGTATTTGTTGCCATCAAGCAATTAAACTTCATGGTTGCCTTCAAACAGCTTCTGCCTACATGTAAAACCCGAAGCTCCTCACCTCCTCCTTGACCTCCTTCTTGACCTGCTTCAGGTTGGCCCTCAGGTCCATGTTGACGGTGTGTTTGGAGCCCAGCAGAGCCTTCAGCATGGCGTCGGCGGACATGCGCACCTTCTTCAGGGCGGGCTTCTTGACTCCGGCCAGCTCCACGACCTTCAGCTTCAGGTCCGCGATCTGCAGCCAGACAGACAGATGTCCGTTCAAACACGGTGAAGCCAGTGGGCGAGATGGACGCTGTACATCCAGGAGTTTATGTCTCTGCTAACTACACCCTATTTTCCTCATTTTATCTGTTTTCATGCAGTAGTTACCGTCTACTTAGCATGTTTTTCTAACTAATGCTGTCAGACCGTAGCAAGAATAGATGCAGGTGAAGGCTCAGCCCTTTAACCTTTAACTACTTGAGTTTCAAAGGTTTTTCATTTGGTATTTCTGTTTTAAACAGCTCAGGGAAATCTTGATAATTGATGTCTCAGAGACACGTTTCCCAGCTACAGTGCAGTTAACTTCAAGAAAATGTTTTCTGTAACTTCTTCATCCCTCTTAGGATCTCATTGATCCAAAAAAAAGCTATTATCTTAACGTAAAACGCAGAGCCGCTTTAGTTAATATATCTAGGTTCAGAAACTATAATTAATCAAAAGCAGCTCCTCAGGGTTTCCAGTCTATGTGTTGGTTTCTCACGTCTCACCTCTTTGTCGGCCTTCTCCACTTTGGCCTCGATGTCGTACCTCGTCTCGTCAACCTTGTCGATGGCCTGGTGGAGCTTCTTGCAGAATTCCTGTTGATGCAGAGAACCAACATGGAAGACACCCTTACTGCAGCGGTCTGCTTATGTCCAGCGATAACGATCAGAGGACAGTTTAACCGGGTTAGGGTTAGCCATGTCATTCTTCTCTGATAAACCGATAAACCGATTCGCCGTGGTGTTTGGGTCTCACCATGAGGGCGGCCTGGTCTCCGCCGAGGTCTGGAGTTGGGCAGTTCTCAGCCATGTAGGCCTCTTTTGCAGCTTCGGTGTCTTTCTTCTCTTGCTCCAGCCAGGTAGCAGCAATCTGCAGCATCACGCTCTGCAGGGACAGACGAGCACAAGCGCAAACCTCAAAGGAAGGCACTAGGGCTGTAGCGATACACTAATCTCACGATACGATACGATGTACGATATTCAGCTCACGATACAATATATATCGATATTCGTCTTAAGATATATTTGCATAATTTTATGAAAGATTTTAAAGGGACTAAGTGATTTTGGTGACATCTTGTGAGTGTTCCAATGACTTTGTTTGAATTAATTGATCTGAAAGCATCAATTACACATTATATGGCTGACAGGCAGCTTGCAAATGCTGGACAAAATGAATAAAAGATGTGTTGAGAAAAATAGTTTCATGTATTTAAAGAGAACAAATTGTAGCTTGCAAGCTTTTAAAGGTGGGACAATAGGGTTTTGGAAGAAGCTTAGAATATCGATTAAAATACTCGATAAAATATCGATATATATCGCAGAATCGATAAAATCACTCAGCTCTAGAAGGCACCCAACTCTGCTGACGTCTATAGACTGATCCCTGTTAGTGTTAGAGAGCTGTGTGATTGTGGGTGTGAATATGATCAACACAGCTCTGAGTGGTCAACAAGACTCCTGTGAGTCTCTCTAAACTGGGAATAATCGGGTGTAGATGGATGGATGGTCAACAGGACTAGAAGAGTACTAGCTAACTGCCATCCATTCACCATTTAAGACAAAAAAACATTCAATTCTCACCTTCAGGTGATGCCTGCGGCTAGATGTCATCTTCTTTCCCCTGTTAGATGAAGACAGGACAGTCATCAGGGGAACTTAGTGATGGAGTTTGTAGTTGTCGTCGTTGTTACTTATGGGGGGCTAAATGTGAGGCTCTACTCAGAAACTACTAGGACTAAAATGGCACCAAACACTCTTTCTGACAGTGAACGCCTCATACCGGCACCTAAAACAGCTCACGTTTTATCTGGGAAGGTTATTCATCATCTGTGTTGTTCCTCATTCTCAGACAAACATTAAGATCGCAGAGATGACAGCTAGTTTAACCACAAAAATACAAATAAATCCTCAACACTGGAGTTGAGAAAACACACGTCAACAGTTAGGATGAAACTCCAACTCCTCCCTTAACCCTCAATCTCAAAAATGCTGTCCCGATTCTCAGAAAGTCAAGTTGAGGGACAAGTTTGAGGGCCGTATCGCCCTTAATATTAAGATTCTCTGCACCACCCTTGGAAGTAAGGGCTACCCAGAAGGCATTGCGTATTTTCGCCAAAACATTTTCGAAAAGGATGGCGAGCTTCAAATCTAAGTATTTTCAAAGTTGATAAAGATATAAATCTTATTGTCTTTGTTATATATATATTTATATTATCTTCTTCTTCTACATCTTCTTCTCCTTCTTCTTCCTGTTGTCGTTTTCTTGACAGACTGGATGTAGCTTTGGCGTAAGGCCGCCCCCCACAGTCTGAAGACGTAACTGCACTCAAGGGGTGTCCCATTTCTAAGTCACAAGATAGCCCTGACACTTACTTTAGAGGGTCAAGATTGAGGATTAAGGGAGGAATTGGAATTAGCCCTTAGAGTTCAAGTCTGATAAATGAATGTTAAATGAAAATGAACTGATAGATAGATAGATAGATAGATAGATAGATAGATAGATAGATAGATAGATAGATAGATAGATAGATAGATAGATAGATAGATCTATCATAGATAGATAGATAAATAGATAGAGTGTACTTACTCAGACATTTTGACTGTTTTTGATCCTCACGTCCTGTTCAGACAAAAAAGAAGAATAAATCAGTGAGTTTAGCGTGGGCAGACATCGTAAATAAAGCACACCGACTCCACCCACAGCTGCCACGGACACGTCTCGGTGCCTCTCCTCTATCGATTAGACGCCCTTTGACCTCCGGCGGGAAACACGACACGCTCGACGTGACAATCAAAGATCGACGGCCCCGCCATCAAATACCGGCTAATTTGGGACAGGCGGGGTCGGATGCCGGAGCTGTTCGCCTCCCAACTGTTGCTCCCCTCTCAAGACTTTCAGCCTGCAGTTGAACTTGCCAAAGACCCGATCGCTAAATGCCAAACACGGCAGAACCGAACGCAGAGCCAAGCACGCAGCGAGAGCGATGAACACCGTTTCTGACGACCTGCAGGCACGCCGGCCGACAGCAGCTGCCTGCAGAAGCAGATGCTCCGAAATACAGAATCAGACGCTTGAAAGGTGTTTAAGTCAAGCGTTCGAAAATAGAGACGGTTCGGTACTTTCAGCCATGTGATGCTCGACTTGTGTTCGGCAAAATACAGTGTTTGATTAGTCCCCCTTCCAGTTAATCTTTCCCCACACATCTCTGAATCTCAGACTGGTCCCACAAGAAAGTGTTAACAGTTTCTCACATGGAGGACAGTGATAGAGTCAGTTTTTCAAATCCAGGAAACTGTCATAGATGGTTTTGGAACCCATGAAAGTAATCATTTCATATTAGATAGAGTATCTGATCTGAAAGGTCTTTAGGTCTTTCACTGTCTTTAGTATCAATAATTAGTAGTCTGACCAACACCATGCAAGCAGAACATGAAATTAAAGAGCTGATGGTCAACAGAAGCCTCGCGGCTCCAAAATAAAGCAACAGAAACAGAAAACGTCCTGCAGTGTCCTTCAACAAGGGTCGGCTGCTGCGGGAGCGCAGAGGCTACACCTGCAACAGCATCTCTGGGGAAAAAAACCCATCCTGTATACTCACGAGGGCCGTTTCAGAACAAACCGGAGTCCCACCTGTAAAGCAGACCTGCGCGCACCGCTCAGTATTGTTTCCTGACAGAGTGAGTGGAGTGAGCTGCCGGAGAGACTCTCACCTACTGAACGTGACGAGGGCGAGGAGGTGCACAAGAAGGGGGGGAGATACTGGCAGGTCCCAAATAGTAAAGATTAAACATGGTATATAGGGTGTGAAGTGCTGGCTCAGCCAGAAAGTTCGGACCTCTTTATGGTAGCAGAGCCACTTCAGACCAATAGGCCTGCAGGTTCCAGAAATACCACCACAACTCTCATGAACCTCATAAATTTTGACTGTAGGAAATCGGCTCCCTGGGCTGGGCGGCGGACAGACGCGATCGGGTTCCCGCCGTGACAAGTGAGGGCTTAGAGCAATTGTTACACAACGCTCAGGCAGCTTCAGCTGCACTGACTGCCGGGGTTTTCTCTCACAGCGGATCAATCCCGGCTGAAATTCAGCTGCGGCTGAAACCAGGCTGCTCCCTGAAGAAAGCATGAGTTTGCATAAAGAATAAATCTAAATCTGTCATTTTCAGGTAACATCACAGGTGATTCAGGACGAAGAAAGAGCTGCACTTCTCCGTAAAACCTCAAGTCACATGACGACAAATGTTCTTTCAGTTATCCTTCTAGAAACATCTTTGACATTTAAGGAGATCTAAAAGTGTGTAAACGTACCAAAAATGTCAGGAAGTGTCTTAAATGTTTCAATTTTATGCTCATTACACATTACCCTGTAGATCCTGAGAAATAAAATAATACACTGACATTTTCAAGCGCTTACTGTACATTGAAATTAAGAAAACAACTGCTTTCTACATATTATTATGATTATTATCATCATTGTAATTATTATTAGTATGCATGCATTAGGTACTTAATTTTATTTAACTATATAAACACTTCTTTAAAATTAAATTAATTTTTTTATTTAGTGAGTGGTGAAAATATCTCAGAAATCCAATAATCTGTCATTATATAAGAAAGTTATTTGACATCAGAATGAAAACAGACTGATGATAAAATGAGGAGCAGAGAACAGCCCCTCATCATTTATATGACTTTATAATCATCAGGAAACAGGATCAGGCAGAAATGTTATCTGAAAATGAAATGAAAAATGAAAAATACTTTATTTATCCCATAAAGGGAAATTCAATACCGTAGTATTCAATACTGTAGTAAGGGCTCTCTCTTTTTTTTTTTTTTTTATAAACAACAGACAAACGACAGCAATAATAATAATAATAATTTTTTATATATATATATATTTTTTAAATTTCTGGTGGAATTTTCTGGAAGAAAAGCCCAGTTTAATGACCAGAACAGCAGATAAGTCTTATGTTAGAAGGCAGAAGAATCAGGAGAAAAAGTAACGAGACAAAGGCTCTCTGCTGACATCTAGTGGTTCAACGGGATGTAACCTGGCAGGATGCAGTTAATAAGTTGATCATTTTTTCATCAAACCCATCAAATCTGGCACTTCAGTTCATCCAGTGATATAAAGAAATACATTAGGAAATTCAAACGATGCAGAAAGGAAGAGAGGATTTCAAGAGAGGTTTTAGATATGAAACCGCTGTTTAAAACTGAACTGCATCGAGACTTGTGCTGCGTTTCAGCGGTCGCTGTAGCTTTGATATACTTGAACTTCATGGATTGGAGAAGTCTTCATCGCGTCAAGGAAGAGTCCCGTTTCTGTTCAGATGTTTGTAATCCTAAAGGTTAAAGTTTAATATGCACGAATGCAGCCAAAACAGAGTAAAAATGTTCATTTACTTGCCTGATTAAAGACTTTCCTTGAGCGTAAACTTCTACTGAGCAAAAACAAAGCCTTTTATTTGTACCAACGTTGAGGGTTTTTAAGGCAGTTTTGAAATCAGGGCTTCTTGATGCAGTCAGGTAGATTTATTTAATGTGAAGACGAGCTAAAGCTGACCCTGATGTGCTCGCCTGGAGTGAACCGACTCAATCAGCTGGTTATTAGTTCTGTCTTCATCACAGAAATTAACCTTTAATGTGAGAATTTGCAAAGCTTTGACAGTTTATTCAACCTACTAGGGATGTAACAATATGGAAAATTTGATATTAGTTATTAATTATCAAATTAGATATTAATTCGATTATAGTGACCAAATTAGCATGGTTTATGATATTATCGCGATATTCTTAATTCCTAAAAAAACACATACATTTTAATAATTTCACAAAATCTTGTGATTTTCTTGTCATATTGAAACATCAGAAGCCAAAATCTTATCAAAATGAAACTTTCACATTAAATGGAGAAACAACTGGCACAGAAAGAGGTTTTATTTTAAATAAACAAAATAAATAACAGGAACAAAGCTTATTTGTCTGGTGCAAATTTAAATAAACACTTTAACAACCATAGTAGGTCAAAATATGCAAACAATTATCAGGAACAAAAATTATAGTGCAAGTTCAAATGAAATAAACTTTTGACTTTAAGCTGAACCTTAAATACGTATGAATGTTCAAATAAAGAAACAGTTGTTTAGGAGCCAAATATGTTGTTCTGAATTGTAGTTCACTCTGTGTGTCTGTGGGTGTCGCTGTGTTGTTACCTGAGGGTCAGGTATAAAGGTAGCTGCCTGTTATTGGTTAGGTGTTGGACCCGGAAGGGCAAAAGGTTTTTGACCGCTGTGGCGCTAACTGCCGGCGTTATGGTTGTCAGATCAGTTAATGGAATAAATTAATATTTTAACTGCATCAGAAGAACATCGTTACGGTCATTTTTAGATCAACAAGCAACAGTAACGTTTACGAAATGTGAGCTAGCGAAGCACGTTAACCAGGTTACTCTTTGTGAAACATCTCAGTAGCTTGAAGCATTAGCCTTAGCTCCTTCAAGTTGCTTGTACAAATTACAATAAAATGTAAACAAGTGCTCTGCAGACAGGATAACTGTCCTCCACCAGTTGTTCCTCTGCATTCTTTAAAAAACAAAAACAAAATATGCCCAGACCTCGGATTTCGTCCTTTTAGTGGGTTGATAAATGTCCTGCATGCTATCACCACTTACCGCCAGGCTAACGTTCCAATATCGATGTTACAAGCTACAAATTCAGATGAGACACAGTCGTGAGTCAGTCTCAGACTTGAATGAGGCTGATATTACATATCCCTGGTAATCAACCGCGATAATGAGACAAAGTCAAACATAAACGGTAATCTTTATGGTGTAAAATTTTACCACGCTTTACCGTATTACCGAAAAACCGTTCCATCCCTACAACCTACCCATCATTAATAAGCCATTTCATGCATAGTGGATCTGGATACCGCAGCTTTTAATGGTCTGAACCGGAAAGTTACAAGAGAAACCAACAAGGTATTATTAAGAGCTCTTACCACTTCAACAGATTTGATGACTTCAAAAGGCTCAAAGGGGATCAAGCCCAGCATAAACTGTCTGCAGTTTATTCCATCTCCACAATGTGAAAGCTGCCAGAGAACCAAACATCCACCTGAGCGGACTCAAGCTCAATCAGCATGGCTTGAATCCAACCTACCTTGCAGTGACCTTTGACAGGACCCCGTCCTTCAAGGAACATCTAAAGGGGACGGCTGCTAACGAAACAAGCTGCTCTGCAAGCTAGCTGCTGCTGCAACAGCATCCTCCACCCTGCACACCTCAGCCCTGGCCCTTTCATACGCTGCAGCTAGGGTTGGGAATCGAGAACCGGTTCCTGTAGAGAACCGGTTTCATGTGTTTCAATTCCATGGAATCGTTTGGCAGTTTATCCAGCGATTCTTTTATCGATTCCAACCAGCAAGAATCTCACGTAATTTACGCAAGTTACGTACAGTCAATTCCAGAAAGCACTTACGTGATTAAGTTAACAATGGCGCCCACCAGGTTCAAACGCTCCAAAGTTTGGCTTCACTTCACCAAAGAAAGATGGCAACAAGGCAACTAGCAGTCATTGTAAAGTGGAGATAACAGCGTCGGGAGGGAACACGGCTAACATGCAGAAACATTTGAACACACAACATGTGATAACGAGTGTCGTGTTTTTGACGCTTCGGACTGATGGATCTCAACCCAGCAGCAGCGGCAGTAGCCAAGCTAAGATCACCTCTGGCAACTCTGGTTAGTAGCTATCCCGCTGCCTATGTGCTTCTTTGTAAAACACCCTATAACATTAACGCTATGCTATTAAACGAATGCCTTCTGCATTACATTTAGAAGATGACCGTGACGAGAGAGAGAGTCTGGCTGGTTCAGAGGCTGGAAGACATGATTATTTTTCTGCAAAAGAATTGTTAATTCTTCATAGTATTTGCAGATTTGTACTATGCACTGTTCTGTTTTATTTGATAGTATTTATCTTTCTTTATTATTATTTTTGAGTGCTTAGTGAGCTCATATATCCTTTTAAAATGGAGATTTTTTCATTTCTATTAGGAAAAATCTGTTAGTAAAATGTTACACATTCTTGTGTATTTGCACAGTTATATATTACAACAGTTAACACGTTATCCAGGCTTTGGGCCTCGTTTGACCTCACTGTTGAGTTTGTAAGGTCGTGACTTCTAAGTAAAAAAAAATTGATGCTAATAAAACTGTTTGTTCTCCTTTTTCCCCAAATTAGAATCGATAAGAGAATCGATAAAGAATCGAATCGTTAAACAGTATTGATAATGGAATTGGAATCGGAAGAATCTTATTCAATTCCCATCCCTAGCTGCAGCAGGATGTTGTGCCCCCGTCTGGTCCAGGTCACCCCACACTCACAACGTAGACCCCCAGCTCAACACAAACATGAGAACCATAACTCCCTCTATCATCAAACATCATGTTTTCAGTCCATGTGTGAAGTCTATCAAGATTTCAAAACCAGTGATATGATTTTAAAGAGATTTTAAAGGCCTACCTTATTCTTTTTTCTGCAGAGAGGAGCACTTTTGTTTCGATTTGACGTTGATTCACAGCAGCTGAGGACGAGACAGAAACACAAGTTAAGTTTTTCATCGGAAAACAAACATTTATACTTAAAAAAAAGGAAGAACCTGATGCCACTCACCTCTTCTGAGATTAAATCCAATCAAGTTTTGAGTCATCAGATGAATAAAGTACATAAATATATTCACCTGAAAACTAATTTACAGAACAAATCCTGTAAAAAAAAATGGCTCAAAGTCTCCGGAGCTGATAAACATTATTATGGTTCATCAGTAATCATCAGCCGTGGGTATTTATCTTAACTGTGGTAGCTAAAAGCGCCAGTGTGGCTCACGTGACACCACGTGGTTGGCGTGTTCTCGGCATGTTCTCGTCACAAAAAGATGAGAAACGTTTTAGTGGTGACAGATGATCCAGCAGTGCTGATCGGGTCGTAACTGCATCTGAGCCTTGATTAAGAGACGGGAACATTTACAGAGGAGCTGAAACATGCAGCGTTGCAGAAGTTATAGTCGTTTACATGATCTGTCCTAATGGGCATTAAAATGTTTCACCCCTATATTAATTAATTAAACCTCTACATGGACTCAAAGTTCACCAGTTACTTTCTACTGAGCCTTCAACTGTATCTCCCGCTTTTCTGTCAGCGCTGCTCAGCTGTTACTGTGCAAACCAAAGCCGGAAGATTCTCCTCGACTTTTATAAACACAGACTCAACAAGCCCAGCGAGGTTTTCCAGGTAACCACCAGTAGGTCACGACTCAGATTCTGTTTCGCAAATGGCATCACCCTTTGACTTTTACGCGTGCATGGCGGGATGGCCGTCACCCATCTTTATATTTGATCTATGAGAACATTATTTCCAGATCAAAGTGAGAATCACCAAAGACCATGTCAACATTCACTTTTCACAGCTCCCTGAAGCCACGGCAGATGACTCCCACCAGGTGTCCATCTACCAGGTGTCACCTCTACCAGGTGTCACCTCTGCGTAATAGAAACCAGCTCTCCCAGGAACAGGTTTGAGTGAAATAAGAGCTACATTTCTGCAGCTCTTTGAGCTGTTGGGTCTCAGAACTCTGCATGGACGTCGCTCAAAGACACCATGTGAGCAAAGTCTGAAAAAATCTGATCCACCTGCAGATTTTGAGCACTTAAGCATGAGCGTGAAACAAGCCAACAACACTGCAGCTACTGCTGTGAGGTAAGAGAACATGAACGTGCCTGTTTCAGACAGTTTGATGGATATTGTGTCTTGACATGCACAGCACTACAACGAGCACATGAGGACCACCCGTTAAAGACTCAGTCACATCGTGGCAACTTACAGTCTGAACTGTCAGGGTCTGAATTTTGTCGGCGGGTAAATCCTCTGGCACAGACATACGCAGAAAGGTGAGTTTATAATTAGACGTTTTGCTAAATCTGTTGGAGGTGGGTGTACCGTAGTAGTTGGCTTGAAGTGTTGTGCATCACTGTGTCAAAAACAAAATATCTCATGACAGCAGAAGTAGAAACAGCAGATTTTATTTTTTTTTAAAAAAGTAGGGGTGCACGATAATTATTGACCCGATAACTATCAGGCCGATAACAGGAAATTATGACGTCATCCCGATAAGTCCGATATCACGACAAATAGCCCCGATAACATATATATTTTTGTCAACACAGCAGTGCCTCGCTCCCTCTGAGCCTTGAATGACCGGCAGTGAATGTTATGTTCAAGTGACGTCGGCATAATCAGAAAAACGATTTCTCAGTAAGGAAAATCAAGAATACCCCCTCATGCCAGAAAACAACTGGTTATTTTCCCACATGATACACATACAAAATAGAAAAAATAGATAAGGCTGAAAGAACAACGAGCAAACGAGGGAACGGAGGAGTTTACGTTACACCTTGAATGCAGCCTGCAGCACAGTGTGCTGATAAAAAAAAAAAAATGGTGGTCATTGTTTGGAACTTCTTTAAACTTTTAGAGGAAGATAGTTCGCTGCTTATTTGTGACAAATGCTCCAAGTGAAGGAGAGAAAATAGCACAAGCTTTAATACGTCAAACTCGATCAGCCACCTGAAACATAACCATCACTTCCATGGAGTTTTGAAATCGCGCTAACATGAGCTAACGTGAGCTAGCCAGCAGCAAGTCAACCCCTTCCCTCTGCTTCGCTCTCCTCTCATCTCATCTCCTCTCATCACCATCATCTCTCTCATCTATAAAGCTTCCATGAAATTGAAAAAAAAAAAAAGCTACTAAACCTCATTTACTTCAATTACTTTCATTTGAACGGAACCACAAGACAAAATCCTTTAAACATAATTTCTTTGTTACGTTGGAGTGCACTTTTTCAGTTTGTTTACACAGACAAGTCTAACTTGTGTCAGTACATTATGACCTGTGCATTATTTTTTATTGTCATTTAGGATTGAACCTTTTCAGTTAGTAATTCTGATGCATGTATTTCCATCAGTTCAAGGAGCCTTTATTTTTTATATCAGTCAGTAATGAACCTTATTTAAGTTGATGTGAGATATCAAATAGGTTTGTTTAATAGCTTTATGAAAATGTTTGAGAGGCTTGACAATAGTTTTTCATTGGAAAAAATAAATATATGTTCATTTAAAAAGTCCAAACTATTTTTGGTTTTGTTCATAGTATTGATGTAATGATCTTAGGTATATGTGTGTGTTATCGGTATCGGCCTTTAGGACCTGAAAGTTATCGGTTATCGGTATCGGTTTTAAAAAAAACAGTTATCGTGCATCCCTAAAAAAAAGGACTGGGAGCAGGAGGATGTCAAAAGTGAACATCAACATGGGAGAAAAAAAGGCGGTCCAACTGCTGAATAAAGCTCTGATATCAGAGAGACTGCTGAAATAAGGGCTCTTTAACCATCTAAACCTTTACATTTATTCATTTAGCTGATGCTTTTCTCCAAAGCGACTTACATATAAGGGACAAAGCAGGGTTGAGCATCTCCCCCGAGGACATTTCAGCTTGTACATGGAGGAAGTGGGGATCAAACCAGCCGCTCGAACCTCTTAGTTTCACAAACGAACAGCACCAAAGCAGGCTAAAACTTACGGCTTTAATGAAACAAAAGATATTTCAATCCAATGAAAAAAACGAAGTGCTAACAGCCCGGCCCGGCTGCAGGGACAGTTAAGTTCCTTAGGAAGTCTCAAACATCTTCTTCCTGTCAGCCTTGTCCTCGATGTTCTTACGCCAGTCTCCGACTGCATCTGCAGGCTGTAGCACACAAACACAGCTCACGGTAAATGAAAGGCGTCGCTCCTTCCCGCCAGCTAGCTGTCCGGCCCTCCTCCTGCAAACACTCACCTCCTCTTTCACCTCCTTCTTGACCTGCTTCAGGTTGGCCCTCAGGTCCATGTTGACCGTATGTTTGGAGCCCAGCAGGGCTTTGAGCATGGCGTCGGCAGACATACGCACTTTCTTGAGAGCGGGCTTCTTCACACCAGCCAGGTCCACCACTTTGATCTTCAGGTCATCAATCTGAAAGGGATCAAGAACTTTGAAGGTGATGCTTAACCCCGAGCAGAACAGTGGTTCAGGTTACAGCTGACATGTCGCGTGTTAATATCCATCACAGATCAAAGCAGCCCAAGAAGTGACTAGCAAAAAGGTTACCTGGATGATAAAGAGCTTCTATGGTTCTTTTAGATTCTTATGAATTCACAAATGATTAGCCCAGTGTTAACAGCTACCTTTAAAGATTATATTTTTACTCCTGGTTTTTTGGCAGAAAAAAACTTTCAGGCGCAAATTTTGTTTTGGCATTAAAAAGTGCACAACGCACAGTGATACATTTGAGCCAGGAAGCATGAACAAAGATGTCTTCGCACCTCACTCTGCTGCTAATGTATTTATATGTTCAATTCAGAAATGTACATACAAATACAATTTAGCGCTCTAAAGTCACATTATTCTCAAGTGACTGGGGGAAATTCAAGATCATGAGATACCCAGCTCCCATGTATCAGAAATGTAACTGGGATACTGTAAAAAAAAAACAAACACAAAAAACAAAAACAGATTTGAGAGTTGATAAAACAGTTTCCACTTTCCAGTCATTAGCTATGTACGGAGCCCCTCTGGTGACATTTGATAAAAAAAATAATAACGCGTGGCCACTGGATAGTTAATACGTTGAGCAGCCGAATTAAGTGTCTCCTGCTAAGCAATACTTCATGCCTAACCGCAAGTGCCTTAAGAATGTCATTGTAATTAATTCCTATATTAAAATAAAATGAAATTAAGTCAAAAGTGTCCATGTTTGTTGGTTAAAGTACGAATCAAGCAAGCAACAATCAATCTCTGCTTGGAAATGGCTGCTATAATTATCTCGTGGCCACGCATTATTATTTTTTTAATCAAATGTCACCAGAGGGGCTCCGTAGCTATGCAGGTATGAAGAGGATAAGAAAAAAAACAGTATTGTAAAAAAACAAAAAGAGAACTGATATATATTTTTAGTCATTTGCTGCTAGTTCTAATCTACTGTATTGAAAAGAGCGTCAGAGAAATTTTTAACAGTATTGTTAAAAAGGAAAAGGCTGGATTTGGGTAAGAGAAATAATGAAAATTAAAAAAAATCAGTAATTTGCCTGTAAATGAATCTTGTGTTGTACATGATTCGAATCGTGAAATTTTAATTGTATCGTGAGTTGCCAAACATTAAATGCTAAAAGCTCAGCAGTAAGTTCCAGTAAGTTCCAACTGCGGTGATAAAGCAAAGCAGAATCAATTTAAAACCGGTGACGCTGGTTGGTTGACTGTCGTCGACACTTTTGTTGACCGAATATTCAGCGACTTTGATTTGGGAACTTGTAAGTTGAGGGGTTTTAAGAGCAGCTCCTTGGGACCAACGGACCTAACTGGGTTATGTCTCAGACGTACCAGGTGGTCATCACGTCCAAACAGCGAACAGGCTGAGTAAAGCTGTGGTGGAAATTTTTATTTGGTTTATTTCATCTTGTAATTTTGTCATCTAACAATATGTTTAAAAGTGATTTGTCTGTGTCACACGAGACCAAATGTCTGACAAAAGGCAAGCACGGGGGTCGGCTGTGGCTCATTGATCTAGGAGACACGGCAGGGGTCAGCTGTGACTTCCTAAATTCAATTAGCATCAACTAAATAACTTCTTGATCAAGGAAGAACTGGACTTCCTTAAATCAATTAGCATCAACTCTACAACCAAGGAAGAACTGTGACTTCCTAAACTAAATCATCTGTCTAAACAAATGCCTCTGTATAACATTGCTAAACTCAATCAGTCTGTCTTGAGACAAATGTCTTTTTTTGCTTTGACCACCACCTACTGTGTCTACACTCTGTATGCAAATCTGTAACACCTTGCTGTCTTGGTGTATAAAGATCAGCCTAACTTTGTATCTGCAGAGTGATCAGCCAGCACTCTGCGGAGTGGTTGCTGGTCGCTCTCCTTGTGGCCACAAGTATTTGTATGTCTGTCTTTTTTCTCTGTAATAAATTCTATTCTGATTTTCTCATCAAGATCGGATCTAATTTTTTCCACAACAAAGCTGTACCTCTTTTTCAGTCTTCTTCACTTTGGTCTCCAGGTCGTATCTTTCTTCATCCACTTTGTCGATGAGGGCGTGCAGCTTTTTACAGGCGTCCTGGTTAAAAAGATGGACGAGATGGTTATTTACTGGAAACGAGCTGTGATGGATAGATCAGTAACGTGGTTCTGGATCATCTACATAAAAACTCAAGTTTGGGATCATTCCAGTTGAGCGTAAAGGAAGGTTAGGAGGTGTCCCTCACCATGAGGGCAGCCTGGTCTCCGCTCAGACTGGGGGAGGGACATTTCTCTGACATGTAGGCCTCCTTGGCAACTACAAGCTCCTTCTTCTCATTTTCAATCCAGGTCGCCGCAATCTGTAGCATCAAGCTCTGCAAGACAGACGACGAGTTTAAAAGCGGATGAAGAGACCCGCAGCAGTCAACTAGACAAACTTTAATGGAACTTAGTAAACATTAAAAAAAAGGATCAATTAAATGTTCTGTATTGTTCAACTGATGCACCCAAACTTCATTTCATTTCAAACTTCATATTTTGACAAAAATGCTTTCTTGATGTGTTTTTGGTTTTTGTGTTAAATCAAATATTATTTTCTTTTACATTATAACACATTATATGATACAGTTAATTATGTATTGAAGTAAACCCTATAGACCCTCTAATACATAAACAGTGCTGTCGAAAAAAATGCTATAAAATATAAAATGCTTCTTTCCACAGCAGGCGTTTGACTTGTCTCAGAAGAGGAAGCACAGGTGGAAGAAATGATGATAATTCTTCTCATAAGTTGACTTATAAACCAGGTCAGTGACCCGGCGTGAACAACACATCATCCATCATTAATAGATCCTTGATTTTCCTGCAGCGGCATGTTCACAAAAGGTCATCAGCATCTTGTTGGATTTAAAATGACTCTAAACAGCCTGTGAGGTTGGAGGCAGCTGAGTAGTATATATATATAAATGATATACCGTCCATCCATTAACTTCTGCTTATCCAATTTTGGGTCGCAGGGGCAGCAGCCTAGAGGCCCAGACCTCTCCCCAGTCACCTCCTCCAGGGGAACCGAGGTGTTACCAGGCCAGCCAATAGACTATGGGCCTGATCTTCCGCCAGATCTGCTAAAGCCGCTATTTAGGGATAGCGGGTAGCAGGAGGGGCGTTCCCCCGCAAAGAACGCAATCTTCCACTTCCCTAAACCTGCTATCCCACCTGCGCTACCTGCTACATTATCCATAGGAGTGGTTAGGGCGTTCCACCTGTTAAACCAATCAGTGCGTCAGTAGCCATTGCCTTTAGGAGCAGGTTGCGCTACCCGCTAACCGCTATGGAGCGTCTGTTCATCCAGATCAGAGCAGCTCTCATGCGCAGCTCGTCTGGGACTCTGCTGTAGAGCTTCCTCCTCTTCCTTCCTCCTCCTCTGCACTGATATATATACATATAAATATTTTTACACAGATAATTCCTATCAGCTACCTGAAAGTCCCAGATAGTTGGTGTCCTCCCAGTAAACACGCTCTGGTCGTCTATGGTTTAACTGGCGATCAAGCTGTTTAAGACGATCTCTGCCATTTTCTCAGGGGTTTAACTGAGGCCAAATCACACTTTTTATACACAAGTTAATTCGAGAGGTAGAGCTGTTTGTGCTCTTGTACGTGCCGGCATACGGGTTGTAGGTAGCGGTTGGTCAGACCACCCGCCACTGTAGTGTCTGAAAAACATGATATATACCTGATATTGACATGATATTTACCTTTTTATATAAAGTTCAATTATGACTCTTTAACAGCTGTAAGGCCTGCTGTTAGGACTGTTGAGTTCATTGAGTTCGTTTTCTTCTAATGTATGAGAATGGCCTAAAGGACACGTTCCCACACTTACAAATTTGGAAGATCTGAAATTAAGAGAAAAAGGGAGTAATATCCTGTGTTTGGTTCTTATCAGAAGAAGAAAAAAATGTCAAATCATTGCCAAAGAAATCATAATTGATTCCAAGAGTATCCGAATTTAGACCTGGCTGGCTATGGGTATAAAGCTTTCTCTAGTCTGTACCTTCTTTGTTCTTCCTACCAATTCGATTTCATGAGGTCCCAGACTCGCTATTGTGCCTTCTTTTTTCTGTAAATAAATATCTTTTTGCATTTAAAAAGTCGGCCTGGAGCAGCTTTTTTCTGAACCCATTAACAGACTCAGAACGGCACAGCGAATCCAGACTGGAAGAGATTGAGAGAAGAAAAGTCACATCATCGTCACCAGGAGATCTCCAAACTTCTTCTGGCAACAGAAACTACACCACCTACAACCCCAAACCCACAATCGCAAGATACCAAGTTTGTGGAAAGGCCATAAGACACGCCCATTGCCACGTCTACAAAGTGAGTAAGGGAGTCGGCATAACGGGTAGCAGCTTTAGGGAGCGGAAGATTGGTATTAGCGGTTAGCGGAGGTTCCTATACACGCAATTTGGATGTAGCGGCTAGTGTTAACGGGTAAGGGGAAGTTTACGATCGGGGCCTTAATCTCTCCAACGGGTCCAGGGTTTGCCCCGGGGCCTCCTCCCAGTGGGACATGCCTGAAACACCTCTCCAGGGAGGTGTCCAGGGTGTCCTGAACCACCTCAACAGGCTCCTGTCCTTAAAGCCCCTCCCAGATGACTGAACTTCTCCTCCTATCTCTAAGGGAGAGTCCAGCCACCCTGTGGAGGAAACTCATTTCAGCCACTTGTATCCACAACCTCATCCTCATCCCAGTTGGTGACCACAGGTGAGGGTTGGGAAAAAGACTGGCCCATAAACAGAGAGCCTCACCTTTCGGCTCAGCTTTCTCTTCACCACAACACCATAAACCATATACATCACCAAAAGTACAAAAGAAACTATTTCCAGTGTTTTTACTGAGCAACAATGCTCAAAAATGTTGAGAGGCTTGTTCAACGCTGTTTTACATGTCTACTTTTTCATTACTCCTTTTTGAGATCTCAGGATAATCACTGTTGATTTGTTTAAAAACAATAAGAAGGACCATAAGATTTAGGCTGCTTAGCTAGGCTGCGGTTGCTTGTGATTCATCGTGTGTCCATCGTGTGTCATGTGTCCACACTGCCCCCGTTGGCCCCAGCTGTCAGGTTAAGGAAGCAAACGGACCCAAAAGGCAGAATTTTAAGCACGTTGTCAGTTTATTTTAGAGTCAAAGATGAGAGGAGGCTTCTCTGAGGCTGGGAAGTCAAAACGACAGCAGCTGGTCCTCAGAGGTGGCCGACACACCAGGCAACAGCGATCCAGCGAAGAATAGATGAACGGCCAGAGCTAAAGTATGGATGACCGAGTTGTACCAGGTGTACCAGACCCACAGGCCACAAGGAGGAGCCAGAGGGCAGCAAGAGGGGACCGACACCAGCCTCTGACAGGCCACAACATCAGACTCAAACCAGGATAAATGGTCGGGTCAATATGCAGAACATGATGATCGTCTGCTGTTGAGAAAGGCTGGTTTCTAGTCACCATGAAATATAAGAATCAGTCCACTATGTACACAATCACACAAATGCATAGCAGATCCACCCAGTATCTCTGCCACGCCTCACCACGCTCGATCACAAAGTCATCATTGGTTCCTTTATGGATTAACAAAGAATTTCTGAATTTGAATATGAACCAGCCGACAATAGTCACCTTTCCGACTGTTGGCTCCGCCCCTCATGCATGAGTTGACTGGCTGGTAACCAGGATGTACAGCCGCAGAATGACTGGCTGACACTCACAAAGTCTGGAAAGTTAAACTTTTCTCAACTTCTGACAGCATCGACACTTTTAAAAATGATGAAACGCACCCACGGTCAGGTTCAGCGATGCCCGCCACCCCCCCCCCAGTGAAGGTCAGAGGTCAGTCAGGGTGCTGGGGCCTCCAAACCTGAACTTCCCTTTCTCCCATTCATCTCCCTCCTCAGTCTCCTGCCTCATCCATGAAATCTCAGTGTATCTGTGGCCTTGTGGACTGGTTCTTCAGGCGTTCAGGTGCATTAGAGACCTCTGATGCTGGACGGCCTCATGTCCACGGACATGTTGTGCAGGACGCAGCAAGCCAGCGCTATTTTGGAGTCTTTATTGCGTTCACAGAGCCAGTGTTTTTCGGCGTTGGGTCCAAGCCCGAGCAGATGGACCTCCTGGCTTCTCTGCCGGGTCCCTGTCCTCTCGTTCGACCCGCTGACATTTTAAGGAACCGAATCCGAAGCTCGGATATGCGGAGCGTTCATCTGTATTTCTGATCCATTCTCATGTTTAAAGCGCGTGTTTCAGAGGCGCCTGCACGCTGCGGTAACGACAGCGAATGTTTATGCGTCTCCTCGTTTACACAAGCTTTTACCCTGCCAACAGTTTACAGGCAGATTCATTCTGCTCATGTTTCCGCTCCCATCTCCACCTCCGGCACCGCCATGACGGATGGGCAGCGCGGCCACGCCTTCCTGCAGGACAACATCACCACTCTCACGGTAGTCTAGAACATTTCTTCAAGATAATAACCACCTGGTGGCTATGAGACACAGCTGGCATCTTAGTGGTCGGCACCGTTGCCTCACAGCAAGAAGGTTCCTGGTTCGAACCTCGGCTCCGCCTTCTTCAAGTCGGGTTAATTAATGGTCCTAAATTGCCTGTAGGAGTGATTGTGAGTGTTCATGGTTGTTTGTCCACATGTGGCCCTGTGATGGACTGAGACCCTGCAGAGGATTAAGCGGGTATAGATGATGGATGGATGGATGGAAAACTCGTCTTGCACTAAAAACACAAGTATAAACAGACTCCTGGTGTTGTGTGGATTAGGGATCGAATGGTTACCGCTATTACGGTAAAGCGCGGTGAAATTTTATGCGATAACGATTACCATTTATGTTTGACTTCATCTCATTATCGCGGTCGATTACCAGGATATGTAATATCAGCCTCATTTAAGTCTGTGAGCGACTCGCAACTGTGTCTCGTGTGAATATGTAGCTTGTAACATCGGCATCATAACGTTAGCATGGCGGAAAGTGATGATAGCACGCAGGACATTGAACAATGACATCGAAAAAGGAACGATGTTCTTCTGATGCAGTTTAAACATTTATTTATTCCAATAACTGATCCGACAACCATAACGCCGGCAGTTAGCGCCACAGCGGTCAAAAACCTTTTGCCCTTCCGGGTCCAACACCTAACCAATAACAGGCAGCTACCTTTATACCTGACCCTCAGGTAACAACACAGCGACACCCACAGACACACAGAGTGAACTACAATTCAGAACAACATATTTGGCTCCTTTACAACTGTTTCTTTATTTGCACATTTATACTTATTTAAGGTTCAGCTTAAAGTCCAAAGTTTATTTCATTTGAACTTGCACTATAATTTTTGTTCCTGATAATTGTTTGCATATTTTTGACCTACTATGGATGTTAAAGTGTTTATTTAAATCTGCACCAGACAAATAAGCTTTGTTCCTGTTATTTATTTTGTTCATTTAAAATAAAACCTCTTTCTGTGCCAGTTGTTTCTCCATTTAATGTGAAAGTTTTATTTTTGATAAAATTTTGGCTTCTGATGTTTTAATATGACAAGAAAATTACAAGATTTTGTGAAATTATTAAAATGTATGTGTTTTTTGGACATTTGTACAGCAATTAACCCTTTAGGCGCCTGAGTTTTTTCAAGAAAATTTTGATATCAAGATTTCAAAAGGCTCTAACTTGAAAGCAGTTTGAGATAAAGGTATACTGTCAAAGAGAAAATTGTTCAGTATGACTCAAAGTTTGTGATAGGAGTGAAATTATTCAAATAATTTGCATATTATGACGTCACAAGGTGGCGGCCATATTGGGAAATGTTCAATTTTGATATCAAGGTTTCAAAAGGCTATAACTTTAAAGTGGTTTGAGATAAAGGCACATTGTAAATGAGAAATATCTTCAGTATGAACCAAAATTTGGAATGGAAGTAGACTTGTCATCTAATTTGATTATTGTGACATCACCAGGTGGCAGACATAGAAAACATCCATTTTTGTTTTCAAGATTTCAAAAGGCTGCAATTTGAAAGTGGTTTGAGATAAAGGCACATTGTAAATGAGAAATATCTTCAGTATGAACCAAAATTTGGAATGGAAGTAGACTTGTCATCTAATTTGATTATTGTGACATCACCAGGTGGCAGGCATAGAAAACATCCATTTTTGTTTTTAAGATTTCAAAAGGCTGCAATTTGAAAGTGGTTTGAGATAAGGGCATTCTATAATTGAGGAATATTGTTGAAGCAAAATTTGGGCTGTAAGTAAATTGTCAACTAATTTGCATATTGTGACATCAACAGGTGGCGGCCATATTGGAAAATGTCAATTTTCTTATAAAGATTTCAAAAGGCTATAGTTTGAGTGGTTTGAGATAAGGGAATACTTTCAACAGTCAATGTAAAATATATTCAGTATGAAACAAAATTTTTGATAGAAATAAACTCACTGATCCAATTTGTATAATCTTTAGTCACTGTTTGGGGGCCATATGGAATTGTATTATTTTCAAAGACCTTCAATGATCAAGATGGCACTGCTTGTAGTTTTTCAGTGTGTGGTATCTTTCATTGCAAGGGACAGCACAAAGACCTACTCCACACTGACGGATGTGTCATGGGTGATGAGGCTCCAGATTTCATCATTCAGAAAAAGAGAGATAAAATCAAGTGGCTCAAAATTTGTCAGATCGTCTCCACAATAACCAACAGGCTCATCAAAATTTGGGATCCACTTTAGATATTCTTCCTCTCCTCTCAAGAATTCCCAGCCATCATCATTATTATCATTGCCGCCGTGATTTGTGGAGCGGTGGTGAACGCCATCTCCACCGCCATTTGCGGTGTGTTTTCTCCCGCGACTTCTCCCGCGGCTTCTCCCGCGGCTTCCACAACCGCGGCTGTTTTCATCCCCGCTACATTCACCGATATTTGCGGTGTTATGAAACCCTCTGACATCCCGACCACGTCCTCTGCTTGGTTTTAGCAAGCCACACGAGGTGAAGCACCTGTTGTACTGTGTGATGGTTGTGGACTTTGACGCGCGGACCCGCCGTCACTACACATGTCAGTTTCATCGTCACTGAACAACTCTACGTTTTCCTCCTCGGAATCGGAGTCAGCCAGTAATTGATGAAGTACTTCGTCGATGGTAAACCGACCTCTCGGCATCGTAAGTAAATGAAAAAAACAGTCTTTCGCTCTGTTCTGCTCTCGCTCCGCTGAGCACTACCGCCACTACTGCGCCGCCCCGTCTCTGCGACGGAGGGTGTTTTGCAAACTCTTTTTTCTCTGAAACTTTGAATGGTACCACCCCCAAAAAATCTACTGAGATTACAGGCACACATGTCCTATCTCCTGGTGAAAGTAGTGACACGATTCGGCACCACATTTATAGATACAGCCTGTTTTATTCAGCAATGTTGCTTGTCGCAATATTGCGACTTTGGCGCTTAAAGGGTTAAGAATATCGCGATAATATCATAAACCGTGATAATTTGGTCACTGTAATTGAGATATCAGATTTTCCATATCATTACATCCCTAGTTGTGGATATGAGATGAAGTTGAGCTCCTCCTGCTCTGACAAGTCAAGCGGATTGGATGTTTTCCATGTTCGTCAGCAGCCTCGGTTCTGAAACCTGGATCTTGTTTGAATCACCACAAAGCTGCCGGTATGTGAGAGTGTGGTACCTTCAGGTGATGCCTGCGGCTCGAGGTCATCCTCTTACTGTGAGGAGCACAAACAACACTGTAAGTGTCTCGACAGCGACTCAATCATTCGTTCTGAGTCCTGCACAAGCGAGGGTTTAATTTTTGCAAAACTTTCTACGCTCCAAGTGTTAAATGCTGAAGCAGAAATAAATATGCGCCGTGAGCTTTGGGCATCACAGGATTATTTTAGGATGAAGCAGCTGAAGATGCTGACAAACGGATCTCACATGAGCAAAAGCGATTCATGCCGACAGGAGCAGGTACATAAGTGCACAGGTGTGAAATCACAGGTGCAAGTTGGACATAAAGACGTCTGTGAAGCAAGTTACATGCAACCGCTGGCCTGATGTAACCTAACCCCTAACCCTAACCTTAACCCTAACCCCTAACCCTAACGCCTAACTCTAACCCTAACCCCTAACCCTAACCCCTAACCCTAACCCCTAACCCTAATGCCTAACTCTAACCCTAACGCCTAACCCTAACCCTAACCCCAACCCCAACCCTAACCCTAACGCCTAACCCTAACCCCTAACCCCTAACCCTAACCCCTAACCCCTAACCCTAATGCCTAACCCTAACCCTAATGCCTAACCCTAACCCCTAACCCTAACCCTAACCCCTAACCCTAACCCCTAACCCTAACCCTAACCCCTAACCCTAACCCCTAACCCTAATGCCTAACTCTAACCCTAACGCCTAACCTAACCCCAACCCCAAACCCTAACCCTAACCCTAACCCTAACCCTAACCCCTAACCCTAACCCCTAACCCTAATGCCTAACCCTAACCCTAACGCCTAACCCTAACCCCTAACCCTAACCCTAACCCCTAACCCCTAACCCTAACTGCTGAAACACTTCCAACACGCTTTTAAACTTTTAAACTTTCATCACAACAACATTAACTATTTATTAAAACCCTGAAAAAAAAACTGATGAAGATGTGTTTAACATATAACATAACATATTTCTTATTCCCCTAATTTTCTTTTTTAAAAATTATTATTCTTTCTTTCATCACTTTTTTCAGCTCTCATTTTTACACCACCCTAACTGAACCCTTTATGTCATTTTGTTCCGTCTCCGTCTAAGACGGACTGTCTTCCACTTACAACGGAGTATTAGGGCCACACTGAGAAAAAAATGTGGGCAATGTTTTTTTTTTCATTCCTCACTTACGAGAATAAAGTCGAAATGTTGAGAATAAAGTCGAAATGCAGTTTCCAGAATAAAGTTGTCTTAAAGATTTATTCAAACCAGCTTTACTCTACCAACATAATGTCTGTGTCTATGTGCTTTTATCACATAGACACAGTATTATAATAAGTATTCGTACTTTGAAGAGATTGTGTCAGAAATTGCACCTATTCAGAAAAAGAAACTACTGATTCTGGAAACTGCATTTCGACTTTATTCTCAACATTTCGACTTTATTCTCGACATTTCAACTTTATTCTCAATATTCTGACTTTATTCTCAATATTTTGACTTTATTCTCGACATTTCGACTTTATTCTGGACATTTCGACTTTAAACTCGACATTCTGACTTTATTCTCGACATTTTGACTTTATTCTCAACATTTCGACTTTATACTCGACATTTCGACTTTATACTCGACATTCTGACTTTATTCTCGATATTTTGACTTTATTCTCAACATTTTGACTTTATTCTCGACATTTCGACTTTATACCCGACATTCTGACTTTATTCTCGACATTTGACTTTATTCTCAATATTTCGACTTTATTCTCAACATTTCGACTTTATTCTAGACATTTTTACTTTATTCTTCAACATTTTGAATTTATTCTCAATATTTTGACTTTATTCTCGACATTTCGACTTTATTCTCAATATTTCAACTTTACTCTCACCATTTCGACTTTATTCTGGAAACTGCATTTTGACTTTGTTCTCAACATTTAGACTTTCTTCTCGTAAGTGAGGGATGAAAAAAAAATCATTGCCCACAAGTTTTTTTTCTCAGTGTGGCCCTGATACTCTGTCGTATCCACTTGTCCTTAATCTTTGGGTGAATTCCAATTCCTCCCTTAACCCTCAATCTCAACCCTCAGTCTCAAAAATGCGGACTCCCGCTAAGGGCAAGTGTTGTCCCAATTCTTAGAAAGTCAAATTGAGGGATGAGTTTGAGGGCTGTATCACCCTCACAATTGAGATTTTCCAACACCACCCTTGGTAGTAAGGGCTACCCAGAAGGCACTGGGTAATTTAGCCAAGACATCTTCGAAAATGATGGCGACGAAAAAAGCTAGCTACAAATGTAAGTATCTTTGTAGTTCTTAAAGATATAAATGTTACGAAACCATCTTATTGTCTTTGTTTGAGACTTTTTTTTATGGATTAACATCGTTGTTGCGTAAGATTTATTTTTTTACTTTACGATGTTTGCCGTCGGTGGTCCCGGTCGCCGGCGGGTCCGGGTCGGCTTCACGTTACTTGTATACCTTGTTGAGTAGCGACGGAGGACTGAATAATGAATCCTCTATTGTGTTATTTGCTAATATTATTTAGAGAATATACAGCGCTCTTTTCAATGTTATCCCTGTGTCATTTCAGGAAATACAGAGACAACACGGCTCTGATACATTTCAGTCTGAAGACGTAACTGCACTCAAGGGGTGTCACATTTCTAAGTCACAAGATAACCCTTACACTTACTTTAGAGGGTTAAGATTGAGGGCCAAAAATTGAGGGTTAAGGGAGGAATTGGAATTCACCCTTGTCTCCTTTTTCTTCCCTTTGTCCCTTCACTCCTTTTCTTCTGTTTATTTCATCTCTCTGATTCCTCTCATTATGTCCTCTTTTATTTATTCCTTGTTCCCTTTGCTCCTTCTCTTTTATTTAAGCTTCTATTCTTGCTGTCTTTCTCTGTCGTTCTTTTGTCCCTACGATGGTTCCCGTTTCTAACAGCCGAGCACATTCATCCATCTGAGATCATCCGAGAGAAGCGGCACTTACTCGTGCGACATGTTGGCGGTTTCTTGTCTTCACAGCCTGTTTGAAAAGAAGAAGAAGAAGAAGAAGAAAAAATGAGCGATCCCGTTGAGTACTAATGTAACCTACTTAAACCCTTAATGAGCAGCCGGGTGGCCGCTGAGCTAAGTTTGGACCGTGGGTCAGATGTCGCCCACTGTCCCCCGAGTTAAGCTCTTCTACAGGTGCTCAGAACTAAATATCCTGCTGGAGTTAACACTTCAATTCCTTTCCCAGAGGAGAACGTCTGCAGCAGCATGTTTGCTGGCAGCGCCAGGCGGTAAACGGAGTTTCCAGCCGCGACCCGACTCGACGGGACAGCCGCTCCCAGGGTCGCATTTCAGGACTTCGCTAAACTGATCAACACAACAAAGCTCCACTCCTCCATCTGCCCGGGTCAGAACGGGCGTGGGTGGCGTTTCTGAGGCATGAAAACACGACTTTAAAATGCTACTTTGGGTTTTGATCTGAAAACGACTCAACTTAAAATATGCTCAGATGCTTTAACCATCACAGGAAGTCATTTTATCCTGCAGCATCGTTGCGTCCGTCTCTAAGAGCAGCTCGGTATATTTTCTCCTGTCGTGACAACCGTCGCAGAAGCAGCTGAAGCCTTTAAACTCATTTTCTTGTTGTTTTCACACCAAATCAATACAATCCTAAAAAAAATATATATATTCCATAAATCACCAGAAGATCTCAACCAATCAGAAAAAAAAAAACCCACACGAGAATAATCCAGTTGCAGAAATAAAACCGTGGCTCAAATGCTGCAAAAGAAGAAAAACCATCCGTCATCCACCTGGAGCTGTTTCAGATCTCTGCGGCACTTTTAATCGGCAGATATCGTGGCTCCGTCTCCCTCCACTCCGGATCACCTTTTTAACGAACCTCAGAGGTCGGGACGACTCTCATCCCCACAAAGACTCTGACTCGATATCCGTGGACTAGAAGGAAGGAAAGGGAAACCGCTCTCACCTAAGACGAGATGGGAAGCAGAGGAGGAGGAGGGCAGCAGAGGCAGTGGGAAGAAGTCATCCTGGGGTGTATATATATGAGGCTTCAGATATGGTTGTGTGGCTGCTGTTTATGGAGATGAAGGACCCTCAGTCCAATCCGCCATCAAGCTCCTGAAATATCACCATCCTCCCAACTTCATCCCATAAATTAGGCGTCATCAAGGAGGAGCATGATTTCATTTTAGGTCTCTGCTTCGTGCCCAAGGGATGCTATAAAAGGGAGGAAAGTTTGATGATGATTCACATTCACAGTCAGAGTCCAAACATTGGACCAGAACGTGCTAAAAAAGACCGGATCAGGAGGATAACCCCCCCCCAAAAAAACACTCACTTACGCAAATGTTCATGGAGTTCTGCTTTGCAGAGGCTCCTGTGGATATTTCTCATGATTATCCACAGGTGTCGACAGTCACGTCAAGAACCCGGGACACCTGAGACACAGATATTCACCGGGGTGTACGTTTCTCCGGAGGACAAATCCGTCAAAGCCGGTGCAGCATGTCGTTGCTGGAGCCGCCGCTTCCAGATTTCAGCTTTGCTCTGTCACGTCAGCCACCTCCTCACCTCCGAGTACGGGGACAAACGCTGGCTCGGTTCGCACCGCTGAGGGTCAGGTTTTACACGGAAATCAAGTCCAGAAATCGATACGTGCATCTAACCTGGAAACAGTGGGAGAAATCTGACCAGCAAGCTTCTAAGAAACCAAAAAAAAAAAAAAAAAAGGTGTTACTATACAATGCAATTGGATCCCCAGTGGACCAAAATAAAGTCCTAACATCTATGATTACAATTATCAGCGTCCAGGGTTAATAAACTCATCTCATGTCTGCAGTAAAAGAGGGTTTTTAGATGTTGAGATGAATCCACCGCACATCCACGTGTCTCGTCTAACAGCAGAGTTTTCTGGATTACAGTGGAAACAGAAGCATCTATAAATCCATCTCACTTCAGTTTTACTGAATGAAGGAAGGTAGAGCAGCGGGTCCAACCCTGAACGCAGCTTTACAGGAACCAACTGATGGAGGAGGCCCACTGACTTGTATCAAACCCTCCAAAAAATGTCACGCCGAGCCAAGAAACAGGCTCGGACAGACATTTTTGGACAGAACTTTGATATCGCTATCGCTAACTATTGCTCCAAATAAAGTGCTAAATGAGCCTGCATTTCTCCCGTCTATAAATATCTCCGACCCGCTCGCCGGCCCGGTTAGCGTTTCATCTTGGACCGCTGATGGGGACGAGGATCCGACCACAGAAAGGCTTCCAGACCTTTCTCTGGCCACAGACAACCGTCTCATATTATCACTTGTGCTATAAAAATAAAGGGGCGTGATTCCAGGTGGGCAGGAAAGCTGACAGATCCAATTCATCTGAACAAGAATCCTCTGCTTTTTATTTTCATGCAGGAAATCTCACATCGTTCACATTTTAGGACTCAGTCTCTTCCTATGTCTTTCTGTCTTTCCCATATTCACACATCTAAACAGGCTGCTAAATTCAGCTATGTGGTTGGTTTTTTTTCACATTTCTGAAAGGTTTGTAGTAATTGTCTGCAGTCAGTGAAACCATTAGCATCTGCTACTAGCATGTCTGTAGCTATCTGAAGATGTTTCACCTCAGTTCTGGCTGATTCAGGCTTTATCAGAGAGCTGTAGGACAGTTAGAAATCTCATCCACCTGTCCCTCCAGTGGGTCAACAGGACATTTTTTTTTTCAACCCTATGTTGTTCACCTGATCAGGGAGTGACAAGTTTGGGTCACATGACCGTGAACGATCCTGAAATCACCCGAGGTTGAGAGGCGAGACTGATTGTTGTTCCCTGTTTTGTCCCTCTAATCACACATCTGTCATTACTGTCCTGTCCTCAAAGGAGCGTTTCTCATCCTTGAAATGAAGGCGGGCTGAGAAACGTTTGACCGCATGGCGCTACGCTGCGGCACGCCGGTACCAGAAACTCACGGAAACTGTCTAGCACGGTGGTGACAGTGTCATGATTTGGGCTCGTTTCCGTCGCTGTCGACAGTTAACTCCTCTGTCCTTACTCAGCTAGAACCTACCAGAAACTGGACCCTGCGGCAGGACGATGGTCCCGAACACCAGAAACCTGCAACAGAACAGCTGAAGAAGAAACCAGTCGAGGACAGTAAATCCCTCGAAGCACTGACGAACCGAAGCAACGTTGGAAAGAAGAGCGGGTGGTGAATAAGGAGAAGAAATGAGAATGAATACATGAAATAAACTGATCTTGTAAAATAGTTTCTCTACTTTTGAGGGAATCTTTGAATGAGTCGGAAGCTCTCCACGTTACACAAAGCTAATAAAGGTGATTTAAGAGACAAAAAGCAATAAAAGGTAGGTCTTTATGAGCGAGTTGGGTGATTAGTTCCCAGCATTCAGCAGGTCAGATGAAGCCCTGAGGGATGAGCAGAGGTGGCGACAGCGCAGAGCTGATGAGTCTGAGGCATCCTGGGAATGTGGAGTACGCCGCCTGGCTCGGGTTCGACGCTCCATCAGAGAGAGAGGCAGCTTTTTCCTGCAAAGATGTGTGACCTACAACACGAGCCCCGGGAATGTTCTTTACCTCAGCGCCGACCCCGGAAACGCAAGCGAGGCCCGCGGCGTTTTCCTCGCTATGTGTCAAGGCAGCAATAATTACATGTGTATGTTTACATGGGGGTCGATTCCCACGCCTGATGCTGGAAATAGTTTCCCCAGATCCGTCAACCATCTGGTTCTGTTTGTAGCACAGGATGAGTCTTTGTGCTGCCGCCTGCAGGGGGCGCTCTCTGTTGGGTTGTTGGGTTTATTCTGTTGACCTCCTTCCCTCCAACAGGAGCTGAACGTGTCTGCGTCCCTGCTTGTGTCTGAGCGGAGGATGAACATGCTGATGAGGAACGTCCTGCCTAAATTAGAGTATTTGTTTTAAAACATCCCTCTGGCGCCACCTGCAGGAGGCCGAAACACCCAGAATCCATCACTGTCTTTGTCGCCACGCAGCTCGGAGCTGAGATGTGCTGTTTTTCCAGTGGACATAAAGAGAAACCACATCGCTGTAGCTGGAGATGGTGAACGCTCGACAGGAAGAGATGATTCACAGTTCTGGTGTAAAACATCAGTCACTCCAAACAAGCTGGAAAAACAAAGACAGAAAAAAGTAAAATAGGTGTTTCCTTCAAAGGAGATGTGACTTTCCAATGAAGCATTTCATGAAATACCTGCAATTTTATTTCTTCCATGCAAAAGCAGTCATTTCAAATCCTTTCATCCTTTGAAGAAATTACTAAAGGAATACAATAAAAAAAATGCAATAAAAAGGTTTCGGGGTTACGAGTATTTCACGTCTGACATCAAATGAAGCTTCAAGAGGCAGATTTAAAAGAGGACATTTCATAAGATGAGTGGACGTAAACCTGTGGAAAATCTGTGGAAATGAAAGTTTAAAGTTCTAACGCAGACGTATAAAACTCCTGTCAAATTAAAAAAAGAACAAAAGCAGAATAACGACATTTTGGAAACATGCTTTAGACGGGGATCAATGAACATTTATAATGCTGGGAAACATTTACAAAAATGAGGTTAAGTCTTCCAGCAGACGTTAAAAGTGTAAAATTCACGACTTTGTCTACGAGAGGAAAATACAGGACACGATGGCGAGGAACAGAGAAAGATTCATGGTTTATTTGATGGATTGTTTGATGAGGCACCAGATTTATTTTCCCGGCTTGATTCTGACCCGTAGGGACGTTAACGTCCTACTGTGGGTGGACTTCCATGTGTCCAGCGGTCTGCTCTTCACTGACAGCTGACAACTTCTCAAGCTCCGGGGTCAAACACAGGAAGGGTACTTGTGGAATAATTCAACTTAATAGCTATTTATTTGTCACATAACTTATTTTTGAACCACAATGCACATTCTGTACACCCTAATTCAGTATATATGTATAACAAGACTGTACAATCTTAGAATAATACTGTTCAAAGCACCTTTACTGTATATACTTTTTTAACTATTTTTTTCAGTGTATATTTTTGTTTTATATTCATATTTTAGTATAAATTTTTTTGTTTATGTTCATATTTTATTTTATTTTAATTTTATGTTCTCTTATAATTGCACTAAATGTTAAATTTCTTGTTTCTTATTTCTTCTATTCTTGTAAGGAGCACCGGCAACAAAAACAACTTCCCCTCAGGGATCAATAAAATATTTCTGATTCTGATTCTGATTCTTTAATCCGTGATGATCAGAGCGTGGAGGCGTAAAGCAGGCCATCATGCTAACGTTCACCACGCTGCATGTCCTGTACTTCTGGTTTCATGTTACCAAACGTCACGATGACACGCAGGAGTGAAAGTTTAAATCCACATAACAGCTGGAAACTCATTCACTCAGAGAAACGGTGGTTTTCTGGGCGTGAATGTTTCTAATCAACTCAGCGGTCCTTAACGGGAGATAACGGGAGGTTCACCAGTGGAAACAGCTGACAAGAAAAAAGAAAATCTGTTTGCCTGATGTTCAAGACTGGAGGTGTAAAAAAAACTATATTTTACCTGCATGTCCTGGAGACAGCAGTCAGTCCTGATTAGGAAAAAGATGATCATTTAATTCTGACCTGCACAAAAAATAAAAAACCAAAAGAAAAAGTTGATTCCCCAGTTTTTCTGTCGCTGAGGTGATGATGGCAGGTCGTCTCAGCAGATGGCTCTCTTCTCCGGTCCCTCGTTTCTATTTGTGGCTGCGGTGAAAGACAGCTGCTGTCTGAGGACGCCGGCCGTCAGCAGAGGTCAAACAGCCTGCTGCAACTCTGGAGACTTACGCGCCAAATGTAGCCGCTAATTAAGACGATGAAGAGCTGATGTGTGGTTAACGGTATTCAACCAGCCGGTAGACTGGACAGCACGTGAGGTTTGAATGCTGCTGCCACCAAGAAGCTACAATCAGGGGCGCCGCTAGGGATTTTGGGCCCCATGAAAAGAATCTTTACCGGGCCCCCCAACACAGCGGCGAAATTTGTTGATGCTATTTTTGGTCATCATTAGGGGCCTCTCTGGGCCCCCCTCAATCATGGGCCCCTGTAATCTGTATCCTTTATCCTCCCTTTTCGGCGCCCCAGGCTACAACACCTAAGAAGTGGATCTTCATGGTCACATCTTCAACCCAATATTTAGAAATTAAAAAGAAAAACTACCATGATATATTTATTTACAGGCTTTTACAAACCCTGAAAGTTTAAAGTTGTGATTTTTTGTGCTACTGGCCGTAAAACCACCGCGGGGCTTTTAAACGTGCGGTCACGTAAAGATCACATGGAGGATGAGAACATACCTGCGCAGTAAACCAGATGGGTCGCAGTTTACTGATCTGATCTGCAACAAAGTGAGGGAAAAAAATAATTAAAGTTCTTTTTTTTTATTGTTTTACTGCTTTAAAAGTGTACATATTGGTGAAATAACTCACCTTTTCTGATAGAAAACAAGGTTCTTCACCATGTAGGTAAGAAAAAACCAAAACAGGCAAAAATCATTAAGTTTTTCTAAAAAGAAAACCAAAACAGGCAAAAATCATAAAATGTTTCTAAAAAAAAAAAAAAAAACCCAAAAAGCAAAAATCTTTAAATTTTTCTAAAATAAAAACAAAACAAGCAAAAATCTTTTAATTCTTCTTCTAAAAAAAAAAAAGAAAAATCTTTAAATTTTTCTAAAAAAACAAAATCTTTAATTTTTCAAAACAAAAAAATCTTTTAATTCTTCAAAAACAAGCAAAAATTTAATTTTTCTTTAAAAAAAAATCTTAATTTTTCTAAAAAAAAAAAAACAAGCAAAAATATTTTAATTCTTCTAAAAAAAAAAAAAAAAAATTTTTTAATTCTTTAAAAAAAAGAAAAAATCTTTCAATTTTTCTAAAAAGAAAACCGAGACAAGAAAAATCTTTTAATTCTTCTAAAAAAAAAAACCATAACAAGCAAAAATCTTTAATTTTTTCTTAAAAAATCAAAACAAGCAAAAATCTTTAATTTTTTCTCAATTAAAAAAAAAAACTATTTTTTGTATCTGAACACTTCTCTGTTTTTCTCCAACAGTGCAACACTGTTTATGGAATAATAGTATTATTATTATAAATAGCAATAATGACAACATTTATGCAGCTATATGATGATAATGATAAATTTAACTAATTTTACCTTTATTATTTTTGGCATTGTTAACATTATCAACATAATTCCTATATAAATAATAATTGTGTTCCTTAAAACAGAGAAGCTGCTTTTAGGGACATAAGTTAACAGTAATAATAATATTAATGATAATAAAAGCAGGATAGTTTCTGACTGGTTTCTCACTGATTTTTTATGTCAGTATATAAATCCTTATCACTGAAAATGTGTAAGTATAAAGACCTGAAAAAGGTGAGTCTTAAACTGCACAAAATGAAAAAAAGCTCACAAATTATTCAGTTGTTATTTCACTTATTTTATATTGAGCTCAAAAGTGTCACATGACATAAATAATCATATTAAATGATGTAATAACAGCAGCAGGTGACACGTTAAAGCCTCAGGCCTGGACTCAGACGTTCAGAGTCATTTCATTAATAGAATAAAAGCTTTTTTTCCTTTTCTTTTTAAACAAGTAGTGGGTATTAAAAGTGTGTTTTCAGATTCAAAAAGATTATGAACAAGATGAACGTAGAGCTTCTGTGTTTTAATGTGACAGCAAAACAATGACAAGATGACATGACACGTTTAATAACCATAAAGATGACTGAGCATGGTGATGAAGAGGAGAAACATCTGCTTTCCTACTCTGGCCTTAAAATAAAATAGAGTATAACAATGCGAAACCGCTCATCCCACTGGATTCAACCCTGTCACACAGATAAAGGAACATGCTAACACATCCACCTACAACAGCGCCAGCAGACTAAACACGCTACATTCAGGAACATTTAATTCTCACGCTTACAGGAAGTCACCAGTGGGGGGGTCGTAAAGGAAGTCCAGTCCCAGTCAAACGCTTGAGCTCACCTGTCCACTCAGGTGGGAGGAGGGGGCGAGGCCAAGCGTTTGACTGGTGCTGCATGGGCGGGTACAGAAGAGGCGGTCGAGACCTGGTCTGGTGGGTGTGGTCACACCAGCAGGCCACGTTCAGGTACAATCACAGTCAAGGCAAAAGCAGAAGGCAGCTACGCTTCAACCCACGGACTTCCTCCAGAGGGAGAAATGCAAAAGCTACAGATGTTTAGAAGTTTTTTAGAAGCTGAGTGAGGAAAAATTACAAGTTGCCGGCGTTTCCCTTCCAAAACATCCACAGCTATGGTGACGTGTCTGCTCAGTAAAGGTTAAAAGGGGGGGTTTATATCCATTTTGGAGTGAAACTCTTCGGTTGTAAAGACGCGAGAGCTGAACAGTCGGCGACGGAGCAAATCTAACTGTCAAACATCTTCTTCCTATCAGACTTGTCTTCGATGTTCTTACGCCAGTCGCCAACGTCACGCAGCTGCTTGTCCTGAGAACACAAACAAAACGCGTGGATGAAATTCAGAACCGGGGCTGGCGGTCACATTGTATTAAAGGGACGAGGGCGGCTCCTCACCTCCTCCTTGACCTCCTTCTTGACCTGCTTCAGGTTGGCCCTCAGGTCCATGTTGACGGTGTGTTTGGAGCCCAGCAGAGCCTTCAGCATGGCGTCGGCGGACATGCGCACCTTCTTCAGCCGGGGTCTCTTGAACTTTCCTCTCAGGTCGACGATCTTTATGTTGAGGTCCCGGACCTTCAGGGGGAAGAGGGAACCTCTCAGTCACGTTCAGATCAAATCGTTAGTAGTGACACAGTTTGACACGTAATATATTATCATTATATACGTCGCCCGGACTGTAATCCTTATTGTCATCGTTTGCACAATCAAAAACATCTGGATGATTGTGTCAATAACAATGATCATATACTCCACAAGCCTATGTCTGAATAAGCTCTCGGACATTCACTTCAATGAAGTAACCAGTCCTAAAATAATGCATACATTACAGAAATTATACAAGGAGTTTAGAGCTCATCTAAATCTAAGACTCTAAGATTCTTTCCCAGATAAGAAGTGAAACCCGGTGAGTGTGATATCTGAGATGGGATTCCAAGTTCCTGATGTTCCATCACAGAAGGATGCTGCTGATTTTCATCTGACCCTCTATGACATCAGGGGTTAAAGACCCCTGATGTCATAGAGGGTCACGCAGGGTTGAGAGCCGTGACCCTGCACGTCTTAGATGTTTCCTGGGTTAATGGTAGGGGTGCACGATAACAATCGGGCCGATAACAGGAAATTATGACGTCATTCTGATAAGTCCGATATCACGACGAATAGCCCCGATAACATATATATTTTTGTCAACACGGCAGTGTCTCGCTCCCTCTGAGCCTTGAATGACCGGCAGTGAATGTTATGTTCAAGTAACGTCAGCAAAATCAGAAAAACAATATTCATTTCGGAAAATCCAGAATACTCCTCATGCCAGAAAACAACTCGTTAACTCAGTCATAATTTTAGTAGTTGCTGACTTTAATTGATATTCGCAGTATTCTCCCACATGTTACACATAAAAAAGAAAAAAATAGAAAAGGCTGAAATAACGACTAGCAAACGAGGGAACATCGGAATTTACGTTACACCTTGAATGCAGCCTGCATTGTGCTGATCACAACAAACATGGCGGCGTGGAACTTCGTTAAAGAGTTAGAAGAAGATAGTTTGGTGATTATTTGTGACGAATCCTCCGAGTGAATTCTACGAGGAGGGAAGCACAAGCTTTAATACGTAAAACCTGATCAGCCACCTACAACATAACAATCACTTCCATGGAGTTTTGAAATCACGCTAACGCGAGCTAATGCTAACGTGCACAAGCCAGCAGCAGTCTCCCCTCCCCTCTCCCTCAGCTTAATCTCATGGAAGCTAAAGCTCATACAGCTGTAACAGCAACAGACGACCAGAGCTCTGGTAACAGCACTGAGGGCATTTAGAAATCTGTCCAGATGTTTGCTGGACATCTCTCTCTGCAGCTGCATTCACCTTTCATCCACATGAAACATGAAAATGTAGAAGAAGAGTTTCAGTCTCACCTCGTTCAGCACCATGTTCAGTTTGAACTCCGTGCAGTATCGCTCCTCCTCACTGATGCCCACCTGCTCGTGAAGCTTATGGCACAGTTCCTGGAGACAGAAGAGCCTTTTCAAATGCTTTTAAACGTGTTTTTGACCTGGAGGTGTGAAACCTAACAGCTGTATTCACTGCGGGACAGCCTGCTGCTTCTCCTCACCACCAGCTCGTCCTTGGAGTACGGCAGCTCCAGAGGAGGACACTTGTCTGCCAGGAACTTCTCGCGCTCCTGCGCCTTCACCGTAGATTCAGCATCCAGCAGATTGTTTGCCACCACCAGCATACAGCTCTGAGGATTGACGTTTATTCATGAACATGTAAAACAGCAGGAACACAAAGATAAAAGACAGAAACATCCACGATTTAAACATGATCGAGATTTCATCTTTAGCTTCAATAAAATATCAGGAAATAATCACATTATGGAAACTCTAATGGCGTCTCTGAACACAAATATGACGCCCTGCTCCCTTCCCTCTTTTCTCTTCTGTCTAACAGCTTCGGGAGTCGTTGAAATCCTAATTTTAACAATGTTTTTGACCCCCAGAGACTAAAGTCCTGAAGGACTTTAAAGTCTTGTCGGCCTACTTTAACACCAGCTTTTTTTATTTTAAATTTTCTTGACTGACGTCGTTTTTGCAGTTGAATAACAGACATCTCCGCCATCGTCCACCCCACCATTCTTGTCTGGTTTCCAGGTATAACTCCATGACTTTCGTTATCTTTAAACGACATTTTGAGTTCATTCATCAAAACTAACCAATCTCAACTGTTGCTAATGATTAATTCATGCGGCTGAGTCACAAACAGGGTCTCTAAAGTGTCATTTGAACTTCCTTTAGTACGCTGGTATGAAGACTGACTTCACACTAAGGGCCCGATCTTCAGCCAGATCTGCTAAAGCCTCTATTTAGGGATAACGTGTGGCGGGAAAGGTGTTCCCCTAAAAAAAAACACGATCTTCCACCCTTGCTATATCCTCTTTCTCACCCGCTACATTATGCATGGGAGTGGTTAGGACGTTTCACCTGCTAAACCAATCAGTGCGTCAGCAGCTATTGCCTTTAAGAGCAGGTTGCACTTTTGTTAATCCACTTTCCCAAACCAGGTATTGGCTAAAGATAGCATTAGCGGTTAGCGAAGGTTCCTACACATGTAATTTAAGTGTATCGGCTAGTGATAACGGGTAAGGGGGAGGGTACGATCGGGGCCTAAGTTTCAAAAGACCTGAATAACATAAAATGTCTACACGTGTGGAACACATGTTGATTCCTACGCAGCAGCGTGTGTCATATAAAACCAGCTACGTGGAAGTGGATGTAAAAGTACAGAAGGTATCTGTGTGCTGTGGTCTGAGTGACAGGTCTCACCTTCAGAGTATGCTTACGCCTGGCAGATAGTCTCTTCCTGCAGACAGAGACACAAAAACGTCAGTCAGACTGGATGTAATTAGGTGATGGACCAGTCATCCACCAATCAGAGGGTCGGGTGTTCAACCCCCAGCCCCTCCCCACGTTACAGTGTCACTGCAGTGCTGTTTGGACCATCACGAACCAGTTCTGGATTTCAGGACTGAATGAACATTTATTCTTCTCTCATGTTAAGCAGCGCTACGCCACGTCGACTGTAACATTTCAAATCACTGTCGCTTATTTCTTGACTTTACGCTGCAGTAAGTCTTTTAACACACAATCCAGATAAATGTACAGATGGTTAACAGTTTACTTACTCAGAGGCCATGGTAGTTGCAGGATCCTGATTTAATCTGTTTCAAAGAGAGAAAAGACTGAATTAAAAACACGTCCATTATCTATTATTTATTCATTATTCATTTATTTTGTGTGTGTGAGAACTCATTCATCTGCCTTGGACCGTCTCATACAACTGATGTGCAAAAGTAAATGTCACCAGATGTGCCTGATGAGATCCAGCATCCATGTGAAACAGCTGCCCTGCTTTTATTTAACTACTCTTGAATATTTAATCTTCATGGTCCAACCATTTGTTAACTGGCGCGTAGAGTTCGACAAGCTGTTCATGTGCGTATTTTAAAAACAAGCTGGTAAAGAGTTTCGTTTTCATGACAGGAGGTCCAACCATCCATGGCCTCACCAGAGAGGCCCAGACCTCCGTCTCCAGATCACCTCCTCCAGCCCTTTGGATTGGATACCAGTTGGACGTACGCTAAACTCATCCTCGGGGAGGCTTTCTAGCCAAACACCCCAACCAGCTGGCTCCTCTCCATGTCGAGGAGCAGCGGCTCTACTCTGGTTGGCTGAACTGCTCAGCCTGTCTTTGTGGGAAAGTTCAGTCACTTCGTAGAGGAAACACTCTTTAGAGGGTTGTACCATTCTTGAGCTTTCAGTCACCACCCACGCTGTGATCATGTATGAGAGTGGGAGCATAGATCATTGGTAGGCAGGGAGCTCCATCTCTTGGTCTAGATCTCTCAACACCCGCATGCACCACGACAATCTGCACACCTGTAGACTCTGCAGCAGTTTGTCAGTCAATCACTTGTTCCACTCTTTCACCAGTCATCAACAAGACGCCGAAGCACTTCACCTCCCCTACTTCGGGCCGCCCCTTGCTCCCGCCCCATAGAGGTCAACCCACCCTCCTCTGTCCGAGAATCCTAACCCCAACCTCAACCCTAACCCTAACCCTAACCCCTAATCCCCAACCCCAACCCAAAAAACCCAAACCCAAACCCAAACCCCAACCCCAACCCCAACCCAACCCCAACCCAACCCAACCCAAACCCCAAACCCGAAAACCAAACCCAAACCCCAACCCTAACCCCAAACCCCAAACCCCAAACCCCAACCCGAACCAATAACCCAAAACCCAACCCAACCCCAACCCCGAACCCCAACCCCAAAACCCCAAACCCAAACCCGAAACCCGAACCCGAACCCAACCCCAACACGAACCCCAACCCTAACACTAACCCTAATCCTAACCCAACCCCAAACCTAACCTCAACCCAAACCCTAACCTCAACCCTAAACCCCAACCCCAACACTAACCCCAACCCTAACACTAACCCCAACTCTAACACTAACCCTAATCCTAACCCAACCCCAAACCTAACCTCAACCCAAACCCTAACCTCAACCCTAAACCCCAACCCCAACCAGAACTCTAACCCCAACCCTAATCCCTAACCCCAACCCCAACCCAAACCCTAACCCCAACCCTAATCCCTAACCCCAACCCCAACCCTATACCTAATCCCAACCCCAACTCTAACCCTAAACCCAACCACCTGCAGGTGGAGCCACAGTGAGATACAGGTGGGAGCTGAAGCCACTGGTCTCAGTGTTCTGGTTACCAGTTAGATTTGTAAGATGAAACTCTTCTCACCACGTTTGTCACTCTAACTTATCAACACAATATCATTCCGTAAGTATAAATGTCAGTTTAATCCAAATATAGTTTTGTTTTAAGAGCATTGAGATCAAATCATTAACACGAGACTCTACAGGTGATCAAGTCCTCGGATAAACATTCTGATCAGCCTTTTATCAAATAAAACTGATCCACTTCATCCTCAAGACTTGTTCATGAGACTAAAAATAATTGTTGCAAGATTGAAAATGCTTGTTTTTTATGTAGAAATGTTCCAGTTTCACTTGGAGATAACAGATTGACTAAATAAATAGATGAATGAATGACTGACTGAATCAATAAATATTAAATACACAGATAAAGGCACAGAAACGCAAAAACATACTTAAATTCAAAATGAAGTAAGTGGAATCCCAGTAACGTGTTTGAGAGTGCGGAGAATAATAAATAATTAATTTCATTCGTATCTGCTGACAACAGAAGGATAATTCAAAAATCAAAGTATTTATCCAGGATGTTTGATGCCTGCAGGAGACAACCCGAGCCTTTAAACCTTTTATTCAAGAGTTTAAAGACGAACTGGTTTGTATTTATTTGACACATAGCTGCACATAAAAATGCCAAACTTAATTTTTATGCAGATATACTTTACTTTAAGTCACATCTCCTCCCCCCTGTTCTCTTCTGAGTCTCACTTATCTCACTTTTTATACTTAGCTCTATTAAAAGACACCACGTTTATTCCAGGAAAATGAAGTGGACTGAACCGTGTAACCTCTTCGTGTGTTAAGCCTAAAAGAACATTGCAGCTATTTTGGCAGGTCCATCACTGCGCAGACAAATCTGACAGCTGCTGGACAGACTGGCATTAAATCAGGTTCAGTCACGTACTGTTCAGTCCCACAGGCTCATTAACTTCACGTATACGTCGTAGTTCAGCACAAAGCCACTTGAAACTGGTCACAACATACATTTTAGTCCTTAAAGCCTTATTTTCCTTAAAGCCTTATGCTCAGTTTTTGGTTGTCACTATGGTCGGCTTTTTAGAGCCTGGAAAGATTGTGTCCTTATTTTAAAGAAAGCTAAAACTGCTTATTATCAGTCATTAATAGAGGAGAGCAAAAACTAACTCTGGTGTCTTTTCAGCGCTGTAGCCAGGCTAATATCGGGGGTGGCTGCACCATAGTGGGTGTAGTAGTGGCCCTCTGACAGATGAGGGTTGCTGGAGCAATACTCAGCCCCGTCATGAGCCAAAATGTCCCTGAACTCCACATTGACTCCCTGTTACCAGTCTGGTGCTGGTCCCAGCCCGGGTAAACGTGAGGTTTGTGTCAGGGAAGGGCATCCGCCACAAAACGGATGCCAAACAAATACAGTGGTACCTCTACTTACGAACGTCTCTACATACGAAAATTCCAGGTTACAAAACGCCTCAACGGGAAAATATTTCCTCTAGTTACAAAAGAAATTTCAGGATACGAAAGGCAGAAATACAGTAGCGCTGCTACTCGCAGCTCCCAGAGTTTACCGAACATAAACATAGCTGTCGGCTCTGTATCTCGGTTTGAAAGTGGTGCGTCCGAGCTGCTCTGCCATTGGCTATCGCTTAGCATCTTCCTGGCATCGCATTGGCTAGGAGGGCCCCTTGTCTGTATGAGCGTAACCCAGCAACCCAGGTAAACAAACAATTTTTACCTCCGTCAAGGAGGTAATGTTTTTGCTGGCGTTTATCTGTCTGTCTGTCTGTCTGTGTTCAAGATAACTCAAAAAGTTACAGATGGATTTTGTTTAAACTTTTAGGAGTTGTCGGAAATGTGAAAAGGAAGAACTGATTTTATTTTGGGTGTGATCCGGAAAAAATCCTGGATTCTGGATTGTTGCGCTTGGTGGAGGTCTGCGCTCTCTGAGTGCTTTTCCAGTTCTAACATGTATTTCTTACAGGTTTTCATGTCATTTCATGTATTATTTATAACTTATAAAAAAAAAATTATGTTCGAATTTTGGGGGGCTTGGAATGGATTAGGATATTTACATGGAAAACGCATTTCTATTTACGAAAGTTTCAGGTTACGAAACTACTTCCAGAACCAATTAATTTCGTAAGTAGAGGTACCACTGTACGTGAAATACCCTGATCCCCTGCAGTGACCACTACAAAGCAAAAACAGGCGAAAAGAATAAAAGAAAGCAGGCTAATCTTGAATTTTAGTTCTGCACAGCAGCACAAAGGAACGTTTGCAGTTTTGGCTCAGTAGGACCCCCAACGGACATGGAAGTATCGTCACTTTTACGACTCTGACTAAGATTTGCTCAGTGTTTTGCTCATTTTCTCCCATTACTTTCTTGAGTCAGCTCCACCACGATGTAAAACTGCAGCTCTGAGCTGCATTCATTCATTCATTCATTCAGCTGTGATATGCCGCTGTTGTGATAGACGACTGGGACGCAAAGTTCATAGTTGGCCGAGAGCTGGACGAGTCTTTCTGAAAGAAATCCCTTCAAACGAAACTGAAACTTTAACTCTCAGCAGTGATGACTTCATAAGCTTCTTTTCAATTAAAAGAAGCTCTGAGGCTCATGGCATCCTTCCCAGGACTGTCACTGGTTTATAATACCATCAGTTGGTCTTTAACGCCTCATCCCAACCAGACGGCTTTGAACTGGATCAGGACCAAGCTGGACCTCCTTTAACTGGACTTCTATTTAACTTTTCTACTTTTCCTGGTAAGAGCAGGCTACAGCATTGCCAGGTGTACAATAATTATCGTATTTGTACGATAATTTGGCTCTCTGTACGATGTACGATCAATAATCCAAAAAAAGGCCAAATGTATGATAATTTGACTATTTCAAATTATTGCCTGCCGCAACTGTCTGCCAGAGAATTATTATTATTATTATTTTTGTACACTGAAGGTATCTGTTCCCATGTGACGTGTTTCCAGCCAGTCGTGCTTTGCTAAGCGGAAGATACGAATATTTGTCTCAGAACAACTAGCATGATAGGCTGAATAGGCTGAATGGTCAGCTCCGCCTGCTATTTAACACTAGAGTGATTAAATTTGACTATAGAGCATCATTGGGCTTGTTATTTTGGTTATGACAGATGTACGATAATTTCCCTTAAAATATGATAATTTTGAGTCTCTGGTACGATAATCCTACACTTCCCACCTGGCAACGCTGGCAGGCTATGACTTTATGTTCTCCCAACATCAAAAGCAAACTAAAACCGAAACTGGTGGGGAGTCGGTTGTCATCTAACTGGCAGGTCGGTGATCAGTCCCTCGTCCCGTCACGTGTCAAAGTGTCCTCGGACAGGACGCTGGACCCCGCGTTGCTCCTCGAGACATGAGCGTGAAAATCAAAAAGCGCTGCTGAATATGAAGTGAAAATGTAAAAGCAGCACCGTGGCACGAGTGCGTTTGGCTGAATGGGCGACGCAAAGCCTGGAAAAGGTTAAAGGGGCATTATGTAACTGCCAAACCGTTTCCCCCATCACCGGAATACAGCAAGTCTCGTATCAGCGCCCTGGAGACTCCAAGAGGTCTTCAGGGCCGCAGCGTTGCTGCCTGAGGTGTTTGTGATGTTTAGCAGTTGCGATGAAGCAGTGGATTAAGACTCTATTTCTGGACCCACAGCTGTTCCCAACTTCTTATAGAGAGAGAAAAGAAAAAAAAGAAAATGACAGCAGGCTCGTCTTAGAAGAAAAGACATGTGACAACCACTGCAGGCATCCCGAAACAGCCGTCTGAGAGGGGGGTGTTTATCTCCAGGGGTATCGATGCATTTCAAGAAACTCAAAACTCTCTGGAGATGCAGCAACACCTGCAGGGTTAAATGTGGATCCCGATTCTTGTCTCGAGTAAGTGAAGGAATCTGTTGAGCGAAGGATTGTCTCTGCAGGAAGGATTGAGAGATCGGCGGTAACCGAACACCGCAGGACATTTCACAGAGATCCAAGACATTAGAGCATGTCACTAAAATAACTGGTCGCTTCAAAAGCACACTCTCTTCCTCTGCTTCATGCTGAGAATACGAGACAATACTTCATGAAAAATGGAGAGAAGTGCGTTCTGAAAAGATAAAACCTTCTACGAAACATTCGGAAGCTAATAAAGGAAATAAAAGGCAAAGAAAAAACTAATGAAATGGATGAAAAATCCACCGTTGTTGTTGCTCAGCTGTCAACGGAGATGAGAAACTGAGATGGCGGAGAAAGATGTCTGACTAACCCTAACCCCCTAACCCTAACCCTAACCCCCTAACCCTAGCCCTAACCACCTTACCCTAACCCCCTAACCCCTAACCCTAACCCTAACCCCAACCCCCTAACCCCCCTAACCCCTAACCCCTAACCCTAACCCCTAACCTAACCCAACCCTAACCCTAACCCCGAACCCCCCCGAACCCCTAACCCAAACCCGAACCCGAACCCGAACCAACCCGAACCCTAACCCGAACCCCCAACCCCCGAACCCGAACCCTAACCCTAACCCCAAACCCGAAACCCGAACCCGAACCCTAACCCCAACCCCCTAACCCTAACCCTAAACCCTAACCCTAACCTAACCCCCTAACCCTAACAATAACCCGAACCCTAACCGAACCCCCTAACCCTAATCCTAACCCCAACCCTAAAACCCTAACCCTAATCCAACCCAACCCGAAACCCCCCGAATCCGAAACCCCAACCCGAACCCCGACCCCGAACCCGAACGAACCCTAAACCCCCGAACCCGAACCCCGAACCCGAAAAAAAGAAAAACCCTAACCCGAAACAACCCGGAACCCCTAAACCCTAAAAAATAACCCGAAACCCCCTAACCCCCGAACCCTAACCCCCCTAACCCTAAAAACCCCCCCCCCAACCCTCCGAACCGAACCCGAACCCCCGAACCCGAACCCGAACCCGAACCCGAACCCCCCCCCGAACCCCAACCCCCGAACCCCCTAACCCCGACCGAACCCCCGAAAACCCCCCCTAACCCTAAACCCAACCCTAACCCTAACCCTAACCTAACCCCAACCCTAACCCCAACCCCAACCCTAACCCCTAACCCTAACTCTAACCCCTAACCCCTAACCCCCTAACAATAACCTTAACCCTAACCCTAATCAGGCAGAGCTGTCAATCATGGAGCCAAGTCCACGTAAGAAACTTCTTCTCCTTTAAGCTCCTGCTTGAGGGGAAAAGTTTGCTGCAGGAGGATTAGGATAAAGTGAATGCCATGGACCGAGGCTGGCATCCCCCCCCCCCCCCCCCCCCCCCCCCCCCCCCCCCCCTCAGGGTGCTGACAAGAAGATAAACACGGATGGATCAATTTTCAGGTCCAGGCCTTGTAGTGGTGTTGCCTTTCAGGGCGTATCATCATCAGACTGTACATCACCGGTTCGCCCCGGCAGCAGCCTGAAGGTGTCGGTTTGCGCCTGGACACGTGTCAAGACCCGAACTGCTCCTTCGCAGTCTAGAAACTGTTAGTATCCGTCAATTACAGCTGCGAGAGTAAAAGAAGCGTTACAGACATTAAACGCGCTGCTGCGAGCGTCGCCTCGCGCCGCAGCGAAGGCATGCACCCGAGTAATGACGCACAAGAGTTTTAAAATTCTACGCCGTTAACAGCTGCCTCCTCCACGAGTCGCAGAAGAGTTATCGTGAGTTTCTAACGTTTCCCCGTTGCACCTAATCATCTAACTAACTGACAGTATAATAAATCAGCTGGTCACATAATTCAGTTACCAGCTAAGAGAACAAAAACACCGTCTACGTTTCCTGACAGCTGTACCGACGGAGCTGAAACATTTACCTCAGCTGTCATGCAGGCAGCTGACAGACAGACAGACGGACAACATGCTTCAACACGACCGGACAAACTCAGGCAAAATCAGGAGGGCAGAGAAAGAGCTCTTACTTCCAGCAGGCAGAGTTGTTAGTCACAGAGACGGCGAGTCCCGGGGAGACCGAGTGTTAAGAAGGTATATATTGCAATCACGGATAGCCCCCTAAATCCTCCACTTTCTCATTATGGAAGCGGATTAGCCAACAAACCAATGAGCTGGCAAGGTCATGAAATACAGTACAGTGTCACCTGCCCCCTTCCTCAGCTCGCCTCAGTATAAATAACCCACCCTTTAAGACTGTCATCCATATTAAATTGAGCTATTCTCACAAACTAAATTCAAGAAGTGATGAAACTACATCATTCTGTAAACCAGACGTGACACACAAACTGGCAAAAGATTCGACGTACGGCTGAAAACCCACAACCTAAAACAGCGTTTAATCTCAGTTTTATCTTTGATTTAAAAACAAGACAGATGAAAGCTGATTTTAGACTGACAGAGGAGTCAAATACAAGGAGATAAAAGTGGAAGGAAAAAAAGAACCAAACTGTGAAACAACATAGGGAGCGTCATAGAGATTAAAATGATAAACTCTGCAAAGTTCAGCTGGCAAAGCAAATTAAGTGCAAAGCAGTTTTAGAGAAAATCTCCCAAAACTGATTAAGATTTAAGAAAATGATCTCAACATGTGAAAAGATGGAGAACCTTCCACAACGGAGAACCTCAGGCAGCCTCAGTCCCGCCTCCATAACGCTGCTCTCCCTTTAACGGAATAATTAATCTGAATTACCTACGATGAGGAAGAAGGGAAATCATTTTGTGGAGGACTGAGTCTCCTCAGAGTGCTCATGTAACGATATGGAAAATTTGATTATAGTGACCAAATTATCACATTTTACGATATTATCGCGATATTCTTAATTGCTGTACAAATATCTAAAAAATCATACATTTTAATAATTTCACAAAATTTTGTGATCAGAAACCAAAATTTTATCAAAATGAAACTTTCACATTAAAAGGGCAAACAACTGGCACAGACAGAGGTTTTATTTTAAATTAACAAAAAAGGAATAAAGCTTATTTGTCTGGTGCAAATTTAAATAAACACTTTAACAACCATAGTAGGTCAAAATATGCAAACAATCATCAGGAAAAAAAAATTATAGTGAAAGTTCAAATGAAATAAACTTTGGACTTTAAGCTGAACCTTAAATAAGTATAAATATGCAAATAAAGAAACAGTTGTAAAGGATCCAAATATGTTGTTCTGAATTGTAGTTCACTCTGTGTGTCTGTGGGTGTCGCTGTGTTGTTACCTGAGGGTCAGGTATAAAGGTAGCTGCCTGTTATTGGTTAGCTGTTTGACCTGGAAGCAGGGCCGGCTCTACCCAATTTGGTGCCCTAGGTGACCCCGGTGCCCCCCCCCCCCCCCCCCCCCCCCCCGAGCCCACTGCAATGCAATGACAACAACCAACTGAGCAACCACAACAGTTTAATTTCAGCATTTGAACAACGAAAAACGGTAACAACAGTTACTTTCAACTAAACTTGTCTTTTAACATAAGACTACAAGTTTACACGTCTGGACTTCCTGGCAGCAAAGGCATCTATGGTGTCATCAAATGACACCTGCCTAGACATCTCACGGTTTATACTCATCAGAGCAAGTCCATTTAAACGCTCCTGAGACATGGTGGATCTCAGGTATGTTTTGATGAGCTTCAATTTGGAGAAGCTCCTCTCTGCAGCAGCAACTGTCACAGGAATGGTGACAGCAATCATCAGGGCGACCCACATATTGGGGTAAACTTCCTTCAATTTCTTCTCCTATAGGAAACTGAAACGTTCAAAGGTTGTCATTTTGGCTTTTTTTTTTAGACAGAAAACACTAAGTGAGGGCGCCAGCGGGCATAGAAAATGATTATTATTTTATTATTATTTTCCCTCAAGGCCAAGGGGGACTGGCGGCATGGCGGCGCCCCTCCAGCAGATGGCGCCCTAGGCGGCCGCTAGAGATGCGCGGTTGGACCGCTCACCCGCGGGCAGAGCGGATAATCCGCATATCGGGCGGATGACTCGTCAAAAAATAATACTTTAATTAAATTCGGGCGGGTTGCGGTTGAAGCACTCAAATAATAATAATAAGAAAAAATATTTTACATATTATTAAAAAGGATGGCGGGTCGGTTAGGTTTTGAAAATTGGTGAAAAAACGTTCCTGCAAATGGATAGCGGGCGGATAGAGATTTTAAGAAGCGGTTGCGGGTTAAAATATACGTCATCCGCGCATCTCTAGCGGCCGCCTATATCGCCTATGCCAAGAGCTGGCCCTGCCCGGAAGGGCAAAAGGTTTTTGACCGCTGTGGCGCTAACTGTCGGCGTTATGGTTGTCGGATCAGTTAATGGAATAAATTAATATTTTAACTGCATCAGAAGAACATCATTCCGGTCATTTTTTGACCAACACGCAACAATAATGTTTATGAAATGTGAGTTAGCGAAGCGCGTCAACCAGGTTACTCTTGGTCAAACATCTCAGTAGCTTAAAGCATTAGCCTTAGCTCCTTCAAGTTGTTACAATAAAATGTAAACAAGTGCTTTGCAGACAGGATAATTGTCCTCCACCAGTTGTCCCTCTGCATTCTTAAAAAAATAAATATGCCCAGACCTTGGATTTGGTCATTTTAGTGGGTTGGTAAATGTCCTGCGTGCTATCAACAGTTTCCGCCATGCTAACGTTACAATGCCGATGTTACAAGCTACAAATTCACGTGAGACACAGTCGCCAGTCGGTCTCAGACTTGAATGAGGCTGATATTACATATCCTGGTAATCGACCGCCATAATGAGATGAAGTCAAACATAAACGGTAATCGTTATCATGTAAAATTTTACCGCGCTTTACCGTAATACCGGTAACCGTTCCATCCCTACCACAGAGTGGTGCAGAGCGGTGCTTTTCTCAGCCACCAGGTGGCAGCACCAGTCGTAACACGCTGAGGAGGAGATGGATGAACATTAGATATCCCTTTAAATTCAGGGCAGTTCAAGTTTATATGCTGACTGCAGATGAAGATGAAGCCGGACTACATCTTCCTACTTCAGTCTGTTACCGTGTTTGTTCTCCGTCACTGCAGTCATCAGACTCCTGGCAGTGTTTCTGCAGGCGACAGGACTCCGACTGGTGCAGGAAGTCTGAGGCGTCCAGAGTGTCTCACCGGCTGTGGTCTTCTCGTCAGTGATCCAGGTGATCCACCTGTGTCTTCTGCAGTTCCTTATGCAGTAAAGCAGCTGGATGGAGTTAAATGTTCTGGAGGAAGTGAAGAACACAATCTTCACAGAGCTGCTGCTTCGTCCAGGCGACTGTGGGTTCGGTGAAGCAGGAACATGATGGTGTCTTCAACTCCAACCCCATGACGATAAGGCCCTCGTGATTAGATGAAGCCTCCAGATGTGCTGGTTAACGGCAGCTCTGAATGATGTTTTACGAACACTGATGATACGTGACTGTCAAACCAAAGCATCAGACGCTTGTATTTGGTTCCTTAAAATGTCTTTATTCAGTTTTTACAGCTTTACAGGGTGGTTCACAAGATTAACTCGTTCTTTTTAAACGACAAATAAACCCTCTGGATACATGTTAAAAAAAAAAACATTTAAGCTTCAGCCTCGAACATCTTCTTCCTCCCGTCCATCCCAGATTTGTCCTCGATGTTTTTGCGCCAGTCACCAACATCACGCAGTTCCTTGTCCTGAAAGAGGAGCTTTACCTTTAGTTTTCTACAGAGTCATTTATGACAACAGGTTTAGTGTCTGATCCTTTAAATTGCAGGGTCTTCTCCACATTTATGATTTAAATAAAAGCTTCGTGGATAATAATTTAGCTGCCAACACCCAGAACCCATGAACGTGTGAAGACAGACGTTAACGTACCTCCTCCTTGACCTCCTTCTTGACCTGCTTCAGGTTGGCCCTCAGCTCGAGGTTGACGGTGTGCTTGGAGCCCAGCAGAGCCTTCAGCATGGCGTCGGCGGACATGCGCACCTTCTTCAGGACGGGCTTCTTGAACTTGCCCATCAGGTCCTGAACTTTGATCTTCAAGTCATCTATCTGCCAGACGAGAGTTTTTGAACCACTCATCAGCTGTATTTTAGACGACGTCATGGGGAGCATTCCCAGGGATGGGGGGGGTGGCGACTGGAGGAGACTTTAATGGTTGAGTTGGTGAAAGGAACAGAGGAGATAAAGAAGCGATGGAACAGAAGAGCATGGATGGACAGATGGGGGTAGACTCTGAATTAAGGATGGAAATATGACATGTAAGAGTGGCAGTAGGAGCACACAGGTGGGCTGTATTCTCTGCAGAAGATGCAACTGGAAGGAGATCGGAGACGTTAAGGTGGTGACGGGGAGAACGTAGCCAGACGGCATGAGATGGTAGCATGTAGGATGATTGTGGTGGGAGAAAAAAGAGAAAGAGCAAAAGAAGAACAGAAGATCAAATGACGGAAGTTAAAGAGCTGTGGCAGGCTGTTAGTGGAAGGGTTCGGGTGAGTATACCGTAATTTCTGGACTATAAGCCGCTACTTTTGTCCCACGCTTTAAACCATGAGGCTTATACAGAGATGCGGCTTTTTTATGAATTTTTCTTCAGCCCTCAGGGGGCGCTCTAGCAGGAAGTTCAGTAGCCTATGTTGGCTATGCTACTCTACATTCATTTTGTGAGCATCAATACCTGTTATTATTGGACAAACTGATTAATCCAGGTGTGTCTGAACATTGTAGCTACTCAGATACACCTGGATTTATCAGTTTGTCCAGTCAGTTTGTTGGTTCCCCAGTGGATTTCAGGGTTCTGAGCGGACCCGCCGCAGAGGTAAGGTTTTAATCGCAGATGCGGACCAGAACCAGCGTGGAGCCAGCAGGTCCACGATCCGGCTCCAAAGCGGATCCGGCACTGAGTGCAAGTGGACCCCGATACGGGTCCATTTCACGGGTCTGTTCCAGATGTCTTTGCTGTGTGGGGGGGTTTCAGTACACAGGAGGAGGAAAAATAAAGCAACTTGGTTTTAGTGTGAAGGAGGAAAATGAATAAAACCATCAATGACTTTTCTGTTTTGTTTGATCAGCACTTTTACTGCCGTGTTACAGGTTCTGTTCAGAAACTATCAGTTCAGGTATTTCTTATTTCTCAGTCTGGATACCGGCGGCTTATAGTCCGGTGCGGCTTATATGTGACAAAATATATATTTCATTTAAATTTTAGTGGGTGCGGCTTATATTCAGGTGCGCTTTATAGTCCAGAAAATACGGTAAGTAAACGGACATGCAGTTGGTTGGTGTGAAAGAGAAAGATGCAGAGCACTCGGTCGAGCCAGGGTTGAACATCAGTGCCATGCCGGTCCCTGTGAACCGTGTCCCAGGGGCCACCAGCCGCTCTGCTCTGCCTAAGATGTTTGTTGAGTCGGTTTTGCCACTCAACTGTGGCCAAACTGCGTCAGTTTACACACGGATCCTGAGAATCTTCAAAGAAAAACTCCAACTGGTGTGTCAATGTTACGTTGACCTGTTGAGGCTTTGGGTGAACCGTTCAGTGTGTTTTAGAGGAGATTTAAACCATGTAAGATGAGAGATAAGTAGGACTGGGCAACGATTAAAATTTTTAATTGCGATTAGTTGCATTATTTCCCTGATTAATCACGATTAATCGTATTGTAAACGCAAAATCAAACAATGAATTCAAAAGTAGTGTCAAATGCACTTTTATTTAAATGTTCTGCTGCCATATGAACTAAAGTGCCATAACATTTGTTGTTCAAACACTTTTAACATCAGCACTTGTCAGTAACAAATATTTAGTGTTAATCTCATCTTAAAAAATGTAAAATAAAATAAAGCTTATTGCCACTGCCAGGGCATTAATGTCATCCTGTTTTTATAAAAAAAATTAAAAAAAACTCTACAAGCAAAATCCAACAAAATGATTGTGTCTCAGCACAATCAGAACATTAAAACAGGTAATTTCTGAGGTAACAGCAGAAACTTTTAACGGGAAGTTCAACTTGTCAGTTGTTACAAATAACCTTGTTTCTGTTGAATCCTCTGTCTGGGAGAACTTTAACATGAAATTGTCCGTGTTAAAGTTCAGTAACTTTACCAATCTGTGTATCATTCATTCTTTACATTTTCAATTGTCATTCAAAAATTAAAAAAAAAATTTAAAAGTGACATTTTATTACGTTTTTTGTTTTTTAATCTAACACAAAAAAAACCAAAAAAAAAAAAAAGTCTTTTTTTAATATTTCAATTTTAGACTCAGATCAAAAATATAAAATAAAAAAATGGGCCACAGAACTGAATTTGTTTTATAATCAAGGACTGGACTTTCTGTTGTCATTACACATCTGTGCCACTAGATGGAGCCGCACTGCAGTAACCAGCTAGAGAACAGCAGGACAGTGAACACATGGAGCAGATCTGATGGAACATGGAGGAATGACACGATCGTCTTGAACAAAGGGATTTAAAAGTTTTTTTAGACAAAAATGTTAATATTGCTACCTGAGTTGCTACCCGAACTGTAAAGTACGCAAATTTTTAACGGTCTCCATGTCTGTTCTTTGTTTACCTGCCAATTGTTTTCCGGTTCTGCAGTAGCCAGTAACAGACTCTTCAAAACAAAAGCATGTGAAGAACATGCGTTAACGTGCGGAAAAATAAATGTCGGCGTAAATAAATTAATGCGCAATAACACAATAATAAGGCGTTAACTTGCCCAGCCCTAGAGAATTTTAAGTAATTTAAAGTAACTTAAAGTGACACAGCTCACTGGAGTTGTAGAGGATGAGGTTTGTGACATGAAAAGACCCTCTACACATTCATTTCTGTTGCTCCGGATGTTCAAGAACCGTAGCCATTAACGGTTATCCACCGTATTAAAGTGGAACTCTAGAAAATCAATAATCAGCTTCACTGGAGCCTCTTTATAGGTGTTTGGTATCAGCGGCTATTGATCTACCTCCTTGTTGGCTTTGTTGACTTTCATTTCCAGGTCGTATCGTTCCTCGTCAATACCATCGATCCTGTGGTGGATCTCCCTGCACAGCTCCTGAACAAAAAAACAATAAAAATTTGTGCATGAAGCTGCAGTCTTGTCTGTGCTCCACAGTTTAAAATAAATCAATACAGTAGGAAACCATCAAGCTTTTGTGTCCAGTGACCAGAGCTGGGGACTCCTCTTCTTTATCTGCTTCACGGTTTGGCTCTTGTTCTAGTGTCACCTGTTCTCCAGCAGCAGTGGAACAAACACTGTAACTGCTTTGGGAGAACTCTCAGGACGTGATAGCAACCATGAAGCCCGGTGGAGGGAGCGTCACGATGCCGGTCAGCTTTGTTGCCTTGAGGCCACCAGGGAGACTCATTTCAGGGCGGCGGCTGAAGCTTAGCAGATACCTGGTGATGCAGCTGGACGCTGACCTCCATCGTCACAGGAAACCAACCACAGAAACAGAAACGAAGCGGTCGAGGATCCTCCAGAACTCAGTTCTGATCCAGAGCAAACGAAACCATTTCCTTCTAGGTTTAACCAGCTGTTAACTCCCAGACTGACGCTGTGAATGTTCAGTGGCTTTGTCCAATAAAAACACAAGCAGTTATGGTTTTTGTGGATTATTGATATTGAAGAAACTTAAATAATGCCAGTTTGGGGATTAGAGTTGGGGTTAATAATATATTATTATTATTGTGACTTATATGAAGAGCTGATAACATTTAATTTCTGAAGCAGTTTATTCCAAAGGGTTCAAATACTTGTTCCCACCACTGCAGCTGCAGCGTACATGGCATAAATCAGGATCAACATCCGGAGCTCAAGCTTTTAACTTTGTCTTTCACTGTTAAAGGTTTCTTAATTTAATCCCATAAACATGCTCTGCTACAATAAAGTAACTTCCACTTTTATTTAGAAATGTATTTTCTTTTTATTGCACTGCAAAAAATAGAAATAAATAAAGAAATAAACAATTCTGGGTGAAAAGACTCAGTTTTCTCCCAGTTCTACTGAAATATCTCCCCATGTAGCAAGATATTTTTACTTAATTTATACATTTTTTTTACTTTTTTAAAATTTTATTTCATTATTTATAAGTTCTTGGGTCTTCATTTTTTTTAGAAGAATTTTCTGTTAATTTTAAGAAGCAGGTCTGATTTAAAGTGATTCGACCTAAAATTCACCTGTTTTTCATTCATGTCAAACCTTTGACATCAACCAGCTCTTAACTGGAAACAAGGATTCGTGTCACGTAAAGATATTTTGCTTTGTGGACAGATAATTTTACCCAGAAAGCCGAGTTTATTTCTCGTAATTTAACGAGTATTTTTTTACAGTGTGCAGCCACCAACATGGCTGCTACACCATCGTACGACAGTTTACGTTTAGAAATGGATTGAAATGTCCTGTTAGACGGACATGTGTCACTGACGCCAAGCGCTAAGAACTTTTAAAATCACTATTAATAATTACAAATTCTTAAAACTTGAGAAAACGTGAACACTAAAGACCACGCAGCTCCCACTGCTGCTGATATCAGCGCCCTCCAAAGGATGGATGAAAAAAAACAAGCTGTCAAGCTACGTGCACCCTTCGATTCAATAGTTTAGAGCCACCTTTAGCATCAAATAAGGATGGAAAATAAAGAAAGTACAGATAATAATATTGTGATAACGACATCATATAAACGACACCAAGACAGGTGCATCTCCATCTCAGGATTTCTACCAGTAGACAAGCAGGAAAAAGAAATGCAGAGTTACGAAACTGCATCCTGTAAAGAAGGATTCAAGTGTGTGAAAACTCACTGGAGCTCATTTCCTCTATCAGCCAGAAAAACCACCAAAGGCTGTTCCCGCTCATGTTCACGGACGTCGGTGCTGGTCGGTGACCCACCTGAAGCTCCTGGGTGCTCCTGGGCATGGACAGAGGAGGGCAGCTCTCAGCCATGTACCTCCCCCGTTCTTCCTCTCGTTCTCTCTCCTCCTCCTCCAGTAGGCCTTTGGCGATGGACAGCATCAAACTCTGGGAGAAACAGCGACATGGCGCCGGATTTCAGGGCACGTTGCACCATGAACACAGTTTTCTGTGTTGCATACAGCATTGTAATTAAAAAAAAAAAAAAGATTTTTACCTTCAGTTGATGCCTGCGACTTGAAGACATCTTTTTTCTTGAGGAAATGATAAGACATTTTAACGGCGTATAATTTCACTGTGTGATTCTTCCAGTTAGACCTGAGTAAGCTGTAAGTGTCTGAAGAGTTATAATTACTCACTCTGACATCTTGGCTCTCGTTTGGCTTCAAAACCCTGAAGAAAAAAATGAAGTTAGAATGTAGACGTGATGTGAAAAGGACTGGAAAGTCGTCAGCAAACTCAAACAAAGTGAAACTGAGAGACTGAGAGAAGGCATCTGGGTGAAGAACAGTCCATGAGCTCCTCCGTTTGCTCTTTTAGACATACAGTCATGGAAAAAATGATTAGACCATCCTTGTTTTCTTCAGTTTCTTGTTCATTTTAATGCCTGGTACAACTAAAGGTACATTTGTTTGGACAAACATAACGATAACCACAAAGATTGCTCATAAGAGTTTTATTTAAGAGCTGATATGTTACCATTTTCCATGGTTTTCTTGATTATTACCTAAATCACTTAAGTTTTTACATCAATAGCTATGGCGTTGTACTGCCAAAAACACTGCTTTTATACATTCAGTGTTTTCTTTTCTGTCTGTTTTAGTATCATGATGATGTTTAGTGGTACTAGGTATTAAAATGAACAAGAAAGTGAAGAAAAAATGGTGGTCTAATAATTTTTTCCATGACTGTAATGCCTCCACTTAGAGGAAACCCAACACTGATTTGAGCACCAGCAGCCCCCATGAGGGCGGAGGCTCGGCTCTAAATTAGGACACTAATCAGGGTCCAGTTATCCCCACTGGGGACCCTCGTTATGATCACAGAAAAACATCTAATGCAAACATCTCAGCCCTGCCCAAGACATAATCCTGCTTCTCTGAGAATAGAGCCGAGTGACCTCCAAAGATCCGTTACGACAGCGGCAGCATCCACACAGAGGGCTCCTTCGTACCGCAGAGATCAAAGTGGTGCCATCCATCCATCCGTCATCCGTACCCGTTTAATCCTACGTAAGGTCACTGGGATCTGCTGGAGTTTATCCCAGCTGTCTTTGGGCGAAAGGCAGGGATCCACCTGGACAGGTCTCCAGTTCAAAGTGGTGCCGGTGCCGTGAGGTTATCTTCAGCGTGGTCCGTTAACTACCACCGCTAGATAAATGGACTTCATGGTTTCTGCACCTACGAGGCCTGTGTGGTGGAAAATATCCTCTGCAACAGTGTCTTACAGGTCATCAGCAGATGACGTGAAGCTCAAACTATTCTGAAATTTAAAAAAAGTAGGGATGTACAACTGTTTTTTAAAACCGATACCGATAACCGATAACTTTCAGCTCCTAAAGGCCGATACCAATAACACACACATATACCTAAGATCATAACTATGAACAATATTATCAATACTATGAACAAAATCAAAAACAGTTTGGACTCTTTAAATGAACAGATATTTATTTTTTCCATTGAAAAACTATTGACAAGCCTCTCAAACATTTTCATAAAGCTATCAAACAAACCTATTTGATATCTCACATCAACTTAAATAAGGTTCATTACTGACTGATATAAAAAATAAAGGCTCCTTGAACTGATGGAAATACATGCATCAGAATTACTAACTGAAAAAGATTAACATTTAAAGGATTTTGACTTGTGGTTCCATTTAAATTAATACCTTAAATTAAAGTAAATGCAGTTCAGTGATTTTTTTGTTTTTTTAATCTCATGGACACTTTAGATGAGAGAGATGAGGGAGAGGGGAGACTGCTGCTGGCTTGCGCACGTTAGCATTAGCTCGCATTAGCGCGATTTCAAAACTCCATGGAAGTGATTGTTATGTTGTAGGTGGCTGATCAGGTTTTACGTATTAAAGCTTGTGCTTCCCTCCTCGTAGAATTCACTCGGAGGATTCATCACAAATAACCACCAAACTTTCTTCTTCTGAAACTTTAAAGAAGTTCCACGCCGCCATGTTTGTTGTGATCAGTACGCTGTGCTGCAGGCTGCATTCAAGGTGTAACGTAAATTCCCACGTTCCCTCGTTTGCTAGTCGTTCTTTCAGCCTTTTCTATTTTTTCTCTTTTATGTGTAACAAGAGGGAAAATACTGCGAATATCAATTCAAGTCAGCAACTACTAAAATTATGACCGAGTTAACGAGTTGTTTTCTGGCATGAGGGGGTATTCTTGATTTTCCTGATTGCGAAATCATTTTTTTGATAATGCCGAAGTTACTTGAACATAACATTCACTGCCGGTCATTCAAGGCTCAGAGGGAGCGAGGCACTGCTGTGTTGACAAAAATATATATGTTATCGGAGCTATTTGTCGTGATATCGGAGTTATCGGGATGACGTCATAATTTTCTGTTATCGGCCCGATAGTTATCGTGCACCCCTAGAAAAAAGGCAAAACGAACAAAGATCTCCTGTCATGTGTTGGCACCTACAATCTACTGTCCGTGCATGAGAAACCTTGGTGCAGACGGTGCTATAAAAAGGACCTGTGCAGGAAGTTTAATCCATCAACATATATACCAGTTGTCATCCAGCGTCCTGTTCTCTGCATTAAACGTTTCCTTTTTAAAGTATGTCACTGATGACTATTTTTCCTGACGTGTTGATTTCACACAAAGAAATCTTCTATAATCTTCATCTCACATGGAGCACGGGGACCGTTTCATTAAATGAGGCCATTTGCTGCAGCGCCGCATCACGTCTAACTATAACTGCACAAATTCAGCGATGCACGCTGGGACTATCGTTTTCCAGCTCCGGGGTTTCATTTACGCCAACGCTCTTCATCAAACAGCTCTCACGTTTTAACCCTAACCCTAACCCTAATAAATAAAAAAAGGCTTTGTGAAACCTGAAATATCGAGAGCAACCAAACAGCCAAGGACCTGACTTCTTGAGTTTGTAACGAGGAAATCAGCAGCAGCAGAGGTTTCTTACCTTTAACTCGAAGGAGGAAACAGAAGGGAGCGTCTCAGTTTCAGGCTTCCTGACTCCGTATATATCAGCAGCCCCAGAGGCAAAGGGAATCCCTTCTTTCTCTTTATGGAAGTCAGTTTTCCAACGAACCAATGGGCTCCCCATCACTTGAAACTCTATACCCCCCCCCCCCCAAAATGTCCTCCCTATCTGGCTAATATAAATAACTGCTTGTGCCGAGACCGTTCTGCTCGTTTTCCCACACCAAACATGTTTCTGCTGGGGGACTAGAGGGAGGGCGCCCTGAATGATCATTATCTAACATTTCACTGGTTTTGTCACTGGGAGGGACTGGGATGGGGGGGGGTCTGAGGGAGGCTTTCTGGGGTAGACCAGGGAGCATGGTGATGAAAGTTGAGGACGCAGCAGGTGGAGGCCAGAAGAGAGTTTCAGAAGATCATTTAAGACACACTTAACAGATACCATTAAGAAAACGCTGACAGGCCAGTGAGACCAGGCTTTCTGAACTGGGACCTTTCAGGACGTTTGACGCGAGAGAAAAGATGACCAAGCAACCCTATGAGCTTAAAAAGGTCCCATGTTTTTGATAAGACAAAAACTGGACCATGTGACACAACTAATGTTTAGGAGGAAATACTTCAGGTGCACCGTATATTACAAAATATTGAGCTCTGTTCACCCACACTATGTTTCAGTGTTACACCACATGCAAAATAATAATAATAATAAATCAATAATAATTTAAAGAGGAAAAAAATAGAGACTTCACATTTTGACTCACATCCTAGCCCTTATTAGCATAATTGATGTCCTTGTGGCAGAGGACACACCTGGCCAATCCCTCTATCAATGTTTTAAAGAAATCTCCAGTGTGAAAGGTCCCTTCACTGAAACCCTGCCCCCCAGCTGAAGCCACGCCCACTTCCGGCTGCATTTTATGGCTGCATCCAGCTGTTTAACAGCTGCAGCGTCCTCTTCCTCTAACACACTCATTCTCCAAGGAAAACATTTGCATTAGTGCAAGTGGTACATCACTCTTTTTTTACTGCGTAATGGCCAGAAGTAACGGCTACATCCACACACAGCGCTACTAGCTACTAGCTACTCGCTCAGCGAGAGAAGTTAATATACCGTATTGGCCCAAATATAGGACGATATTTTATTCTAGAAATCATATTCTCAAAAACGGGAGTCGTCTTATAATCGAGGACGAGACTTTTCTGTTGTCATTACACATCTGCACCACTAGATGGAGCTGGTACTGAAGTTACCAGTAAGTGAAGGGAGCATCACAGTAAATGCATGCGAGCAGGATCTGATGTTAAATGGAAGAACCACACGACCGTTCTGAACAAAGGGGCTCGAAAGTTTTATTGCAGTTCAGAATTTGTTTTTTTTTTACCGGACTGAATTATTAATGTTGTTCTTGAAATTGAATATAACTCAACTTTGATGGTTATGAAGTTATTGACATCCTTAATGTAGTTATCGAACTACATGGTTGTTGCTGATTCAGTCATAGTCTCAGATTGTAATAGAATAAAATGTATTAAATAATACTATACCTTGATCGTAAATAACATGGAAACCTGACAAGTACTTTACCTTAAGTATGGTACCATACTCCTAAAAAAGATGAAATCATTCAAATGTTTAACAATCGGCAGAATGTTATCTCTGTATGATTTTTTTTTCTATAGTAATTGTACAATAAAAAGTTGTTTTGTGAATAATAATAACACAGTCCTTAACGCAGGAGCAGGAAGTTTGTCCGACCTAGCAACAGTTACTAGGAAGGGAGCGGCGCTTACCGAAAGCTCAATTGTTTGCATATTTTGACCTACTATGGTTGTTAAAGTGTTTATTTAAATTTGCACCAGACAAATAAGCTTTGTTTCTGTTATTTATTTTATTCATTTAAAATAAAACCTTTTTCTGTGCCAGTTGTTTGCCCTTTTAATGTGAAAGTTTCATTTTGGATAAAATTTTGGCTTCTGATGTTTCAATATGACAAGAAAATCACAAGATTTTGTGAAATTATTGAAATGTATGTGTTTTTTTTAGACTTTTGTACAGCAATTAAGAATATCGTGATAATATCGTAAACCGTGATAATTTGGTCACTATAATTGACATATCAAATTTTCCATATCGTTACATCCCTATCTCTGACAGTGTTCAGCGTTAGCTGTAGCGAACAGCAGTAACTTTGTTATACTGCAAAATAATGAAAACGATTGAAATCATAACTTCACCAAATTCAATCCACTGGTAAATGTAGGTAGGAAATGTGAACGTTTACGCTCGTCTGCCTTGTCCCCAGCGTGGATAGCACTAGGTCCTCCTTCTAGTCCCGCTTAGCAATGTAACCTCCAAGTACTCAAAGTACACATGAATGAAGAATGTTGGTATGATTGGAATAATGGAACAATCTGACCTGATTGGTTCTGGACAGGATTTACTGACCGACCAAGTGTCATTTAAAGGGCCGATTTCTGAAGTGCTCAGTTTGCTTATTAGGCCAATTAAATAATAATTTAAAAAAAAATCTCCCAAACCTGACCCTCCCCTCAAAAAAAAAAACAAAAAAAAAAAAACAAACTCCTCGGATCTACGCGATTTACGTAGGTCACCCTTTTTGATTTCAAAAAAACTGTGAATTTCACTGAAAGGTGAAAGATTTTCATGCCTGAATAGTTTGTAGGGGCCAATAGTCACAGCTACAGTTACAGGAATGGATGAAGATCAGACTAGAGTAGCCATATTTGTTCATCAGGGGCACCAAGTTAACTCAATCATGTGAAGCTTTTTTCTTGCTCTGCTTGCCATCTCCCTCCTTTTCTTTCTTTACCCAGCTGGTCTTCTGCAGGAAGGTCCCCCCCCTCATTATCCAGGTCCTGATCAAGGTTTCCTTTCCATCTGGCTTAGAGGTTTTTCTCCCACTAGGGGAGTTTTTACTTGCTGCTGTTTATTTACTTAATATTTAATTCATAATTACTTGGGGGAGTGGGGGGGTCAATTTGTATTGTCATAGATGCTATATAAATAAAGTTGAACTGAACCAGGCTTTTGTATTAGCCCAGCCTTTCTCAACCTTTTTTCAGTCACGACACCTTTCAAAAGTGAATAAAACCTCACGACACCCCAGAGTAAAATATAATCCAAAGCCACACTGCATCGCTCCGACTGTAAATGCATACGTCCCGTTTATTTTGTTTAAATAACCTGAACAGGATAACTGCACCAGAGTAGGCTTCAGCAGGAAAGATTCTTTTCATCCGTGATGTGCTTGCTTCCATTCCATCATCCTTGTATTGCCTCTTTTTAGCCTTATCGCTAGCAGCTAGCTTTGCTACCTATGGAGCAGATTCAGAGCTGGTGGATGAAGGCTTGATGAAGAAGTCGGCTCCTCTGTGATGTTCCGTTCCTGTGGGGCTTTTCTTTTTAGAAAACCATCCATGATGCTGCTAAAAAGTTCTCTTTGCTATCTGTGAAATAAAATTCCAGCAGTTAAATGATATTACGACGTAAGCTAACTGGGCAGTCACGTTGACCTTACGCTGACCCCGTACTGACGTTGTTAACATTGGGAAATGGGCATGTGAGACTTATTTTTATTATTCATTTCATGTCCGATTATGTATCTTATTTATTCATTTATTCATTCATTCATTGGCAAAAAGTATGTATTTATGTATGCATTCATATATTTATACAGCGTGTACCTCTACTTATGAAATTAATTGGTTCTGGAAATAGTTTCGTAACCTGAAAATTTCTTAAGTAGAGACGCGTTTTCCATGTAAATGCACTAATCTGTTCCACGCCCCCCAAAATTCAAACATAATTTTTTTTAATAAATTATAAATAATACATTAAAAATGACATAAAAATCTGTAAGAAATACATGTTAGAACTAGAAAAGCACTCAGAGAGTTCAGACCTCCACTAAACGCAACAATTATCGAAAATTTGAAAGTGATCCAGAATCCAGGATTTCTTCTGGATCACACCCAAAATGAAATCAGTTCTTCCTTTTCACATTTCTGACAACTCCTGAAAATTTCATCAAAATCCATCCATAACATTTTGAGTTATCTTGAACACAGACAGATAAACGCCGGCAAAAACATAACCTCCTTGGCGGAGGTAAAAATTGTTTGTTTACCTGGTTGCTGGGTTTACTCATACAGACAAGGGGCCCCTCCTAGCCAATGGGATGCCAGGAAGATGCTAAAGCGATAGCCAATGGCAGAGCAGCTACAGCTATGTTTACCTTCGGTAAACTCTGGGAGCTGCGAGTAGCAGCGCTACTGGATTTCTGCCTTTCGTATCCTGAAATTTCTTTCGTAACAAGAGGCAATATTTTCCCTTTGAGGAGTTTCGTAACCTGAAAATTTCATATGTAGAAACGTTCGTAAGTAGAGGTACCACTGTATATAAAATGTCAGAATAGGTCTTTTTTTTTTGACGACACCCCGGTTGAGAAAGGCTGGACTAGCCAACTGAACACCATGACAGCGATTATGCACATCAGCTTCTTTAATATTTCAACAGTACAAATTAAATCGACATAAGAAACGCGACATGAGATTATATTCATCGACAACATTCTGGGCCACTGAGAAATCACCTGAGAGAACAAGTTGGAAAAACCTCTTCAGTTCTATATGACGACATGGAGCGTTTACAGCAGGTGAGGAACTCAAGTCTGCCGATACTTCGTAAACCACGCGGCTTTACAGGAGCCTCGTCGCCGTCCCCGTTCCCCAACACGGTCACTGAACAGCTAATGTACCACGGCACAGACCACTTCACACTAATGTCATGTGCATAACCTTTGCTCAAAATAAAACATCCCAAAAATATTCCAAGTTTTACAGCATATCAAGAGGTCAAAGTCATACAAAATGTGCAAATGTTACCAATGTGGTCACGAGACGATTTCGAATGAAGGCACCACACTTCCACGTAATTCTGAGTACTCTCACATATTTGAAGAAAGAAAAAAAAAAAAAGGGATAGGAGATGCGTCATCATCCCCATCGGACAGTATTTGTCCCGTGTTGGGTTCATCTTTTAAATGTGAGAAACGATCCTGGTCTTATTGAGGATGGCGCCACGCTCGTCTCTCAGGAACCATCCGGTGAGGTCCATTTCCCCCAGATCGGTGGAGATGCTCCTCACCTGCGCTGTGAAAATCACGTTTTCAGGTTATCATGCTTTAAACTTGAACACACTTACGTACCAAAGCACTGCAACAAGCTTAGTTATGAAAAATATCACATCTTGGGCTACGTTGTCGACACAAAACTTTGATCACACGCACTTTTCATGACTGAAACATCTTCATTTAAGCAGGAATACCCCGATAACCACCGATGTGAGGGTCAGTTTTATGTTTTAAGACCTCTGAAACATCATCTCACTCATTATTTATCAGTCCTTTAGTTGGCACCGATGGTTTGGTTCAACTGTGAGACCAAACAAAGGCTGTACGAGAAGATGCCTTCAGGAAACCAGGGTGAAACCCCGTAGAGATCAGCTGCTTTGATGCTGACGGGAGAAACTCGGGTCCAAAAAAACAAAACAAACAAAAGTTCAGTGGCATTTAAATAATACTGAAAAGAGATGCACATCACATACACTGAAGTCAAATATACAGAGCCACCGTCTGATCACCGCTGCAGACGGGGCTCGTGCTCCTCACAGAGGACAGGTGGGGCGGTTCCTCCTCCACCTCAGAAACAAACCCCCAAATTAAAATAAAAACCTCAAAAACAGGAGGAGAACATCCGTCCGTGTGCAAAGCTTTCATTTGCGATAGAAGCAGTTGAATCAACTCAGTCGCTGCGGGTCCAGGGGGAGCGTCTGAAGTCCAGTCTTTCAGCTGTCAGAAAGTCCCAGAAAGTTCCAGAAGATGACAACTGGCACCAGCACTTCATGAGACCAGCGAACAATAAAGAAGAAAACTCATCTGTGGCCTGTAACCCTGCTGCTGTTGCAGCCGTGGGAAAAGTATCTCCCAGTACTGGTGGACATGGTGGTTTTTCACTGATCTACGGGTCACTTTACAAAGCTACGCACCGTTAATGTGGCGTGACAGTCTCCGAAAGAAAAAAAACAAAACATCGAGATCCAATTTTTATTAGGGGTGTAACGGTACATGTATTTGTATTGAACCGTTTCGGTACGGGGTCCTCGGTTCGGAACGGAGGCGTACCGAAATGATTTTCCACACGGACATATTAAGTGGAGGACCGCATGTTGTGGAGCACAACGAACAGCAGTTGTAGCGGACGTCGTGGCTAATGCTAATGCCGCTAGCATCCCGCGACATAGTGTTAAATGCGGTGGGAAGCTGTGTTTGTGCTACGGTCGTCTTTCTCTTTTTGTAGCGATGTTCACGCTGGGGTGGTGCCGTTTCAAATGAGTTAACAGGTTAGACGTGTTACCAGAAACACACTCGATCTCGGATGAACAATGTCGGCAAACCACTTTGGTTTTATCAACTTCTCTTTGTCCCTGTTTATATTTCACCGGGGAGCCGAAGTGTGTTTTATAGCTGCAGATTTAATCACCCTAAACGCTGGCTTCAAACACATGATAAAGGTAATTGAGCCCTGATATCAATTACCTTCTCGTCCACATTTTAGCCAGAAAATCATACCGGGACTTTATGAAAAAATAAAATGATTTGTTTTTAAAGAAACACTCTGAGCCTTATTCATGTTATTTAATTTCAGCAACAACTTGAAACTGTTCAGTGTTGCACATCAGATGGATATTTTCTTTAAGAAAAAGTCTGAGCCAATGTTATTTTTATTTTGTTTTTCAAAATATCTACATTTCAGAATATTGTATTTATATTTTTGAGCAGAATTCTAGCTTTGTATAGGCTAATGTTCCTATTGTTAAAAAGCACAAAATTGTGTAATAAACAACTAGCACATTTATATTTTGCATTTTGTTTTCTTACTGTACCGAAAATGAACCGAACCGTGACCTCAAAACCGAGGTACGTACCGAACCGAGAGTTTTGTGTACTGTTACACCCCTAATTTTTATGGGTTTTTTTTGTGTTATTTTATTTTAATGGAAGATATAAGTGCAAGTGAGAATACCAGGTGAGTTAAAAGATGAGTCTCGAATCCCTGCGTGCGGTGAGATGTTCTGGTTACGCAACCTGTCGAACGCCCAACGTAACGACGCCCCGCCTCTGTAGAACGACCCCTATATAATACAGATATGAAAAAATAAATGCTCGGTTAAATTCAGCATTTCTGTCGTCCTTAAGAAACGTCTGTATTGTATTGAGAGCAGAAATATTTAAATGCCGGCGCCAGTCGTTGGTCTCCTGTTCTACAAGTCTGTGGCGTCCAACCCTAACCCCTAACCCTGACCCTGACCCCTGACCCCTGACCCTGACCCTAACCTGGCGGTGCACTGAAGGTCACAGCACGAACTTCACTGTCACTATACGAGCACATTTACTGGCTCATCACAAGTCCTGCAGAGCAGGAAGCACATCAAACACTGCCGGTCCACACGGGGGCGTGTTGGTTGGTGTGCAAAAAATCAAATCAAATCAAATCAAACAGAACCACTGTAGATGTCTTTATACACCTGTCTCACGGAGCATAAAACGGTACGTACTCTAGTTCAAAGCGACCGCTGGAGGTCTTTAAGGACAATGGAAATGTTCAGGTTATCATTCTTTCACTGTGAGCACACGGGGCAGCGCCAGCCAGCCACGACTCGGTACACACTTGGAAGGGTTAGACTTAGGGGTGCACGATAACTATTGGGCCGATAACAGGAAATTATGACGTCATTCCGATAAGTCAGATATCACGACGAACAGCCCCGATAGCATATATATTTTTGTCAACACGGCAGTGCCTCGCTCCCTCTGAGTCTTAAATGACCGGCAGTGAATGTTATGTTCAAGTAACGTCGGCATAAACAGAAAAACGATTTCTCAATAAGGAAAATCAAGAATACCCTCATGCCAGAAAACAACTTGTTAACTCGGTCATAATTTTGGTAGTTGCTAACTTAAATTGATATTCGCAGTATTTTCCCACATGTTACACATAAAAAAGAAAAAAATAGAAAAGGCTGAAAGAACGACGAGCATGTATTTCGATCAGTTCAAGGAGCCTTTATTTTTTTTATATCAGTCAGTAATGAAATTTATTTAAGTTGATGTGAGATATCAAATAGGATTGTTTGATAGCTTTTAGGCTTGGGCGGTATTACGGTAATACCGTATACTTCCGGTATTTAAAAATAGCAGCGGTATCAGTTTCAATACAGTCATAAAAAACATGCAGTGAATGATTTCTGTGGTTTAAAGTTAAGTTTCTCTCCTGTATCACTGTGTGTTCTGCTTTTTTTTTTTTTACAGTTTATTCATGTTCGCTTGCAGCTGATCTCGGTTTGACTCATCCTGTTAAGGTACTGACGATGAAAACAACACTTCCTGTGTTTGCTGCTTCATAATAAAAGCTTTTAATTAAACTACTAATGTTGGACTTTAATGTTGAAGAATTTATAGGAAGTGAAACGTCCAGACACTTTTACTATAAAGCGCGTTTCAGCGCTGCAGGCTGCGAGAGGAGCTGGAGCAGAGAAGGAACAGGTAAAACTACAGTGAAAAGCAAGAAATACACAAATAAATAACAACTGTAGTTGAGCCAACTTTATATTGAAGCACTAAACTGCTGTTTCGAGGTAAACTCGCCTTTTTTCAGTATTAGTAGTTTTTTCAGACGTAATGCTCCGCCTGGGGTACATAATGGAGGCGTCTGTTTTGACGCGCGGCGTCCGCCAGCGGTGTGTGTTCGCCTTAATAGTCCCAGGAACACCGTATACCCCGGTAAAATGTGAGGGAAGTTTGACGGTATCAAAATTTGGATACCGCCCAAGCCTTATAGCTTTACGAAAATGTTTGAGAGGCTTGCCAATAGTTTTCTTTGGAAAAAATAAATATCTGTTCATTTAAAAAGTCAAAACTATTTTTGATTTTGTTCATAGTATTGATGTAATGATCTTAAGTATATGTGTGTGTTATTGGTATCGGCCTTTAGGAGCTGAAAGTTATCGGTTATCGGTATCGGTTTTAAAAAAACAGTTAACGTGCATCCCTAGTTAGCGTTTATCCATCTCCGGTTAAACTATGTGCGTGTTATTGTGGCTGGAAAGCAACTCCGTGACCGCAGCAGTGTTTCTGTGGATCGACATGGACACAGCCTGGCAGATGCTTTCACTTAAAAACAAAAAAATTAAAAAAAAATAAACCTAACTTTGTGGACGCTGCATACAACGTTGCATGATAATTACTTCATATATGTAAATACAGCTATGCTAAAGACTATTTTCCCAAGCTGCACTGGTGTGACATCAATAATCTCCTGAGATCCCCCACTGAGAAAGTCCCCTGATAGAGAAAAACCACATGAAAGCATCACTAGATTCACTACACGGCCGACACCATCAACACCGCTATCAAGGAGCTGGACATCTCTAGTCTGTAGCATCTCCATGTTCGTGTAGATGGAGAGGAAAACGACGGCCAGCTCAGATTTACAGCTCTGAACTGTGAGGGGGGGGTGGTGTCAGAGTTATCCAGCAGGCCGATCTGCAGGGAGGAGAGGAAAAAAGAAAATAAAAGAAGAAGAAGCTATGAGCTGCAGCCGAGGACGCTGGGACGCTGAGTCAGGTCCACGCCACCCTGCGTGAGATGGCCTGCTTGAAGCATTCTGGGTCGACGTCCCCGCTGGGCCGCAGCGCCCTCTCCAGGCTCACCAGCACGTTCTGGTGGCGCTCCCTGATGTTGACGGGGTACTTGGCCCTCAGCAGCTCGTAGGCGGCGATCAGCCTCATGTTCTGCTTCACCATCAGGTACTGGATGATGCACGTCGGCGCCAGGGAGAAGCCGTCCCGGCAGTGGACGAGGAGCACGCGCTTCCTCTTCTCCGTGGACGCGTTGATGCACTCGTTGATGTCCTCGAAGCAGCGGTGCTTCAGCGCCGGGCCGTCGCCCAGAGCGTCCGGGACGTCGCCGATGTCCACCTTGAGGCGGGACCAGCTGTGCCGGGCGCCGCGGGAGCAGGTGCAGGGTATGAGGCTGAGGGGCGGCGCCGCTTCTCCCGGCGCGCTGCTCATGTCGATGATGCTGTCGATGTTGTTGCGGCACAGCGTCCGGCCGTTGTACGCCGCGTTCAGGTTGCCCACGTAAATGTAATCCGTCACCTTGGAAATGACGGGTTCAGAGTACTGGAAGTGTTCGGGGCCGCCGGGCCTGGGCTCGGGCGCGTCGGGGCCCCGGGCCCCGGCCGGTCCGGTGGCGGCTCTCCTGCTGTAGTTGCGCAGCTTCTTGGAGCCCGAGCGCGACGGCGGGTTGGAGTCGGACTCGGAGCTGCTGTTCCAGGGCGGCGAGAAGAGAGAGAAGCGGCTGGAGGACTTGCTCTTGTTGAGGATCTCCACGGGGCTGGACAGACCCGAGCTGAAGGTGGCGCTGGAGGCCGGAGCACAGAACAGAGACGCTCGCTCCAGAGAGCCGGTGCTGCTGGCGGCGCCGGCGCTGTGGGCCTGCTCCATCTGCAACGAGACATGCACCCAGAAATAGTAATGTTTCAGTGTGATCCCAGACCCAACAACTGCAGAAGACCACACACGGTGGTTAAAAGGGTCACTTCCTGCATTATTACAGATCATGTTGGTTACATCTTTTAAATAACAAGAAATTAGCTGGAAACTAGGGGTGCACTAGTGCTGGGCAATATGACGATACATATCGTGGGGACGATAGAAAAGTGTGTATCGTGCCATTTCTCTTCTATCGTTTCTAACCTAATTTAATCAATTATTACAGCAAATATGTAATTAAATAACCTGCAACGATAAATTTGATAGAATCATATCTACTTCTACAAAGTAGCCTTTTATGTTTGCACTTTTATTCATGGTTAATACCTTAAACAGAGTTCTCTTCAACCCTGATGTTTACTTTAGACACTTTATATTGGTTTGCAAACTTTGCACTACAAGGTTACAGATTTCAGAAAGTTGAAAAATAATTTGTGTTTATTTTTTATTGCTGAACTTCAGTGCAAAAATATGTTTTTCCTCTCAGAAACTGTTGTGCACTTTTAAAAAAATGTGAAAGCTACTGTACCTCTGTACCTACCTGTTTTTGCTGCACTAATATGTATGTTTGTGACAGTTCAGCTAAATGTCCTTTCAAAATAAAGTTAAAAGTAAGCAATGAAATTTTTGTCAAACTTTTCAGAGAATAACTGAAAACATACTTTATTATGGTATATCGTGATATATATCGTTATCGTGATATAAAATAGTCCATATCGTGATATATGATTTTTTCCATATCGCCCAGCACTAGGGTGCACGATAACTATCGGGCCGATAACAGGAAATTATGACATCATCCCAATAAGTCTGATATCACGACGAATAACCTTGATAACATTTATATTTTTGTCAACATGGCAGTGCCTCACTCCCTCTGAGTCTTAAATGACCGGCAGTGAATGTTATGTTCAAGTGACGTCAGCATAATCAGAAAAACGATTTCTCAATCAGGAAAATCAAGAATACCCCCTCATGCCAGAAAACAACTCGTTAACTCGGTCATCATTTTGGTAGTTGCTGACTTGAATCAACATTTGCAGTATAAATTTGGTTTTTATTTTGCCCCATTTAATGTTAGTTTTTTGTCTTTTGGACCTGGAGTCTGAAATAAAGGATGGTATCTTTGCTAGGGTAACTTACATCTCATTAAAAACAGTCTTAGTTATAGTGACCACAACTGCTGAGCCAAACGTTTAACAGTTTTTACCCAAGTGAAAAAAAAAAAAAAAGCAGTTAACCACATCCTGAAGTAGGACAGTTCATTTAATCTGCCATCTTCCAGTAAAAGAAGTTGGTTCCATGTTAAACTCCATGTTATCTGTCAGTTAAACTGATCTGAATATCGTTACGTTTCTAAATAGCAACAACAACTTTATTGGAAAACATATCCCATCATGCTCTGCCTCCTCCGGCTCTCATCCGAACTGGTGCTGCATGTGTGGCTGAAAGCACCGCTGGAAATAACCTTTGCAGCAGATTGCTCTTATAACGGCTGTCCTCCCACGCATGGAGGCAGATGCAGAAATATTAATGCAGAGTTTGCATAACAGCTGATACCAACGACAGCAACGTCAGCACATCATTTAAAGAAAAAAACAAAAAACAGGCTAGCATTGCCAAAACATCAGTGATGAGCTGATGATCAGGGCTGCGATGGTTAGTCGTCCTGCTGCAGCGGTCACAGGTTCGAGTCCCGGCCTGTGACCTTCCTCTCTCCGCCCTGATTTCCTGTCTCACTTACTGTGAATAAAGGCCACTAGTGCCACAAGAATTGAACAATTTTAAAAAGTTGGGAATGAAAACCTGTATCAGCACAACTAATTTCTACTCATTTAGAGTCAGTCTTCTGGTATGTGCTGGTCCAGACGGTCTATATTCACATTTACATTCATTATTTACATTACAAATGAAGCAGCAGAGTTTCCTACTTTCCTCTGACTTAAACTCGCGTATTTATCAGCTGCTGAGCGACTAAACAAAGGTCGAGTCAGAAAACCACACAGAGGGAAGCATGAAGCTGCTGCAACTTCACCTACGAAGCGTCAGCGGTTTGTCTCATCCTCCTGTCCTGATCAGAAAACAGGGGCTGTACTGTCATAAGATGGTCTCAAAGATCTTTGGCTGAACCAGGAATCAACCAAGAGTTCAAACGGACGATGAGAGAGACTGGAGGACCAGACACTTTAGATCTGGGACACACTTTTGCTTCGTTGCCTTCAACTGTGTCAAACAATGATATCAAACAAAAGAAAAATAAAGAGCTCTAAAATGGAAACTTTTGTACAACGGAGTATCAGGGCCACCCTGAGAAAAAAAAACTGTGGGCAATGATTTTGTTTTCATTTCTCACTTACGAGAAGAAAGTTGAAATGTCAAGAATAAAGTCAAAAGTCAAAATGTCGAGAATAAAGTCGAAATGTCGAGAATAAAGTCAAAGTCAAAATGTCGAGAATAAAGTCAAAATGTCGAGAATCAAGACGAAATGTCGAGAATAAAGTCGAAATGTCGAGAATAAAGACAAAATGTCGAGAATAAGGACAAAATGTCGAGAATAAGGACAAAATGTCGAGAATAAAGTCGAAATGTCGAGAATAAAGACAAAATGTCGAGAATAAGGACAAAATGTCGAGAATAAGGACAAAATGTCGAGAATAAAGTCAAAATGTTGAGAATAAAGTCAAAAGTCAAAATGTCGAGAATAAAGTCAAAATGTCGAGAATCAAGTTGAAATGTCGAGAATCGAGACGAATGTCGAGAATCAAGACGAAATGTCGAGAATAAAGTCGAAATGTCGAGAATAAAGACAAAATGTCGAGAATAAGGACAAAATGTCGAGAATAAGGACAAAATGTCGAGAATAAAGTCAAAATGTCGAGAATAAAGTCGAAATGTCAAGAATAAAGACAAAATGTCGAGAATAAAGTCGAAATGTCAAGAATAAAGACAAAATGTCGAGAATAAAGTCGAAATGTCGAGAATAAAGTCAAAATGTCGAGAATCAAGTTGAAATGTCGAGAATCGAGACGAAATGTCGAGAATCAAGACGAAATGTCGAGAATAAAGTCGAAATGTCGAGAATAAAGACAAAATGTCGAGAATAAAGACAAAATGTCGAGAATAAGGACAAAATGTCGAGAATAAAGTCAAAATGTCGAGAATAAAGTCGAAATGTCAAGAATAAAGACAAAATGTCGAGAATAAAGTCGAAATGTCAAGAATAAAGACAAAATGTCGAGAAATAAAGTCGAAAAATCGAAATGTCGAGAATAAAGTCAAAATGTCGAGAATAAAGACGAAATGTTGAGAATAAAGTCGAAATATCGAGAATAAAGTCGAAATGTCGAGAATAAAGTCAAAATGTCGAGAATAAATTTGAAATGTCGAGAATAAAGTCGAAATGTCGAGAATAAAGTCGAAATGTCGAGAAAGGTATTAAAGGTATTAATTTAAATTGAATTGAATTGAATTGAAAATACTTTATTAATCCCTTGCGGGAAATTCTTTCGTTGCAGTGCTCCATCCTATAAAAACAACAATATTCTACATATAAAATAAGTAAATTAACACTTTAAATACTACACAATGTACAAAAAATTACAAATTTACAATTTACAAATTAGGGATTTCAAAATACCCTGTCTAGTAAAAGTAAAAGAAAAAGAAAAGTAACCTAGTGATAGTAACCTAGTAACCTAGTGAAATGTTAATCTTTTTCAGTTAGTAATTCTGATGCATGTATTTCCATCAGTTCAAGGAGCCTTTATTTTTATATCAGTCAGTAATGAACCTTATTTAAGTTGATGAGAGATATCAAATAGGTTTGTTTGATAGCTTTACAAAAATGTTTGAGTGGCTTGACAATAGTTTTTTATTGGAAAAAATAAATATCTGTTATTTAAAGAGTCAAAACTGCTTTTGGTTTTGTTGATGTAATGATCTTGGGCAGCAGTTCTCAAACTTTTAATCCTGCGTACCACCTAAGAAACTGTTTAGCTCTCCGCTCCGAGTACCACCATGATGACCAGTTTTAAAATATAGCCAAATTATGTCTACTCAATTAGCTTTAAACACACAGAGATGTTTACTCCTTATTGTGGTTACAGTGATCCCTCGCCAATTCGCGCTTTAAGTTCTGCTGTTTTAGTAATTCGCAGATTTTTTTCAGATATATATAATATTTTAAAAAAATCAAGAAAAAAATTGCGGAAACATCACAGGATGTCGTGTGCGTTCTCTCACAGCAAAGAAATGTTGTGAGCCAGCCTGGCCCCTTTAAGAAGGTGGCCTTATGGGTAATGGTGTGGGCTTATGGGTAATGTAGTGTGTGTGTCGTGGGACGGCAGAATGAAAATGAGGTCAGATGAAAGAGCGGTTTCTTTACTATGGTTCAGAGACCAGAGGCTGTGAAGGTAACAGAATGACCACAGTTGAGCCTTTGTCTTGTTTCCCTGCAGTGTCTCGCCACTTTTTGGGGGTTTTTAAACATATTTTAAACACATTATTCAGGACTCCGGGGGCTCCGGCTCCAATTCGCGGATTTTGATTTTCGCAGAGGGGCGCCGGTGTCCATTAACCAGCGAAAACTAAGGGATCACTGTAAGTTGCAGGACCAGACAAACTACTGAAAAAACATAGTCCGGAAAATACGATATACGTGCAATCCTGCACTCCAGCTAGCTCTGCAGCAAAGTGTCCAGTTGACCAGGGATCATAAACCACCGTGTAAAATCTACAGATCTGCATATTTCAGTTATGTTTAGCCGTTATCGGGTTTGTGCTGAACAGCTCCTGACTTGCAGCTATGACAATCACAGGTGTGTGTGTTTTGGACGGACCTGGGCTTTGAGGTTGTTCTTCCACTCCTGCGTCTCCAGAGCCTTGAAGCGACCGCTGCTGTCGGAGGAAACGGACACGCAGAGGGGTCGGTGAGCTCTGGGGGGGAGCTGGGGGGTGAGGGCCACCGGGACCGGCCTGGCGTTGCCATGCTCGCTCCTACTCATCATTAGATCTGGACAGGAACCTGAAACACAAGAGTCAGTCCAGAGTAAAGCTCCCGATTCCCAGTGACATAACCCGGCGAGGTCACCGAGTTGACTTACCGTTCCCTCCGGTTTCAGATTAAACTGTCTGTGGTCACGTTCCACTAAAATACTATCGAACGGAAGCTGAATGTTCGCGTCTGACGCTGGACACAAACGAAAGTGAACGATGCTGAAACGCCGTCGATCAGAGAGCGGTACCGGATCAACAGCTCACGATGTAAAATTCCCACCTGTGGGAGAACATCACGTATCCAAAACTGCTGAGCTGTACGTTATGACGCCGCAGGAGCTTCTCTGTTTCACTGCGACTGCCATGCATCACGTTACCGTGGAAACCGTGAAAGCAGAATAAGATGAGTGTTTTTTGCTTTGCCCCAATTTAACAGCGGGCGCTCTCTAAACCGCTGACATTAAGTGGATAAGTGACGGAACGACGTCTGGAAAACACTCTCTTCCTGAGAATCCAGTTTTCTAAAGTCCAGAAGCAAAACAAAAAAGGAAAATAAAAAGCTTAAAAAAAAAGAAATAATTTCACCAACTGACATTTGTCACTAATAATCCTGTTTGTCAATGACAGTTACATTTTATTTGTAAACTGACAGCAAAGTCATCTCACTATCAATTTAAAAACTTATTACAATCATATAAAATCCAAACTGCAATTTGTTCATAAAAATATTAATTCCAATTCATTATTCGGCTCACTCCAACCAAAGCTTAAAATTCTAAGTTTGTGTAATGTTAATGTTAAGAGTTTTTTCAAGAAAATATACAAATTGATATCAAGATTTCAAAAGGCTCTAACTTGAAAGCAGTTTGGAGATAAAGGTATACTGTCAATGAGAAAATAGTTCAGTATGACTCAAGGTCTGTGATGGGAGTGAAATTATTCATATAATTTCCATATTATGACATCACAAGGTGGCGGCCATATTGGAAAATGTTCAATTTTGTTATCAAGGTTTCAAAAGGCATCAGCATCATGGTGGCCCTCGAATGGGCCATAATTGACAGCATGAATGTAACAAAATGCAATGTAATTAAATAAACTACACCTTATTATTAATGTTAAATAATGGTTTCTGTATTTATTATGTATTCAAGTTTCAAATATTTAAGTCATTATTATATTAAACTCAGGGTTTGTGGTTGTATTACCTTGGTTTCAGAAGCAGAAGCGGTTCTTTGTTTTTCTTGCAGGCTAAATTTAGCATACTTAGCTCCGTGTTTGCTATCAAAATGCCGACGTAGATTAAACTCTTTCACGACTGACACACATTACACAAAAGTTCATACTTTTGTGCATCAATTTTTCTTTTCTTGGACATGTTGGGGTTAGTTAGTAAAAGGTTTTTCTTAAGTACATCAGTTCTGAAAAATCGTCTCGCTCATAGCTACTGTTATCGTTGTGGGTAATGACAAAATCCTTGATGGGAGATGTAGTTTATTGTCAACTGTGCGCTTTAAAGCGGTGTAAGCTTATTTTAAATTTTAAAATATTGGTTTAAAATTTAAGCCAATAATGCCCAAGCTCTCGAGGGCCACATAAAATGACGTGACGGGCCACATTTGGCCCGCGGGCCTTGTGTTTGACACGTGCCGTAGAGGCTCTTCGCTTCTCAAGGTTCATTAGGACAAGAGAGAGCTGCGTCCTTAAAGTGGCTCAGAGGACTTTCGTCATTTTTAGCAAAACCTGTTTAATGCGTGGGACATGTTTTAAAGTCCTAGATGTACATTCACAAAGGGTTTATAAAGGTATGTAAACAGTCATTCCAGTTTGTCCAGTGTATTTAATGAATGAAGCAGTTTGCCTTCATAGACTGGACTTTAATGGAGGACACAGATCATCAGGTGCTTCATTGACCCGCTCAGTTTTTAGTGATACTGAAAAATGACAATCAGATCTAGCAGACTTTTCAAAGAAGAAAAAAAAAAATAAGAAAAAAGTGTCTGGACCAGGACTTACCAGCACATTGTGAACGACTGATGGAGAGTATGTTCTGAGTTTTCAGTAGGTTGTGGAGTGACGTCACTATACCTGCGGACGACAAGTCACACTGACCGTGAATGACCTTTTTACCCATCATCCACGCGCCCGTGAGTGAGGACGGCCGTCATTTACCGTCAGTTTTACGATCCCGCCATCGTGTTTGCCGAGCACCTTTGGATCCGGGAGTTCGTGAGCAGTCGAGTCTTCGGTCCGGTCGCCTCCCGCGTCCATGTCCCGCCCCCTGCAGACAGAGGCACATCAGCCATGCTCGGGCGGCCCGTCATCACCTGGCAGGGCCGAACAGCGCTTCACCTCCGCCGGACGAACATCTCAGCCGGACCCGCTCGGAGCTGCTAGCATCGGCGGCTAGCTTAGCCAGCTAAACGGGCTCGCTCTGAGTCACGCCGCGAACCGGCGGAGGCTCCGAACCCTCGAGACGTGCAGACGCGCGGCCCAGACTAACATGACGAACGAAACAACCGATTAAAGTCATCGGTAAAACGGCCGAGCGGCGCCGGTTTAGCGACGTAGCCGCTGCGCTCGTCCGCGAGCCCGCGGCGCCAAAAGCGTCGAGCGCGGCGGCGCGTTGCGTTTGTCAGCTCGTACCGCGACACAAGCGAGCGTCGGTGTCAGAGACCACGATGCGACGGTCCATGCGGGGGTCCAGGGACCAGCTGGGTGGTCGCAAACCGGATCCGCGAGCGCGGCAGCAGCATCACCACCGTGTGCGCGAGCGAAGCCCGACCCCCTGCCGCGAGCTGTAGCCGTTCTAATGCGGCTTGGTCCCTGAACGTATTGTCTTGCAGGTTATGTAAGGCTCAACCTCTACGCACCTACATGTAACATTAATAACTCAATTACTCTGTTAAACCCTTCATAGATGAGACAGAGGCATGTTTTTCTTTTTGTTTTGTTTTTTTAAATAAATTTACATTATTGCTCCTCAAGGCATCCTTCAAGGTGGATAGAAGTAGACAGACAGAGAGCAGAAGCTGCGGTTGGAGTTCAAATGCTTTGGCAAAGAAGCTTGAAAAAAAAAAAAAAAAAAACAGTTGCAGCTGGTGTAGAGAGAAGTAGGACTTCATGGCAAATTTGGAATAATCCCAGAAATTCCAAGTGTTATGTCCGTCTTATAGCAGCAGGAGCATCAGTGCTTCAATCTCTTAACTCCTCAGGAAAGTAGCTACCGGTCTGTCCTAGAAGTTGCCAAATGATGGCATTATTCAGCTGACACAGTTAGTCATGTGCATGTAACTGTGATGGATGCCATGGGAGAAAGGAATTTAAAAAAAAACGTTGCCTGAGTTGTAACTATGTGCATTTTAAATATCCTGCTAGTCTAAACGTAGGGCAGCAGTGTCCCACGTCTTTAAAAGTTTCCAATTAGAGCTCTGGTGGTCTGTGGAGTGTAAAATAAATTAGTTTACCTCTTAATTAATTATTAGAACCCAGCAGAGCATTGTTAAACTGACCAACCGCTTTATAATAACGACTTTTTGTAAAAACCACACAAGCTACACACCTATAAGCTATAACGTTTCTAGATGTGCTCTCAGATTGTCTTTAATTGCACAAAAAAAAGTCACATAGATCTCTTCTAAGACAGGGAAAGTCTATCACATCCATGTCCTTGTGAGCAGAAACATTCTGAACAACCGTTTACCTGGATTCATCAGTTATTTATTGCACACTGTTGTATTTTTCACATTTGTTGCTCTAAAAATTTAACCTTGGAGCACAACATAATTACTCTATCTACCTTTTTAAACAGAAGTTATAAAAGTAGACATCAGCGTGAAGTTTTGCATTACACTTTGAGTTGACGCGTCTACTTACGGGTGTTTCCGTGTCCTCAGAGGTCTCTCGGTGTGACAGCAGGTCTGTCAGACAACAAACATCTCTGAGCCTGTTCTTCTTCTTCTTCTTGCTTTTAATTGGATGGCAGGGGCTCTCTCCAGGTATCCTGGTAACCTGCTGAACTGCTGATGTCACAGCTCTCCTTAATGAAGTGTGAGTGTGTATCGCTGCCTTTGTCAATAAGCAGGGAGGGAAATTCACAGCAGATAAGCCTGACAATCATCTGTGAGCAGGAAACACTCATCTCATCTGGCTTCAAAGCTGTTATTGTGATCTCAAACTGTTATCACATTTACATATTCATTTCAGTCACACGCTTTCTGCACGACACCTCAATAATGAGGTAATTATATAAAAAAGATCATGATGAAAGGATGATACCACTTGGTATTCACTATCTAACACACTTCACACAAGGTGAAAAGAAAATGGAAAACATATAAAACAGACAAGGGTCTTATTTCGTATCTGAAGAATTCAGTAATTATTCAGTAATTATTCAGTCAAGGTGCAAACGCAGAGATTCATCTTCTATTTGAAGTTAATGCATAAATTCATGGGTTAAGAGTGAGTGGAAAGAAACCTCTTCTCTCGCCCACCTGGGCGGTGTCGTCTCCTTCCAGGTCAGGTCCTCTACCAGAGGGCTGGGAGTCTGGAGGTTCTCCAGGATCTGGTCCCAGGTTTCCCTCTTCAGATGTAGTTCCTGGTATCTGCTGGGGCCACCAGTCCAGTTTGGGGGTTACAGCTCTGATCACTATTGACACCTACGATGGAGTATCAGGGCCTCACTGAGATAAAAAACGTTGTGGGCAATGATATTTTTTAAATTCCTCACTTACAAGAAGAAAGTCGAAATGTCGAAAGTCGAAATGTCGAGAATAAAGTCGAAATGTCGAGAATAAAGTCGAAATGTCGAGAATAAAGTCAAAATGTCGAGAATAAAGACGAAATGTCGAGAATGAAGTCGAAATGTCGAGAATGAAGACGAAATGTCGAGAATAAAGATGAAATGTTGAGAATAAAGTCGAAATGTCTATAATGAAGACGAAATGTCGAGAATAAAGACGAAATGTCGAGAATAAAGATGAAATGTCGAGAACGAAGACGAAATGTCGAGAATGACGTCGAAATATTGAGAATAAAAAAGGAAAGGTCGAAGATAAAGACGAAATGTCGAGAATAAAATCGAAATGTCTAGAATAAAGACAAAATGTCGAGAATAAAGACGAAATGTTGAGAATAAAGTCGAAATGTCTAGAATAAAGACAAAATGTCGAGAATAAAGTCAAAATGTTGAGAATAAAGTCGAAATGTTGAGAATAAAGATGAAATGTCGAGAATAAAGACGAAATGTCGAGAATAAAGACGAAATGTCGAGAATGAAGTCGAAATATTGAGAATAAAAAAGGAAAGGTCGAAGATAAAGACGAAATGTCAAGAATAAAATCGAAATGTCGAGAATAAAGACAAAATGTCGAGAATAAAGTCAAAATGTTGAGAATAAAGTCGAAATGTTGAGAATAAAAAAGGAAAGGTCGAAGATAAAGACGAAATGTCGAGAATAAAATCGAAATGTCTAGAATAAAGACAAAATGTCGAGAATAAAGTCAAAATGTCGAGAATAAAATCAAAATGTCGAGAATAAAGACGAAATGTCGAGAATAAAATCGAAATGTCTAGAATAAAGACAAAATGTCGAGAATAAAGACAAAATGTCGAGAATAAAGTCAAAATGTCGAGAATAAAGACAAAATGTCGAGAATAAAGTCGAAATGTCGAGAATAAAGACGAAATGTCGAGAATAAAATCGAAATGTCTAGAATAAAGACAAAATGTCGAGAATAAAGTCAAAATGTCGAGAATAAAGACGAAATGTCGAGAATGAAGTCGAAATGTCGAGAATGAAGACGAAATGTCGAGAATGAAGACGAAATGTCGAGAATAAAGATGAAATGTCGAGAATAAAGATGAAATGTCGAGAATGAAGTCGAAATATTGAGAATAAAAAAGGAAAGGTCGAAGATAAAGACGAAATGTCGAGAATAAAATCGAAATGTCTAGAATAAAGACAAAATGTCGAGAATAAAGTCAAAATGTTGAGAATAAAGTCGAAATGTTGAGAATAAAAAAGGAAAGGTCGAAGATAAAGACGAAATGTCGAGAATAAAATCGAAATGTCTAGAATAAAGACAAAATGTCGAGAATAAAGTCGAAATGTCGAGAATAAAGACGAAATGTCGAGAATAAAATCGAAATGTCTAGAATAAAGACAAAATGTCGAGAATAAAGTCAAAATGTTGAGAATAAAGTCAAAATGTCAGAATAAAGTCAAAATGTCGAGAATAAAGACGAAATGTCGAGAATAAAGACGAAATGTCGAGAATAAAGACTAAAGTCGAAATGTCGAGAATAAAGTCGAAATGTCAGAATAAAGTCAAAATGTCGAGAATAAAGTCGAAATGTCAGAATAAAGTCAAAATGTTGAGAATAAAGTCGAAATGTTGAGAATAAAGATGAAATGTCGAGAATAAAGACGAAATGTCGAGAAAAAAGACGAAATGTCGAGAATGAAGACGAAATGTCTAGAATGAAGACGAAATGTCGAGAATAAAGACGAAATGTCGAGAATAAAGATGAAATGTCGAGAACGAAGACGAAATGTCGAGAATGAAGTCGAAATATTGAGAATAAAAAAGGAAAGGTCGAAGATAAAGACGAAATGTCAAGAATAAAATCGAAATGTCTAGAATAAAGACAAAATGTCGAGAATAAAGTCGAAATGTTGAGAATAAAGTCAAAATGTCAGAATAAAGTCAAAATGTCGAGAATAAAGACGAAATGTCGAGAATAAAGTCGAAATGTCGAGAATAAAGTCGAAATGTCAGAATAAAGTCAAAATGTTGAGAATAAAGTCGAAATGTTGAGAATAAAGATGAAATGTCGAGAATAAAGACGAAATGTCGAGAAAAAAGACGAAATGTCGAGAATGAAAACGAAATGTCGAGAATGAAGACGAAATGTCGAGAATGAAGACGAAATGTAGAGAATAAAGTCGAAATGTCGAGAATAAAGTCGAAATATTGAGAATAAAGTCGAAATATTGAGAATAAAGTCGAAATGTTGAGAATAAAAAAGGAAAGGTCGAAGATAAAGACGAAATGTCGAGAATAAAGTCGAAATGTCGAGAATAAAGTCGAAATGTTGAGAATAAAGACGAAATGTCAGAATAAAGTCAATAATAATAAATAATAAAGTTTTTTTAATTCCTCACTTACAAGAATAAAGTCGAAATGTCGAGAATAAAGATGAAATGTTGAGAATAAATTCGAAATGTCGAGAATAAAGACGAAATGTAGAGAATAAAGACGAAATGTCGAGAATAAAGTCGAAATGTCCAGAATAAATTCAAAATGTCGAGAATACATTTGAAATGTCGAGAATAAAGACAAAATGTCGAGAATAAAGTCAAAATGTCGAGAATAAATTCGAAATGTCGAGAATAAAGACGAAATGTAGAGAATAAAGACGAAATGTCGAGAATAAAGTCGAAATATTGAGAATAAAGTCGAAATATTGAGAATAAAGTCGAAATGTTGAGAATAAAAAAGGAAAGGTCGAAGATAAAGACGAAATGTCGAGAATAAAGTCGAAATGTCGAGAATAAAGTCGAAATGTTGAGAATAAAGACGAAATTTCGAGAATAAAGACGAAATGTCGAGAATAAAGACGAAATGTCGAGAATAAAGTCGAAATGTCGAGAATAAAGACGAAATGTCGAGAATAAAGACGAAATGTCGAGAATAAAGTCGAAATGTTGAGAATAAAGTCGAAATGTCGAAAAGTAAAGTCAAATGTTGAGAATAAAGTCGAAATGTCGAGAATAAAATGAAAAGAATCGAAATGTCGAGAATAAAGACGAAATGTGGAGAATAAAGACGAAATGTCGAGAATAAAGTCGAAATGTCGAGAATAAAGTCAAAATGTCAGAATAAAGTCAAAATGTCGAGAATAAAGTCGAAATGTCGAGAATAAAGTCAAAATGTCGAGAATAAAGACGAAATGTCGAGAATAAAGTCGAAATGTCGAGAATAAAGACGAAATGTCGAGAATAAAGACGAAATGTCGAGAATGAAGTCGAAATGTCGAGAATAAAGACGAAATGTCGAGAATAAAGATGAAATGTCGAGAATAAAGTCGAAATGTCGAGAATAAAGTCGAAATGTCGAGAATAAAGTCGAAATGTCGAGAATAAAGACGAAATGTCGAGAATAAAGACGAAATGTCGAGAATAAAGACGAAATGTCGAGAATAAAGTCGAAATGTCCAGAATAAAGGCGAAATGTCGAGAATAAAGATGAAATGTCGAGAATAAAGTCGAAATGTCGAGAATAAAGTCGAAATGTCGAGAATAAAGATGAAATGTCGACAATAAAGACGAAATGTCTAGAATAACGATGAAATGTCGGTGTCATATTCTAAGGTGCTAATTGGCCAATTTTTTTCAAGTGGCCAATCAGATTTTAGCAGCCAATATTTACCACTGAAATTGGTAGATGGTCATGAAACTTTATCTGCTCATCGACACGGGCACGTGGAAGCTGTGAACCGAATACGAAACCAACTCTTCACTGGGGGGCGCTGTTACAAGCACTTTTACAGTAAAAAATATTTTATTTTCTTTAATTCTTTGGAAGGTGCCAGACGTTGTCTAGTTTTTAAAAAAATCCAACCATTTCTGAAAAATAAAAAGGTAAAAAAAATTGGTAAAAATTACTTCCCCAAACTTTATTTTTCAAATTTTTTTCAAAGTTGTACGCCGGTTAAATTTGTGGGCGTGGCCCAAATTAGACCTGTATCTGGTGATGTAATTAATCCAAGTTTAACAAAACTTGGTTTTTTTTGGATGGGCATGACATCCTTTTTTTGGGGGGGTGGGGTCACTGAATTCATGAGGTTTCATCCACAGGGGGCGCTACACACGCAACAATATCTCGAGAATTGAATGCGATAACGTCGTCAGCTCTGGTCTACCTACACAAGCCTTCGGTTGGACTGTCTAGTTCTGCTTCCATCCATCCAGATTTCCCACCTGGGTACCAGGACTTTAGGTTTTACGCATGAAGAGCAGTAATTTCTGCTCCGCTGAACCAACAAATTTACAAATAACCCTTTTTAGACCATGAAATCTGCATTTAATTCACGTGTCGGTTCCTGACGTATTGAACACTTCTGACTTCCTGTTGATCTGAAATTTATCGGATCGTCATGAACATGATTTATGAAGCCAGTTTTATTCAGGAGAACGTTTTCATTCTTAAAACTAAGAACTAATGCAGCGTGAACAACGGTGTTAAATGGCCCTTCAGCAGAGATGTAATTTACTCTACGCTGGTTGTACGTACAGACAATCCTACTACGGTAATACCGTACTTCAATCTCTGATGTTGAACTGGGTAACAACCAAACCACCTCTCAGCTCTCCTGTTTGTTTGTGATCGTAGCGATGGGGGATAATTTAACGCAGATGATCTCTCGGGGGGGCGCTACCTGGCAAACTCAGCTTGATTGATTCCTGCCCCTGTTTTAATCCTTCTATCAAGGGAGAGACGAAGCTCTCCATGTAAAGTCACAATCTCACAAGCTGTGCTGAAAGGAATCTACATTTGGTTAAATGGTCGGACTGAGGAGTGACTTGCCTTGATGTCACCAACAGATGGTATCAGAGTGAGCGATTCGTCTGGGAACTTCTCAGGTCGGATTTGGTAAGAAGAACAAGAGCGTACATCAGGAAACACTTCTTATAGTCATAGTCAGATCTAATTACAGACATGCATGGGATCAATCACAATTTCTTTGGCAATAGTTTGACAGGTTTCTCCTTTTGGACAATGACCATCTGGTATCTCACAATGGGTGCGTTTACATGGGAAGTTTAATTCCTCTTTAATTCAGAATTAAAGTTAAAGCCGAATAAAAGTTACCATGTAAACACTTAATTCCATATGAAAATGTCAATTCCGAATTAACTTAATTCCGAAGTAAGTGGCTGGTTTATTCCCATTTTAATTCCGCATTAAGTAATTCCGCGGCCATGTATACACTCATTCCTCTTTAAATTAATTCCCGTCTTTCTGCGCATGCTCGTTCTCTTGCCCGTCTGTCGCGATGACGCTTATATTCCGCCAGTACGCAGTAAACGGTGTTCAAGAGCAGAGACGATTTATTTAATAAATAGCTTGGAGGAACTGGAAATAATTAAAAGAACAGATGGCAGGAAATATAAAAATTGTGAGCTTTTCAAAGCGGCCAGGTTAAATGAAGGAGGTTTCGCAGATAGAGACGCCACCCAGGTCAAAAATAAGTGAAATGTTGTTGCTAACCAGTTAGCTAAGTTTGTTTTCTTCTGGTAGATGTAAAGACGTCCGCCCCCCCCCCCCCATCCAATCAGAACCCTTCCCAACCCCCAGACCTAAAGCGGAGTTGGATAAAGCCGAACTAACGCGTTTTCCATGTAAACCTTAATTCGGAATTACTATTTCCATGTAAACTCGAGGGAAAATAGTTTAATTCGGAATTATTTAATTCCTAATTTTAATTCCGAATTAAAAAACATCATGTAACCGCAGCCAATAAGACCCCAAACACAGGATATTACTCCCTTTTCTCTTAATTTCGGGATCTTCCAAAGTTGTACGTCCTGGGAATGTGTCCTTGAGCGCATTCTCACATATTGGGCCAAATGTACTCAGTGAACCTCAACAAAGGCCTAAACTTCAGGCCTTACAGCTGTTAAAGCGCCATTAAAGGGTTGTAGTTAAACTTTATATAAAAAGGTAAATGTTGTGTACATGTCAGATATATATCATGTTTTTCAGACACTACAATGCTCTGGAAGATTAACTGCTACATTCACATAGTAGCCATCAGTCCATCTGCTAACCACCGCTTGTCGCCTGTTGCCAATCAAAAGGCCACGCCCCTAACTGTAAACAAATGTGTTGCTTTACATGATTTTCCATGATGTGGAAAATTCACCCCCCTGTGGAGATGAAAATTGTTTTTGGCACCAGGCTGTAAATATCTGCATTTCTGCTGCAGAGTTGGACATTTTTAACCCGGCGGTCGATGCAAACTGACTCACTTTTGGAGCCCCCCCCCCCCAGTGGTCAGTCTTGGTTCTGCAGCTTGTCTGGAGCCAGAAGTTTCAGTTCTGTTGCATAAATAACCAACACTGATGCAGATGATTAAGATTAAGAGTTTGGGCATTTTTTTTTAACTTTTGATTATTTTGATAACATAAGTAAATACAGTTTAATCTCAGTGTGTCACACAAGTCAACATTATATTTATTACATTCTTTAGGATCTTTCTGGAAGGATAAAATCTGTTCATAAAGGAACAAAAAAGTGCTATAATTCATAAAATGCAATGCAAATTAATCACTCTAAAATGAAATACTATTGTACAGTTTTAAGTTTTTCTTTTCTTTTTTATCTATTTATGTGATTATTTATGTCTTTTCAGAGTGAGGTTGTGTGAAGTAGAGATGTTTGGATACCATATATTAGGCTTTTTTAAATCAACAGATTGAACAATTCATTTTTAAATTGACATTAAATAAAGAAAATCGTTGAAACAAAGACACCCAGGAGTTACAGTTAAAGCGTAGCCACAGATATGTGAAATAAAAAGCCGTTTTTGAGGGAACAGCTTCAGAGATCACTTCCAACCTCCAGATGTTCAGCTATGCAGATGTCCAGATGTTCAGCTGCTGGTCATTCAGGATGAATAAATCATGAGGTTTTCTTGCCTTTCCGTTATTGCCTTTGACTTGGTAAACTACGGTTTCTCACATGATGGCTCTTCTTAAATGCTTAATACGGTTTTACTTGTGTTACTCCTTAGCAACATCTGTGCCACCTCTGGAAACCACAGCCTTGTGTGATGAGCCCCTTGCAGTTTTCCCGGACGTACTGGACGTCCTGCTGCTTCTCCACCAAGAAGCTTTGGCAACGAAGAAGAACTGGGACCCTGTCAATCGGTGGTATCGGATGACACGTAGATATAAACGCTCGCTGGTATCAGAACAACTCTAGTGAAGCACATACGACTAGATGTCGTCTTGCCTGCAGCAGTGAGGAAGCACAGCTCTTTGAGTTTGGTGGATCAAGAATGAATTTGGATGGGAGTTTTATAGTAGCCAATATTCACCGTCTAAAGCAGCCCTTCTCAACCTTTTTTCAGTCACGACACCTTTCAAAAGTGAATAAAATCTCACGACACCCCAGAGTAAAATATAATCCAAAGCCACACTGCATCGCTCCGACTGTAAATCCATACACCCCGTTTATTTTGTTTAAATAACCTGAACACAATTTTCAGCAGGAAAGCTTCTTTTCATCCGTGATGTGCTTGCTTCCATCCATCATCCTTGTATTGCCTCTTTTTAGCCTTATCGCTAGCAGCTAGCTTTGGTACCTATGGAGCAGATTCAGAGCTGGTGGATGAAGGCTTGATGAAGAAGTCGGCTCCTCTGTGATGTTACGTTCCTGTGGGGCTTTTCTTTTTAGAAAACCATCCATGATGCTGCTAAAAAGTTCTCTTTGCTATCTGTGAAATAAAATTCCAGCGGTTAAATGATATTACGACGTAAGCTAACTGGGCAGTTACGTTGACCTTACGCTGACCCCGTACTGACGTTGTTAACATTGGGAAATTATTCATTTCATGTCCAATTATGTATCTAATTTATTTATTTATTCATTCATTCATAGGCAAAAAGTATGTATTTATGTATGCATTCATATATTTATACAGTGGTACCTCTACTTATGAAATTAATTGGTTCTGGAAGTAGTTTCGTAACCTGAAATTTTTTTAAGTAGAGACGCGTTTTCCATGTAAATGCCCTAATCCGTTCCAAGCCCCAAAATTCAAACATTATTTTTTTTTATAAAATATAAATAATACATGAAATGACATAAAAACCTGTAAGAAATACATGTTAGAACTAGAAAAGCACTCAGAGAGCGCAGACCTCCACTAAACGCAACAATTATTGAAAATTTGAAAGTGATCCAGAATCCAGGATTTCTTCTAGATCAAACCCAAAATGAAATCAGTTCTTCCTTTTCACATTTCTGACAACTCCTGAAAATTTCATCAAAATCCATCCATAACTTTTTGAGTTATCTTGAACACAGACAGACAGATGAACAAAAACATAACCTCCTTGGCGGAGGTAAAATTGTTTGTTTACCTGGTTGCTGGGTTACGCTCATACAGACAAGGGGCCCTCCTAGCCAATGGGATGCCAGGAAGATGCTAAGCGATAGCCAATGGCAGAGCAGCTCGGACGCACCGCTTTCAAACCGAGATACAGAGCTGACAGCTATGTTTACGTTCAGTAAACTCTGGGAGCTGCGAGTAGCAGCGCTACTGGATTTCTGCCTTTCAGATCCTGAAATTTCTTTCGTAACGAGAGGCAATATTTTCCCGTTGAGGTGTTTCGTAACCTGAAATTTCGTAAGTAGAAACGTTCGTAAGTAGAGGTACCACTGTATATGAAATGACAGAATAGGTCATTTTTTTGACGACACCCCGGTTGAGAAAGGCTGGTCTAAAACAACCCAAGCCTCTTCCTGGAGCTTTGGGAGAACAGAGCAGCAGCTCTGCAGTCGACTGCAGGTAAGACGAGAAGCTGACGTCTCATCAGAGCTTCCCTTCAAAGAAAAAAAAAAAAATCTCCGTCTCAGAGAAACCGTTTAAAGAAATGACATGTTCATCAGTTCATCTATCTGAAATGCTTCTCAAACAGCTGAGTGTTTTCCTTCAGCTTGCTGGGGATGGGGATCTTCTTCTTCAGGGCCAGCGTGGAGTTGACCTGCTGGGCCGACAGCAGGCTGTGCCACTGGGCCACCGGCCGCCGCGGGTTGGACAGCATGTCGGCCCAGTGCCTCAGCTGATTCCCCGTGGCGTCGCAGCCCAGGAACACCTTCCCGATGGCGTCGTTCCTGGTGACGGTGTCGTGGTCCCACACCGAGATCACCAGGTCCACCCTCTGAGTACGACAGGACGACAAGGCAGCACTGTTATGGCCTGATTCATGTGCAAAAATATGGAGATGACCAAAAACAAAAGCTGCATTTAAGGAGCAAAGTATCCTGGTGGTTGTTTGCTTCTGCAGGTTTGGAAGACAAAAAAACACACTCGCCTGGATTTGATCGAACGACACATCAAAGGTGAAAGATTCGTTGTAATAAGGGTTCAGTGTTTTCTTCTTAATAGATGTCTTCTTCTTCTTCCACTTCCTCCTGTCCAGAGCCAGCTGCACCTTCACGTAAGGATCTGCCAACATCACATTAAAGAAATCACTCCTGGCGTTAGAAACCGCTGAATGAAAGATGCACCACGTTTATCAGTTGGTATAAATGATCAGCACTCAGTTAAAGAGACAAAACTGCACTAAATGAACTTTGAGGCGTCTTTTTTTTCCCCCAGTCTGACCTGAACTTCCTCCAAAGTCCATGCTCCTCAGGTTCTTGGCCTCCAGGATCACGACGGTCAGCTTGCTGGCGGTTGGGACGTATCGTAGCGAGAAGCACACCTCCCCCAAGTTTTCTTCCTGAAACACAAACGCAGCGTCGTACCTGAACGCGTTCATTGAACGAAAGTTCACCAACTAGTTCATATTTTGTGCGAACGTGAACTGAGCGCGCTCTCTTTCTCCTTCACCAGCGGGGGGCGTGAACGAGTTCATTTGGGCAGTTGTGAACGACGCTCTTTCAAAGTTCACGCACGGTCAAAACCGTTCCAGGTTTCCAGCGAACCCCATTTAAAATCCACCACAAACGAGCCTGATATGTATCTGAGGAAATCAATCAAACATGGCAACACGGCTGTCGCACAATTGTGTCATCAAACGTTTAAAACGATCATGGAGGAAGATGAGAGCTGCAGTTGCCCAGAGCTGGAGGAGACCCCGACTGCTGGGGGGATTGAAATATTGAAATGGGGGGAAAAACATTTGCACCTTAAGGACCTGTTTTTGTCTGATAATAAAGACCATTTGGCAGCAAGTTTTTCCTCATATTTTTAATCTACTGTAGATCAGTGATTCCCAAAGTGTGGGCCGCGGCCCCCTGGTGGGCCGTCGTGGTACTGCAGGTGGGCCGTGAGAGGTCATTAAAATTAAACAAATGTGTTTTAAATCCTCAATCTTTTTTAAATGTTTTTAATTACTGTAAAATATTCATGACATGATTAAAAAAACATTAAGAAGTAATAAAACAAACCAGTTTAGTGTTATTCTACACTCATCTTAACTTAATATGACAAGTGTCACCTTATTTGTTGACCCCTCACATTAATATCAGATCATGGTTCCTTGTCCTGTATGGTGATCACAGTTGTGATTAAAGGTTCTGGTGGGTCGTGTATATTTTTCACATTTCAAATTGGGTCTTGGTATTCTGAAGTTTGGGAATGGCTGCTGTAGAGAGAAGCTGAAACTGAAATGACAGTTTTACATGAGCTGTTCCTTCAACGCTAATGTGAACCCTGGTTGGTTCAGGATTCAGAATTGGACCAATAGTTTTCAACAGTTAAAATGGATAAAATAATTGCCGTTTGTGGTGGGGTAGTATATGGGCAAATAATTGCTCGCAGCTAGATTAAAATTTTTTTTTTAAAAATTAACTATTTAGTAGGGATGTCCGATATTGGCTTTTTTGCCGATATCCGATATGCCGATATTGTCCAACTCTCAATTTCCGATACCGATATCTACTGATACCGATATATGCGGGCTATTTTTCCTCAAAACTAATTTTAGGTAACATCACATATCTCCTGTCGTGGAATTAACACATTGTCTGTGCAAAAAAAAACAAACCCAGTACCGATATTTACCGATATACATTTTTATGCCAATATCGGGCCGATAATATCGGTGGGCCGATATTATCGGACATCCTTACTATTTAGTTAATTTTTTGAAATGGTGAACTGAACTAGTTCATTTTAATTTCTAAGAACTATGAACTGAACTAGTTCGTGTAGAAAGTGAACTTGCCCAACACTGCACAAATGTCACATTCAAATCTGGAACTGGTCACCAGTTTTTTTTCATCTTTTTATTTTTTTAACAAAAGCACTGAACCTGCGTCAGCAGCTTTACGGCAGTCTGTTCAGTGTTTGCTGAACATTTAAAGGATCAGAAGAGGCTGAACTCAGCACAGAGAGGGACCTGAAGCCAGACTGACGGTCCTCAGGTGACCCAACTGAAGTCTGCACTTAAACCCAACTGAGGAGAGTCGTGAGTTCGCCGTTCATGGATCCATCCTGAGCTTGACAGGATGGAGGCTGCCGGAAAGACGCAGCCTGAATGAGAGTCGGCCACTTCCACTAAAATGACCCTCAGTGAGGAGCTGTAAAGGTCTGGGTGTGTTCAGGGTTTGGGTCTGTCCCTCCACTGTCGCTGTGAACGCGGTCAAACCTCAAATTTGGCGGGCTCGGCCAGGTCCCGCCACTCCTCGATGACGTGGTTCCAGTCGACGCTGCCGAGCTGCACCCTGAGCTCGCCGATGATCTCGTGTTTGGTGAAGCGGTTGAAGTCGAACACCTTCATCACGGCGGTAGATTCCAGGAGGGCGGACCTGGACAGCTGGGAGCACATTCCTCACGTTAGAAGCGGGAACGTTTGATCTCAATTCAACCAGAACCACAGGCCCACTCTACCTGAAAGGTGAACAGCTCGTTGAAGACGGGGTTCAGCGTGTTCTTGAACACTCTGGTCTCGCATGTTTTGGACTTGTCGGGGAGGATGTAGACTTTAACGTACGGGTCTGAACTCCCTCCCAGGTCCATGGCCTTCAGGTTGCTCGCCTGTTTGATCCCCACGATGAGCTGCAAAGACAGATGGGATCTGAGACAACGGAGCCACGTTTGTGGGATGAGCTCCAGAGCTGAGTACGTGGGTCGCTCCCAGGAAAGATTTGCCTGATGTGACACCTCCCTACAATCATGAGCTCCAGCGAGGGAGATGCCACCTGCTGCAGCAATCACCAAAGCATTCTGGGCCTTTTCTCCACGTCTTGGCCAAGGTTATTATCGTTAACTAAAACGAACGAAATAATGAAAACTAGAATTGAAAAAACATTTTCGTTAACTGAAATAAAATGAAAACGAGAGTTTTTTAAAAAACGATAACTAACTGAAACTATTATGTTTATAAAACGAACTAAAATTAACTATAATAATGTCAAGTACATCCTTCGTTTTCGTGTTTGTAATTTTTTTTCCTCATAAACATCAATTAACTTCGCTCCGCCGTACAAGAACAACCGCAAAAAAAAAAAACCTAAAGTGATCAGCAGTGATGGCTGTGGCAAAAGTTGGGAGAAAGCAGCACAGACCTATTTGGGATTTCTTTGACTATGACTCAGTTAACGATAAAAATAAGTGCCTTGTTGTAGAAGCAGGTGATAGAATGTGTGGAATACTTCTGAAGGGGAAAAAAACCCACGAATCTGAAAGTCCATTTGAAAAGCTCACACAAGAAGGCTAACCAAGACTAGCTGGATAAGCTAGCCTAAGCTAGCCTCCTGGAAAGAAGGCTAACCAAGACTACCTGGATAAGCTAGCCTAAGCTAGCCCCCTGGAAAGAAGGCTAACCAAGACTACCTGGACAAGCTAGTCTAAGCTAGCCCCCTGGAAAGAAGGCTAACCAAGACCACCTGGATAAACTAGCCTAAGCTAGCCCCCTGGAAAGAAGGCTAACCAAGACTAGCTGGATAAGCTAGCCTAGGCTAGCCCCCTGGAAAGAGAAGCTGCAGCTGCAGGCCAGTCAGCGTTGGGAAGGAACGGGAGAAAACAGCAACTATAATGGACTGTTTCCATGGAGACCAGATAGCTGCTGGTCAGTAAATACGCAGGAACACCACAAGAGGGAAGATGCATTGATAAATATGTTTATTGAGACCTGAATCTAAACACGACTATGTGATTCGATAGCCTTCAAAAAGTTCAGTGCTTCACTCCAACCAAAATTACAACCCTAATTTACAAAATAAAACTAATAAAAACTAAACTAAAACTAAGTATTTCGAAACAAAAATGCATAAAAACTAGCAAAACTGCTCTAAAAACAAATAAAAAATCTAACTGAATTTTAAAAAACTAGACTAAAAACTAAATAAAAACTAAAACTAATGGAAAATCCAAAACTATTATAACCCTGGTCTTGGCCCGACGATCAAAGTGCTGCCGGCAGAATCTGGACTCATCCCTGAACACAACGTTCTTCCACGTGTTCGGGAGAATCATTTACCTGATTGAGGTACCAGAAGCTCAAAACGTGAGTCAATAGCAACAGTGCAAGAAAAGAAGAGTTGCTTGGCATCAGTAGTGAAGATCTGGCAAATCTTCCACGGGTGCAGCTCACTTACATACATGCGTAAATGCATGTTCCTTTTAAGTGTGGCGCCATCTATAAGGGAAACACATATTTTCTTACTTTTTGTGCGTAGATTAGGGATGCACGATAACTGTTTTTTAAAACCGATACCGATACCCGATAACTTTCAGCTCCTAAAGGCCGATACCGATAACTGATAACACATAACACACACATATACCTAAGATCATTACATCAATACTATGAACAAAATCAAAAGCAGTTTTGACTTTTTAAATGAACAGATTTTTTTTTTTTTCCCATAGAAAAACTACTGGCAAGCCTCTCAAACATTTTCATAAAGCTATCAAACAAACCTATTTGATATCTTACATTAACTTAAATAAGGTTCATTACTGACTGATATAAAAAATAAAGGCTCCTTGAACTGATGGAAATACATGCATCAGAATTACAAACTGAAAAAGATTAACATTTAAAGGATTTTGACTTGTGGTTCCATTTAAATTAATACCTTTAATTAAAGTAAATGAGGTTCAGTAGTTTTTGTTTTTTATTTTTTAATCTCATGGAAGCTTTAGATGAGAGAGATGAGGGAGAGGGGAGACTGCTGCTGGCTTACGGAAGTTAGCATTAGCTTCCGTTAGCTCACATTAGCACGATTTCAAAACTCCATGGAAGTGATTGTTATGTTGTAGGTGGCCGATCGGGTTTTACGTATTAAAGCTTGTGCTTCCCTCCTCGTAGAATTCACTCAGAGGATTCGTCACAAATAACCACCAAACTATCTTCTTCTGAAACTTTAACGAAGTTCCACGCCGCCATGTTTGTTGTGATCAGTACGCTGTGCTGCAGGCTGCATTCAAGGTGTAACGTAAATTCCTCCGTTCCCTCGTTTGCTAGTCATTCTTTCAGCCTTTTCTATTTTTTTTCTTTTTTATGTGTAACATGAGGGGAAATACTGCAAATATCAATTCAAGTCAGCAACTACTAAAATTATGACCAAGTTAACAAGTCGTGCACCGCTAGCGTAGATACACCACCTGATATTAATGACCTCACCTCAGACAGAGTCGCATTGTACTCCAAAGAGTAGAGCAGATTTCCTCTTTGCTGTTTTGCCGAGCCGTAGTCAACATCCTCCACATCTGGCTGCACCTGTCAGACAGGACAGGAGGCACATCTGCTTCAACTCCAGGTGCAAACAAGTGCCATAAAAAGAATCCTATTTTGTCCAACCTTTTTAAAGGGGCGCTCTAACATTTTGGGGATGTTTGTTTATAAAGACTGCTGCGTCTCAATCTATACATTCATTTCTACTCAAAGGTAAAGGTAGAAGTCACGACATGTAAATGAGGAACATCTGGGGTTGATTGGATGCTTGTTTAGTCGTGCTGGGTGGTGCGAGCCACTTAAATCCAGGATGTATACGAGTGTTTACCTCTGAAACCAAGTCAGGGTTGATATAAACTAATTCCTAACATGTTGGAGCGAGGATCACACCAGGAATAACACTTTTGTAAAGAAGTGCTTCCACCGCTCCATCCCAGCTAGGTCTGATGACGTTAGCGGGACTGTGAACCCATTAAGTCAGGATGGAGTATTTAAACTGAGCTGTTAACCAGACTGGGATGCAGTGAATTAAATAACTCTACTAAATCATGGAGAACATCTGAATCCAGCTGTGCTGTGAGGCCAGCTGTGGTCCTCCCCCACATCTCCTGCTGGTCAGTGGTCAGTCATCGTTTGTGTCCACATAAGAGTCTACTTCCTGTTCAGTTAAACCTAATTATCTTAAGTGTCTGTCGATGCGAAACACATCGATCGCAACGGGCTGAGTCCATTAACCGGTAACGTCCTGGGGGAGGGGGGGGGGGGCTCTGCGCCTCACCAGAGCGGTGGTTGTTTTCCCATCTACTCCCGCCATATTGATCTGTTCATTCCTCTGCTGCTTCTTCTTCTTCTTCTTCCTGCCTTTGCAGCAGCACTTGACGCAGATGCACAGACAGATGAGGAGGATCAGCAGGCCACCGGCTGCAAAGATGGTGTAGATCGCCCACCGTGGCACTGCGGGAAAGGACGGAGGCAGAGAGTTAGGGTCGTTACCGCGCTGCGACTGGAATCAGGAGTAGAGCTGAGCGATTTTATCGATTCTGCGATATATATCGATATTTTAGTTCCCCAGAGAGTATCGATTTTTCAGCCGCGGGTATCGTTATTCTAAGCTTCTTCCAAAACTCCCGTGTCCCACCTTTAAAAACTTGCAAACAACAATTTGCACTGTTTAAAGAAATGAAACTCATTTTCTCAACACATCTTTTATTCATTTTTTCCAGCATTTGCAAGCTGCCTGTCAGCCATATAATGTGTAATTGATGCTTTCAGTTCAGTTAATTCAAACAGTCATTGGAACACTCACAAGATGTCACCAAAATCACTTTGTCCCTTTAAAATCTTTCAGAAAATGATGTAAATGTGTTGTAAGATGAATATCAATATATATCATATTGTAAGCCAAATATCGTGTATTGCACATGTGTCAAACACAAGGCCCACGGGCCAAATGTGGCTGCTGGCTTGCGCACGTTAGCATTAGCTCGCGTTAGCGCGATTTCAAAACTCCATGGAAGCGATTATTATGTTGTAGGTGGCCGATCAGGTTTTACGTATTAAAGCTTGTGCTTCCCTCCTCGTAGAATTCACTCGGAGGATTTGTCACAAATAACCACCAAACTATCTTCTTCTGAAACTTTAACGAAGTTCCACGCCGCCATGTTTGTTGTGATCAGTACGCTGTGCTGCAGGCTGCATTCAAGGTGTAACGTAAATTCTGACGTTCCCTTGTTTGCTAGTCGTTCTTTCAGCCTTTTCTATTTTTTTCTTTTTATGTGTAACATGTGGGAAAATACTGCAAATATCAATTAAAGTCAGCAACTACCAAAATTATGACCGAGTTAACGAGTTGTTTTCTGGCATGAGGGGGTATTCTTGATTTTCCTGATTGAGTAATCGTTTTTCTGATTATGCTGACGTCACTTGAACATAACATTCACTGTCGGTCATTCAAGACTCAGAGGGAGCGAGGCACTGCCGTGTTGACAGAAATATATATGTTATCGGGGCTATTTGTCGTGATATCGGACTTATCGGGATGACGTCATAATTTCCTGTTATCAGCCCGATAGTTATCGTGCACCCCTAGGTACAACCAACTCTTGCGCTGAACTTTGAACCTTTGTCCCATCTAGCGTTTGTAAATGAATTGACATACTAATTAGCTCTACCTTCCTCCCAATTCGTTCTGTCGCTCTACCTCAACCCAAGGCTTTTAAATTTGGTCAGACATGCACAGTCACAACCAACGGCACATGTTCCACTTGTGCTTTCAGCCCAGGTTACCACGTTCCGGCGGTACGTGGCTCCAGAGACGAGGGAGATGTCATCAGCAAACAAATCTGTGAGTACGCAGCCATCCGCTGAGTGCAAACCTGTCGAACTTGTCTCCCTGTGAACAGGTCAAACAGCTGGGGGCATTAAAGGGGAAACATTTAAGGAACAACCACATGTAGACGTAGACCGAGTCCCTAATCTAAAGTATATGTGGTAACAATATATAATATTTTCTTCTGTTAAAAAAAATAGACTTAAAGCTACATTCCAATATTAATGTAAGAGGTCAAAAAAATAAGGTGACACTTGTCATATCATTAAGTTAAGATGACAGTAGAATAACAATCAATTGGTTTGTTTTATTGATGCTAAATATTTTTTAAATCGTGTAATAAGTATTTTACAGTCATTTTAAACATATTTTAAAAAATTGAGTATTTAAAACATATTTGTTCATTTTTTAATGTCCTCTCACGGCCCACCTGCAGTACTCGATGGCCCACCAGGGGGCCGCGGCCCACATTTTAGGAATCACTGGGCTAAAGTACCTGCAGGTAGGTAAGTCGTAGCATTCATCAGGTGTCTTTATCATGTTCCTAAAGCCGCTTTTTTCCACTGTAAGAAATGGCGCCATGACCTTACACAAGAATACGGTAATGGCATAGTATAAATCCACCTCTGGTTCTTTTTGTCGTACGAAGTGACCGATGTTGCACCGGTCTTTTTTACTAGCACTTCCGAGGGCCGCTTGACATTATCAACTTGCGCAATCGCGGTAGGCCGGTATTGTAAAAATCTCTGCTGTTTGCTACATTTATACCGTTTCTACCGGCCACTGCTAGGTTCAATATGGGGGGAAGAAGGACGCGATGCTTGCATTTACTTTGACTTTCATTTCCTTGCAGACAGAATGAATCCAGCGTATATACGATTTTCTCGTCCGTTTCATGCTACTTGTAAATATCAGCTTTGGGACCAAGTCGTTGCTTCACAAAAACCTCAAGTCTCAAGTCTCGTGTCGAGTCTCGAGTCCAGACAGGCCAGTCCAGAGACTGCCTCCTTTTTGAGGGAAGAAGTCACGTTTAGCTAGCGGCGTAGCAGAGACTGAGAGGTCAGCAGTGACAGATACCTGCAGGACAGCTGCAGAGGCTAGCATAGACCGCTGATAACTCATGTTAGATAGATGCGGTTCTCTGTAGCTCACCGTAGAGTGGATGAACGTTTGCTCCGGCCTTGACAGAAAGCAACAAAGTGCTTCTACTTCCGTTGATCTGTCGAAAGCATCCGACTCCGTAGATCATCTCGTGCTGAGTCTCTTCTGCCGATGACTAGGGGCGTGCCACCAGGCTCTATTCTCGGCCCAGTCCATTTGAACGGCGTGGGACCGTCATTGTTATGCCGATGACGTGGCCATTTACTCTTTTGCACTGACACTTGCTGAAGCTGTTTCATCCATTCACAATGTGCTTTAAACGTTTCTTTTTAAAACCCTCTCAGAACTGAAACGGTCTGTTAACGGAAATAAAACCAAAGTGGGAATCTGCAGAATCGTCCCCAAGGGGTCACCCCTGATGGCTCAGTCACAGACGCCGTCAGCTCCTTTAGATTAGATTAACTTTTAATGAAAGACTGAGGCTCGCTGCTGCTATGTTTCTGCCACTGCTGGACTGCGGTAACATTATAAATCAGGCATCATCATCTACTGTATACTTTACATTTGATCTTTTTGTGTTTTAATGTAATTAGTACATTGTATGAAATATCTTGTAAGTGGGTTGTGTTGCTGCAGCCATCTTGGCCAGGACTCACTAAAAAAAGAGATCTGCAACCTTTCCTGTTAAATAAAAAAAAAATAAAATAAAATAAAGAAGTAGATCGGCCCTAAAAAGCACAGTAGAACTAGAAAAGTACACTTGGTGATCCGTAATCACCTTTAAGGCGTGCTGGCTTAGAGAGACGGCTGTCTCCGTCTCTCTTGCAGAGAAACTTATCTATGATGTCAAAATGAACCAAATTAATACGTGTAGGGGTGCACGATAACTATCGGGCCGATAGCAGGAAATTATGACGTCATTCCGATAAATCCGATATCACGACGAATAGCCCCGATAACATATATTTTTGTCAACACAGCAGTGTCTCGCTCCCTCTGAGTCTTAAATGACCGACAGTGAATGTTATGTTCAAGTGACGTTGGCATAATCAGAAAAACGATTTCTCAATCAGGAAAATCAAGAATACCCCCTCATGCCAGAAAACAACTTGTTAACTTTGTCATAATTTTAGTAGTTGCTAACTTTGATATTTGCAGTATTTTCCCACATGTTACACATAAAAAAGAAAAAAATAGAAAAGGCTGAAAGAACGACTAGCAAACGAGGGAACGTGGGAATTTATGTTACACCTTGAATGCAGCCTACAGCACAGCGTACTGATCACAACAAACATGGCGGCGTGGAACTTCGTTAAAGTTTCAGAAGAAGATAGTTTGGTGGTTATTTGTGACGAATCCTCCGTGTGAATTCTACGAGGAGGGAAGCACAAGCTTTAATACGTAAAACCTGATCAGCCACCTACAACATAACAATCGCTTCCATGGAGTTTTGAAATTGTGCTAACGTGAGCTAACGGAAGCTAATGCTAATGTGCGCAAGCCAGCAGCAGTCTCCCCCTCTCCTCTCCCTCATTCCTCTCATCTAAAGCTTCCATGAGATTAAAAAATAAAAAATAAAAACTGCTGAACCTCATTTACTTTAATTAAAGGTATTAATTTAAATGGAACCACAAGTCAAAATCCTTTAAATGTTTATCCTTTTCAGTTAGTAATTTTGATGCATGTATTTCCATCAGTTCAAGGAGCCTTTATTTTTTATATCAGTCAGTAATTAACCTTATTAATGTTGATGTGAGATATCAAATAGGTTTGTTTGATAGATTTATGAAAATGTTTGAAAGGCTTGTCAGTAGTTTTTCAAAGGAAAAAATAAATATCTGTTCATTTAAAGAGTCCAAACTATTTTTGGTTTTGTTCATTGATTGATGTAATGATCTTAGATATATGTGTGTGTTATCGGCCTTTAGGAGCTGAAAGTTATCGGTATCGGTTTTAAAGCAGTTATCGTGCATCCCTAAATACGTGGACCATAAAGTCAACGGTGTCAGGGTGGAGGACGGCTCGAGTGTAGCTGCTGTTTGATGACTTACGGGGGATGTGGTGGAGCAGGTCATCGAAGAAGCCGGTGCCCGGGTGGGCTGTGGTGTTAGTGGGGGCGAAGGTGGTCGAGATGACGGTGGCGGGCTGTTCGGTGACGCTGAGGTTTCTTTTGCCACCTCCCATCAGGGCCCGTGGTGGGTTAGTTATGGGTAAGAAATGATTGGGAGGTCGATTGATGACAGGCGTGATGAAGGAGATGATGAAGATGATGAGCCCTGGAAGCAAGAGATGTGAAGAGAGCTGCAGTTGACCTGCGACTGGTCGTGGGAGGGATTCAGTCCTCTCAGCCGACAAGAGCTGAAGGACCAAACAGCTTCTAGACCAGGGGTTGGCAACCTTTACTATCTAAAGAGCCATGTTTTGTCCTTCTCTCCTTAATAAAATTCATCTGGAGCCACAAAACGTATTTGACCCGTAAAATGAAGATAACAGTGTATAAAGTTTTATATCTAGTTATTCTGTATTCAGAGGGATTTGAATCTACCCAAAAGCTTATTCCTAGTATGTTTGGCAGTTTTTAAAGTTTTTAATGCTAAAGGTCATACAAGATACTAATTAAAGTTTCATTTCCAATTTTTTTTGTCATCCACTGTAAAAGAACTATAGTTTGTTGCATTTATGAAATTATAGAAGAACAAAGAGAAAACTGTTGACATTTTATTGCTGTTTTTACCTGTTAACAAAGGAAACAAAGGAAAACCTCAAACTCTGATAAAGACTGAATATTGGCTGCTGCTGTATGTTTGGGATCAGAACCAAGACAATTTCCTATCAACTTGTTGACATGGAAGTAAATATATTTAATCTTGAATCTTTTGAATGAGAAGAAAAAACACTGACATGTGTAAACCTGAAATAAAACAAAGAACCATGCAGGTTTATTTGAGTCATTCCCTTACTTGTAAAACATTGATCAAATAAAAAGTAGCCCACTTTAAAATAAATAAAATGTATAGCTACAGCTTAATAAGTTAAAAAAAAATGTAAATGTAAACTTAAAAATGTGTTTGTATTTAATTATGACTTAAGTCCATTTCAGTGTGTTGTCATCCTCTTGTTTTCTCCTCAGCCACGTACAACAATCAACCATCGAGCCAGAACATAAAACATTTGTTGTAGTTCAGCTGGAGAAAACCTGCTCACATCAGTATGTGGATCAAAGACTGACAGGACTCCAAATAAAAACGTCTTCATGTTCATATCAGTGTTGGGAATGACATTCATGTTTCAAAGACAAGGTTGTCGGGTTTGGGAAGGTTTCCAATGTCGCTCCTTTTGTTTGTTACACCACGACAGCACCGACATGGTGTCGGAAATGTTTCTTTTATTTTTTACGGCGGTACATGAGGAACACAAAGATGTCCGACGCTAGTCACCGAACACGCGCTCACCTTTATTTTCTTTCCCAGGATGCAACACACAGATACGACTTCCTCGTTGCAGTAACCTGGCAGTATTTTGCGCTGAACACACTCATTCTGCCCCCTGCTGGCGAGCAACCTACATGAACACTACATGAGCTCCAGGGAGGGATGTAACGATATGGAAAATTTGATATCTCGATTATAGTGAACAAATTATCACGGTTTACGATATTATCTTGGTATTCTTAATTGCTGTACAAATGTCCAAAAAAGACATAATTCAAATAATTTCACAAAATCTTGTGATTTTCTTGTCAGACTAAAACATCAGAAGCCAAAATCTTATCAAAATGAAACTTTCACATTAAACGGAGAAACAACTGGCACAGAAAGAAGTTTTATTTTAAATGAACAAAATAAATAACAGGAACAAAGCTTATTTGTCTGGTGCAAATTTAAATAAACACTTTAACAACAATAGTAGGTCAAAATATGCAAACAATTATCAGGAACAAAAATTATAGTGCAAGTTCAAATGAAATAAACTTTTGACTTTAAGCTGAACCTTAAATAAGTATAAATGTGCAAATAAAGAAACAGTTGTAAAGGAGCCACATATGTTGTTCTGAATTGTAGTTCACTCTGTGTGTCTGTGGGTGTCGCTGTGTTGTTACCTGAGGGTCAGGTATAAAGGTAGCTGCCTGTTATTGGCGCTAACTGCCGGCGTTATGGTTGTTGGATCAGTTAATGGAATAAATTAATATTTTAACTGCATCAGAAGAACATCGTTCCGGCCCTTTTTCAATCAACACGCAACGGTAACGTTTACGAAATGTGAGTTAGCGAAGCGCGTCGACCAGGTTACTCTTGGGGTGAATTCCAATTCCTCCCTTAACCCTCAATCTCAACCCTCACTCTCAAAAATGCGCGCTCCCGCTAAGGGCAAGTGCTGTCCCAATTCTTAGCAAGTCAAGTTGAGGGACGAGTTTGAGGGCTGTATCGCCCTCAAAATTGAGATTTTCCGACACCACCCTTGGTAGTAAGGGCTATCCAGAAGGCACTGGGTAATTTAGCCAAGACATCTTCGAAAATGATGGTGCAAACGTAATATATATAAAATATATACGCTACAAACGTAAGTATCTTCGTATATCTTAAAGATATAAATGTTGCGAAACCATTTTATTGTCTTTGTTTGAGATTTTTTTCATGGATTAACATCGTTGTTGCGTAACATTTATTTTTTCACTTTACGATGTTTGCTGCCGGACTGGCGGCCCCGGCCAGGGGTCCCGGTCCCGTCGGCGGTCCCGTTCGGCTTCACATTACTTGTATACCTTGTTGTGTAGCGACGGAGGACTGAATAATGAATCCTCTATTGTGTTATTTGCTAATATTATTTAGAGAATATACAGCGCTCTTTTCAATGTTATCCCTGAGTAATTTCAGGAAATACAGAGACAACACGGGCTCTGATACATTTCAGTCTGAAGACGTAACTGCTCTAGAGGGGTGTCCCATTTCTAAGTCACAAGATAACCCTCACACTTACTTTCAAGGGTTAAGATTGAGGTCCAAAAATTGAGGGTTAAGGGCGAGGGTTGAGATTGAGGGTTAAGAGAAGAATTGGAATTCACCCTTGGTCAAACATCTCAGTAGCTTGTAGCATTAGCCTTAGCTCCTTCAAGTTGCTTGTACAAATTACAATAAAATGTAAACAAGTGCTCTGCAGACAGGATAACTGTCCTCCACCAGTTGTCCCTCTGCATTCTTAAAAAAAATAAAATATGCCCAGATCTCGGATTTTGTCCTTTTACTGGGTTGACGAATGTCCTGCGTGCTATCACCAGTTTCCGCCATGATTACGTTACGATGCCGATGTTACAAGCTACATATTCACGCGAGACACAGTCGCGAGTCGTTTGCAGACTTGAATGAGGCTGATATTACATATCTTGGTAATCGACCGCGATAATGAGATGAAGTCAAACATAAACGGTAATTGTTATCGCGTTAAATTTTACCGTGCTTTATGGTAATACCGGTAACCGCTCCATCCCTACTCTAGGACGAGAATCGCCAAGTTTTTCCCCAAAGCTACAGGGAGCCACTGCAAAGAGGATAAGGGGTTGCCGACCCCTGGTCTAATCATTAAATTAAAGGTTCTTATGAGAAATAAAACCTGCTGAATAACATGTAGAATAAATGTGGAATGAACAAAGAATCATCTAACATCCCTCCTGTTGCTGGGACACGTTAGGAGGATTTAGAAGAGAACTCAGACCAGATATCACTGTGTAAACCAACCACTTAATTACCTATGTTAAAGGACTTTGACAAAAGTAATAAAATTTAGAAAAAATAAAACCTCTGGAGTTTTGGAGAGTTTGGAAGCTCCTCCCACAAGAGTGACAAACACCAGAGACACCGGGTCTGCCGACATGCAAGAACGGAGTTTCACCTGCAGGTCTCCACCATGAACAAACAGCTAGCAGCATGCTAACCAGCAGTCTGGTTCACGCTCTGATAGCATCTCTGCTCAAGACACGCAGTCAGGTTGGCTCAACACCTGAGGAGGCTGTAGGCCCCCCCCCCCCCACCCCCCCACACACACACACACCTGTAATTAAATCTATCATTCAGCTCAGTTCATCAACACTTTATTAATCCCAGAAGGAAAAAAGCCTGTATGAGCCATCAGAGATAAGCAGTGGAAGATGAGAACTCTACTTATGACCTCCGTTTATAAACCTCCAACACTTCTGACAGAATCAAGATGAATAAAGCTGAAACAGAAATGTTCTACTCACTTCTGCTGAAGTTTACAGAGTATCCAGTCATCCAAGTGTTTCGGCGCCGTTCCAGCCGCCACGAAGCCGGTTGTGTTGGAGAGTGATTGCAGAGGAAGGAAGTGATGTCTAACAGACGGGGGGACCGGGCTGGATTTTTTTTTTTTCTTTCAAAAAAAAAACAAACATCCCTTAAACTTTTTTAATCAAAGAGAGGAAACTTCTCCTCCCTCCATTTCTGTGTAATCAGGAAAACACCCCATTAGAAGAAAAATGACTTCCTGCTCAGCTCAACCCCGTCAGTGACAGATCCACAGTTGTTCTCATTCACGATATACCAGTGCCTCTAAAACCATCAAAAGCAGAGGCTCATGGGTATTTGACCTAACAGTATATCTGTCTTATTAGATGGTTACATAGTCAGGAGTCTAACTGTGACACCAGAAATGAGGATGGATGGACAGATTTGATCAGAGGCCTGCTTGTTCCACCCATTCGGCCATTTTTGGATTAGTTGGGGTTGCGGGAGCGTCCAAAAAAGAAAAAGAAAAGCTTTAAACCAACGTGTCTGAAAACCTTTGGGTGACCTCACAGGGGGTTTGTCCAGTTCTTTTTTATACGGTCTGGGAGGAAAGCTGCTCGTAAACCCTCTGAACTAGAACAGAAATGCCAAGAAGGAGACAAAGGTTCCTCCGCGGTGACGTTAGAGACCGCTAACATTCAGAGGACAGCTTATTCCCAGAAAAAAAAATTAAAAAATAGGAAAAAAATTTTCACAACATGGTTGTAGTTTTTGGACCTATAAACAACGAAGCTGTTGTAGTTGATCAACTTTGTGACTTTTTCCTCAGTCAAAGTTTAGCAAAAACAAAAAACAAGCCCATAAACTCTATATATGTCCTATGAAAAATTTAGGACAGTGTGCAAAATTCAAATTAATAAAAATAACACATGAATTCTTAAATTTACTTTGACTCCAGCTTCTTTGCAGACCGTATGAACCAGAGATATTCTGTGTTTTCTCTTGATTTCCTTGGTAACTATAGATCAGGTTTTAGGCTGCAACAACTTTCAAACAAGCAGCGACAGTAAAGTTGTTACCAGTTTGTAAAGCTGCCATGCCGTAAAGTGTTACGCAATCACATTCAGCTGATCTCATTCTTCCTGAAACATGTCCTGAGCTGTTCAACAATATAGACAGATCTGTTTTTCTTCTCCAGATGCTCCCTGGTGTCTCCGTCCAGCAGACGTACCATCTTCCTCCTCTTAGTTTAATCTAATTTTCATTGCTTTGTTGAAAACCTCCTGAGCATCCCTGTGGTCTTGAAAGCAGAAAATGTTGCTCTGAAATGTCAATGAACTGCTCTGTATTGATGCTAACATCACAGACGTGGTTGTTAGCGTTGCCAAGGCTTCACACCATGACAGACCCGACTCCTGGACTTGTCACTGATAAGAGTCTGGTCATCTTCGTTTCAGAGCACACATCGAAATATCTGTACCGCTGTTTTATCTGACCATAGAATATGTTTTTTTACGGTTTAATGCTCTGCTGCTGCTTCTTTTCTGCACGGCAGATGTAAGTGTCATTAGTGAATCAGTCCTTGACAGGTTTCCTGCTTCAGTTTCTTTCCCATGAGGTTATATTAGGCATGCACGATAACGGTTTTAAAACCGATAACCGATAACACACACATATACCTAAGATCATTACATCAATACTATGAACAAAACCAAAAACAGTTTGGACTTTTTAAATGAACAGATATTTATTTTTTCCATTGAAAAACTATTGACAAGCCTCTCAAACATTTTCATAAAGCTATCAAACAAACCTATTTGATATCTCACATTAACTTAAATAAGGTTCATTACTGACTGATATAAAAATAAAGGCTCCTTGAACTGATGGAAATACATGCATCAGAATTACAAACTGAAAAAGATTAACATTTAAAGGATTTTGACTTGTAGTTCCATTTAAATTAATACCTTTAATTAAAGTAAATGAGGTTCAGTGATTTTTTGTTTTTTTTTAATCTCATGGAAGCTTTAGATGAGAGAGATGAGGGAGAGGAGAGACTGCTGCTGGCTTGCGCACGTTGCAATTGTTATGTTGTAGGTGGCTGATCAGGTTTTACGTATTAAAGCTTGTGCTTCCCTCCTCGTAGAATTCACTCGGAGGATTCGTCACAAATAACCACCAAACTATCTTCTTCTGAAACTTTAACCAAGTTCCACGCCGCCATGTTTGTTGTGATCAGTACGCTGTGCTGCAGGCTGCATTCAAGGTGTAACGTAAATTCCCACGTTCCCTCGTTTGCTAGTCATTCTTTCAGCCTTTTCTATTTTATTTTCTTTTTTATGTGTAACATGAGGGGAAATACTGCGAATATCAATTCAAGTCAGCAACTACTAAAATTATGACCGAGTTAACGAGTTGTTTTCTGGCATGAGGGGGTATTCTTGATTTTCCTGATTGAAAAAATTGTTTTTCTGATTATGCCGACGTCACTTGAACATAACATTCACTGCCGGTCATTCAAGACTCAGAGGGAGCGAGGTACTGCTGTGTTGACAAAAATATATATGTTATCGGGGCTATTCGTCGTGATATCGGAGTTATCGGGATGACATCATAATTTCCTGTTATCGGCCCGATAGTTATCGTGCATCCCTAGTTTATATCATCAGTTGATGGTTCTGATGGAGTACAGTCTGAGGGAACCAGAAATCACAGGGCAGTGTTTTAAACATTTTAATGATTTTTTTTCATGTGTTCGTTGGCAATCTGGTGATCCTCTTTGCTCCTCAAAGACTCCTGTTTCTACTAAATCATGATTAGAGTTACTCAAGTATCACCTGTTGGAAATAACATGATTTTGTTTTATTTTACCTCCTTATAAATACTAAATCGCGCCTTTCCAACTGTCTTTTTTTTATGTATTTTAGGCCTGAAATTCAGAAAGGAATATGCATTAACAAATAAAGTTGTCAAGACAAACATTAAAAGGCCTTTGGTTCATACATTCTACAAAGAAACTAAAGTCTGAGTGCATTTAAAAACCACTGCACTGATTTTTTTTTTTCTTTTTCCATATTGTCCAAACGTTTCTGACTTGGAAATCTCAGTGTTGCATTTGATACGATTTAACTGATGTATTCTGTTCATTTTGTTCTTGTCAGCCACAAGTACTAGTCGTGGTGTTCCACAGGGTTCTGTGCTTGGACCAGTACTCTTCACTTTAAATATGACCCAGTTTAGGTAATATTATTTGGTCATATAGTTTCATTGCTTGGCAAACGATTCTCAGCTAAACGCATCCATGACGGCAGATGTAATCATTTAGTGGCTGGAAAGCAAGTCTGGGTTAAAGACACAAAGTATGGACGACTTCTAATTACCTTCTACTGAACTCAGAATAAACCGTCCAATCATGTCGTTACCCTGGATGTGGTTACTTACACACATAGTTCCTCTGTGAAGAACCTCAGGGGTATTTTTTTTATCACGGTTTGTCCTCAAACAAGCTTCTGGAATCGCATCTTTAAGGCTAAACTGAAAGTGTCATCACCAAGTTTGATTTAAAGCGACCTCAGACCCAGTCAGCTAGTTATAAGACACACAACATCAATCTGATGAAGCACCAGAGCTCTTTTTAGCATGATAGCAATGTTGCATTATTTATTTCCTTGAGTTGTTCCTGATGAAAATGTTCTAATTTCCTTATGTCTGAAAATAGTTTATAAAATGAAGAAAGGAAAAACAACATATAAGACACAGAAGAAGACTGGGAAAACGAAAGCAACCGAGAATTAAAAGCAGAAAATTATCACAATGAAATAAGGCGGGAAGGAATTAGGAGAGAAAATGAGGCAATCAGAGCATTTAAGAAAAAAGATTAAAACAACAGTTGGAAACAAAAACAAAAAGAAGGAGAGGAAAATCTGAAAAAGAAAAGATATGGGAGACCAAAAGGTGAGAAACGGGTGGAAAATATAATTTCCTGAATCCCAAGAATAAAGAAAAAAGGGACAGATTGGAGAAAAAATAAGGCAGAAGACAAACAGTGGAGGAAAAGGGAGGAAGATGGGAATGAACAATGAAAGATGAAAGACAGCATGAAGATGAAAGAGGCCATAAAAGTGGAAGGTTACCTGTCTAACACCACCTCCACCCCGACCTGGGCTCAAGGAGAAAACGATACCTGAGCGCAACGACGACTCTTCTTTCATTCAAGTTTCATTTTTTCATTTACTCAGTTTAATCGGACCGAGCCCGGCTCATCCTCAGTCAACCATCTTCAACTGTCTGAGTTTGTCCACCTCCACCTGCCACACCTGCTGAACACACACCTGTGCAGGTAGTGTTCAAACAGAGGTGGAGTTACTGAAATACCTATTTAATTACATCAACCGTCACCGAGATGAACAGAACCTTCAGGGAGGAAGCACCTGAACACAGGTGACAGGTGTTGCTTCGCTTTCTGAGCGTTGCTCCAACACCTTCATCCAGGCTGAGTCACTGAGTTAAAATAAAAAAAAACCTGTTTCTGATCTTTTACTTTTGATTATTGAGGCTAAATATAAAGCTCAGCAGGCTATAAGAGACACAACTTTAGGGCCGTCTTTCCCGCCACCATTTCCAACTTCATCACTTGTCTCTTCAGCTTCTCAGAACTGTGATAGAGTTTTGTTTTTGTTGGGTTTATTTGAACTCTTCCTCAGGGACCAACGCAGGTGGTTTGACTGCAGCACCCCCTGCTGGCAGGGAGATGTAACTGCATACATACACCCAGCAGCCACAGCACCAGGTCCACCTTCCTGGTGCTGGGTTGGACATCATCTTGATTCCTGGTGTCAAAGATTCAACAAGGTCTTATGGACATTCCTCAGAGGTCTCCGTCCATGGTGACACGATAACATCAGCTCATCCATGATGAGAACCTCCTGTTCCTCCAACGTTCCTCCAACGTTCCTCCAACGTCCCAAAGCTGCTCTACTGGTCTGAGATCTGGAGGACAGAGGACTCACTGTCATGTTCAAGAAACCAGTTTGAGATGATCATGGCAGATTGTCCTGATGGAGGATGGTCCACTGTGGTCATAAAGGGACGGACTGTGGTGGTTAAACCAGGATCAGCTGGTACTGAGAACATCTCCTCCACACCACCACACCACCAGCAGCAGCCTGAACCGTTGATGGACCAGGATGGTTCATGTTGGTTCCATCTGGATGTTGCAGCTGAAGTCCAGACTCATCGGACCAGACAACGTTCTTCCAGTCTTCTGTGGTCCAGTTCTGGTAAGTCTGTGTTCTCAGCTGACAGCAGTGACACCTGGCCCGGTCTTCTGCTGCTGGAGAACATCTGCTTCGAGGTTGAATGTGTTGCGAGTTGAGAGATGGTGTCCTGCAGACCTTGGTTGTACCACTGTTGTCCAGTCCGTCCATTCTCCTCTGTCCTCTGACATCTACGAGGCATCTGCGTCCACACAACTGTCCCTCGGTGAACATTTTCTCTGTTTAGGACCATCTTCTGTAAACAGCAGAAGGTTGTGGTGGAGATCCCAGTAGATCCAGCGGGTCGTCTTGATCACGTCTACGTGAATAAATGCGTTGAGCTGCTGCCTATGGGATTGGCTGATTAGATATTTGCATTAACGAACAGCAGGTGAGCGTTTATATGTGTCTTGTATGGATAGAAGCTGAAATGTTATGCATCTCTGACTGAATATCAAAAAATGCCGTTTCCAAAAGATAAATTAAAGAGAGAAAAGTCCCCTGTGTAGACTCCTGAGTGTCCCTTTACTGGGAACAACAAGACCATCAGAAACACCGTTGAGGGACACTGTGACTTCACCGTCCTGCACTTCTGTTGGTCAAACATGCTGGTTAACATTTGGTCTCGGCTGCTGCCATCTACTGGTCTTTCTTTTGAAGTGAACGTGTGAAAACCTCTGACAGGCACACTCAACAGCACTGTTCGGTATGAAGAAATGTCACCTCAGACATCTGGATTCTTCAAATTCTACTGCATCAAATACCAAACTTCATTGCTCCGTTTAAGATTTACAGAAAAATCCTGAAAATGTCAACTCCGTCCAACATTTGAGACTCTCACTGATTCAGCATAAGAGGAACGGACAAATGGGACTATGGTCCTGTCATTTCAACGAGGAAAAGATCTGGACTGACTCCAGGACCAGTGCCGATCCAGTCTGCCCTGGTGACCGGTGATCTAGTCCTCTGACCGTCTCACCTCAGTGCTGCTACCTGCATCTGTTTATACAGTCATTTCATTCAGTCATTAGTGTCTCTCCTCCTCTTTTCTGTCTTTATCCAGCTGGTCTTCATCAGGAAGGTTCCTCCATATGATCCAGGTCCTGATCAGGTTTCTTCCTCTCAAAGTAGAGTTTTTTCTTGTCTGTTTGGCTTAAAGGTTTTTTTTGTCGCTCTGTGGGAGTTTTTTACCTGCCATTATCCTTGTTTAGGATTCAATATTATAATTTTAGTTAATGATATTTGCTCGAGGGTAATGAAAAAAAAAGTAATTATTATGAAATATATTTTTATTTTTTTTTAATGCATAGTAGTTTATATTAGAATGTCTTTTTTTATTTAAGAATGAGTTTTTACATAATGGCTTCCATTTCATAAGAATGAGCTTTTCCATAACAATGACATTTTGCCAGTGGGCGGGGCCAGTGGTTGACCTGCACGCTCATTGGCTGATCCTTCTCCATTCTACGCTCTGACATCGACTAGTTTTGGCCGTGAGGTCCCGTTAGCAGCGGGCCGTGGCGTCATCAAGGTGCGCTGCTAGTCCGATTGTAGCTATGGCAGCTTGGACTGAGCTATGGGAAACCTTGTCGTTTCTTAGTTGATGTCAACTTTTAACCGTAAACTGAGATGCATTCTGCCACCTACTGGCCTGGAGTATAACTGCACCTCTCGCCCACTATCGATATTCACTGTTCTGTTGCTTATGCCTGAATGAAAGAGCAGCCAATCACATAAATGGCTCCGCCCTCTCTGCTGTGATTGACACACAAATCATTCTTATGAAAAACAAATCCATTATCATACGCCTGTATTTCATAATAATAGACTCATTTATTCATTGAATTATGACCCAAACGGGGCTCCGTAGTCAGCACGTGTAAAAACCACACACTGAAGTCTTGTTTTGACAGTATTTATTGGTTTAGATGTAGAGAACAGGCCAGAGGACATTACAGTGAACTAACTGAAAGAGGAAAACACTTCCCCAGTGGCCTCAAAGGTCAGTCAACACGACAGCTGCTCTTCAACCTAGAAACTGACTGAGATCTTACGTTTAGCCAGCGAGGAGCGGTCCTGCTGCGATGGCGCTGAAGAAGGACCGAGTCCAACATGCTTTAAGAGGTCTTGACTCACGGAGGACCTAAATTAAATCTTTAAACCTTGAGACCGTGAAAGCATAAGCAGCCAAAAAGTCCTGCTCTGATTACTAGTCGCCGTTTGCTACTTTGAATTTCTTCTCCAGTGTAAAAAAACACCCCTAAGTTCCTGTCAAAGCCAAAATATTCTCATCTGTGTGCACTGTAAAGAAGTGCAGAATAAAATCCTCTGGGATGTTTTAAACTATATGCGGGAAAACAAAAGGACTTACCGCAGTCGTTAAGTTATTAACCACCAAAACCCATTTTATTGTCTTACTGAGAACATTTAAATAACATGAATCTAAGCGTGGTGCGGTCCGGATGTACAGAGGATGCCGGTGGGTTGAAACCAATGACGGTCTAGATGCAGACATGTGTTCACCGTTACGTCCCGTGAAGGTGCGACGGCGGCCGGCGGATCAAAAGTTGATGGCTTTGCCGAAGGAAGCGGCCAGGTTGGCTTCTCTGAAGGCCTCCGACACCGTCTGCAGGAGCAGGAGGACAAATGGAAGAAGTCTGTCACTTTCACTCATTTTGACAGTTCTCTAACTTTACAAACGTACCACTTTAAGCAGAGAAGTCATCGCTGTATCAACGGATCAGTGTTCTAGATGTTCTAATATCAAAAGAGCTGTAATAACATTAGATACATCTTTTCAACTGTCAGATGGTTGGAGTATAACCAAACACCAGGGATGCATCACCTTTCATTACTGTTTCTCTAGAAGAGCAAAAGTTTAAACTAGGGCTGGGCAGCGATTAAAATTTTTAATCGTGATTAATCGCATGATTTCCCTGATTAATCATGATAAATCGCATTGTATAAAAATCAAATAATCAATTCAAAAGTAGTGTAAAGGTCACTTTTATTTAAATGTTCTGCTGCCATTTGAACTAAAGTGTCATAACATTTGTTGTTCAAACACTTTTAACATCAGCACTTGTCAGTAACACATATTTAGTGTAAATCTCATCTTAAAAAATGTCAAATAAAATGAAGCTTATTGCCACTGCCAGGGCATTAATGTCATCCTGTTTTTATAAAAAAATTTAAAAAAAAGTCTACAAACAAAATCCAACAAAATGAACATTAAAACAGGTAATTTCTGAGGTAACTTCTGTAACTTTATCAATCCGTAATTATCTGTGTATCATTTTTTTTTCCATTTTGAATTGTCAATCAAAATTTTTTAAAATAAAAAGTGACGTCTTTTTTGTTTTTTGATCTAACACAAAAAAATTGCCTGTTTTTGTACATTTCAATTTTAGCCAACAGGCCACGGGACTGAATTTGTTTTTAATATTTTATTGTCTGGTTTACGTGACCCAGAAATGGCTTTGTTTTATAATGAAGGAACAGACTTTCTGTTGTCATTACACATCTGTGCCACTAGATGGAGCTGCACTGCAGTAACCAGCTAGAGAACAGCAGGACAGTGAACACATGGAGCAGATCTGATGGAACATGGAGGAATGATGCGATCGTCTTGAACAAAGGGGTTTGAAAGTTTTTTTTTTTTAGACAGAATTGTTAATATTGCTACCTGAGTTGCTACACGAACTGTAAAGTTCACGGATTTTTACCGTTCTCCATGTTTGTTTTAGGTTTAGCTGCCAACTGTTTTCCGGTTCCGCAGCAGCCAGTAACAGACTTTTCAAAACAAAAGCACGTGAGCAACATGCGTTAACACGCGATAAAATAAATGTCGCCGTTAATAAATTAATGCGTTAATGTGATAATAACGCGTTAACTTGCCCAGCCCTAGTTATAACAATTGTGCCTGACATCTACTTTATTTGCAGCTGTGTGCCGCAGGCGTCAGATGACGCAGCGTAACATCAGGAAAGCGTTGTGTTTGACAGCGTAACACCAAACCCAGCCACCATCATGTTTCAAAGCTTCACATTTGCCCTGAAGAGTGCGGTTTCATCGTAGCAGCGGTACGTACGGGATGAGCGTGGCAGACCCGGGCGACGTCCTCACAGGAGGCACCGTACTCCATGGCCAGTGCGGCTTCGTTGATCATCTCACCTGCTCCCTGCAGGAAAACAAACGGCTCCAGTTGAGTCCAGTTTAACACAGACTGGTAACAGGTAGGGATGCACGATAACTGTTTTTATAAACCGATACCGATAACACACACATATACCTAAGATCATTACATCAATACTGTGAACAAAATCAAAAATAGTTTGGACTCTTTAAATGAACAGATATTTATTTTTTCCACTGAAAAACTATTGGCAAGCCTCTCAAACATTTTCATAAAGCTATCAAACAAACCTATTTGATATCTCACATTAACTTAAATAAGGTTCATTACTGACTGATATAAAAAATAAAGGCTCCTTGAACTGATGGAAATACATGCATCAAAATTACTAACTGAAAAAGATTAACATTTAAAGGATTTTGACTTGTGGTTCCATTTAAATTAATACCTTTAATTAAAATAAATGAGGTTCAATTATTTTTTTATTTTTTAATCTCATGGAAGCTTTAAATGAGAGGAATGAGGGAGAGGAGAGACTGCTACTGGCTTGCGCACGTTAGCATTAGCTTCCGTTAGCTCACATTAGCGTGATTTCAAAACTCCATGGAAGCGATTGTTATGTTGTAGGTGGCTGATCAGGTTTTACGTATTAAAGCTTGTGCTTCCCTCCTCGTAGAATTCACTCGGAGGATTCGTCACAAATAACCACCAAACTATCTTCTTCTGAAATTTTAACAAAGTTCCACGCCGCCATGTTTGTTGTGATCAGTACGCTGTGCTGCAGGCTGCATTCAAGGTGTAACGTAAATTCCCACGTTCCCTCGTTTGCTATTCGTTCTTTCAGCCTTTTCTATTTTTTTTCTTTTTTATGTGTAACATGAGGGGAAATACTGCAAATATCAATTCAAGTCAGCAACTACTAAAATTATGACCGAGTTAATGAGTTGTTTTCTGGCATGAGGGGGTATTCTTGATTTTCCTGATTGAGAAATCGTTTTTCTGATTATGCCGACGTCACTTGAACATAACATTCACTGCCGGTCATTCAAGACTCAGAGGGAGCGAAGCACTGCTGTGTTGACAGAAATATATATGTTATCAGGGCTATTCGTCGTGATATCGGACTTATCGGAATGACGTCATAATTTCCTAATATCGGCCCGATAGTTATCGTGCACCTCTAGACAGGGGTAATGTGTCCCGTGGAGGAGGTGCAGGTTACGATCGGAGCAGCAGAGCTCTGAAGGAGATGCAGTTCATGAAGGGAGTCGTTGGGGCCGAAGAGGAGTCAGTTACGCCAATAAACTCGCCCACACAGGTTACATAAAGGTTCGTGGCTGCACAAACAGCTTTTAATCAGTGGTTTCCTCCCTCTGACCACCGTCAGATGACCAACTCGCTCCTTGCTTTGGTTACCGCTCATGTCCCTGGTGTCTTCAGTGGTTTAGGGACCAGCGGCTGAGTCGCCGCCAGATCGTGTCATATCGCCCATCAGTCACCTAGTGTGAACAGCACAATCGCTTCAAGAGTGTTTGCAGATGATACCAATTTATTTTGTTCTGGAGGGAACATAAAGGAGTTGTTAAAAACTGTAAAAAACAGAATTGATGAAATTAACCAAATGGTTTGCTTTAAATAAACTATCGCTAAATGAAAGTCAAACTAAATTAATGTTGTTCGGTGGTAAACTGACAAACATTGAGGTAAAACTGAATTTAAACAATGTTGGAATTGAAAGAGTATATGAAACTAAGTTTTTGGGAGTAATAATAGATGATAAAGTTTGTTGGAAGCCTCACATAAAACATGTAAAACAGAAATTATCCAAGTCTATTTCTATTCTTTACAAAACAAGAGATTTACTGAATAAGAGCTGCCTTCATTTGCTGTACTTTTCACTTGTGATGCCTTATATGACAAACTGGGCTGAAATTTGGGGAAATACATACAAAACGAACCTAGATCCAATAATTAAACTGCAGAAAAGGGCTATTAGGATAATAAATGGAGTTAGATACCCTAATTTTATAAAATCAGCTTTTTATAAGATCACACACATTAAAATTTTTGGACATTGTATATTCAAAAACATTAGAAATTATGTTTAGAGGGGTAATTAAGACAATTCCCGTGTTTGTATTCAAAAAATGTTTAAGCTAAGGCAGGTGGTTTATAATTTAAAGGGGTTGTTAATGTTTGAAACTCACAAAGTCAGAACTAATCTCAAGTACAGATGTGCGTCAGTTTTGGGTGTAAAATTATGGAATGGATTGAACGATGAAATAAAAATGTGTCATTCTATGTTAGTCTTCAAGAAGACTTTAAAATCTAATATTATCAAAAGTTATCATGAAATTTGATGATTTGAATTCACTGTTTCTGTTTAAGTTATCATGTGTTTTGTAATGATGTACTAGTACTGATGTTTTATTGTGAATTATTCAGTTAATCCTCTGATGGTATAGGATAGGCAGAAATAAGCCTTGGGGCTTCAGTCTACTCCTTTTTCGGTTGCTATCTGATAAATTCTTTTGTAAAAACATGATTTTACTTTTAGTTTTTAAACCGAAATAAAGCATTCATTCATTCATTCATTCAAGAGCGCTAATTACAAGACAGCCAGTTGTGTCTGAAGAGCACGGCAGTCAGCTGATGGTGAAGGTCGTGTCGTTAGAAAGTGGCCTTGTGAAAGCTCAAGGCTAACGTTTTTGAAGCTGGGTTGTCAGTTCTTCCACTAATGTCATGACACTGACTTGAACCTCACACACAGAAGCTTTAAACATGACATCCTGCACTACGTTACTGAGTCAGAACCCTTACAGGACCGAGGATGTGAGCTCCCAGCATCCGGTCCGTCTCCTTGTGACTGAGGATCTTCACCAAGCCGTCGGTGTCGGCGTTGGTCTTGGCTCGGCTGTTGGCTGCGAAGGGGAACTTGCCCACTTTGTATGGGACGCCCTGGAGAGGACACGGAAAGAGACGGAGGTCTGACTGTTCAAAATGAAGAAAACAACACGGGAACATCTGGATTCTGCAGGAACACTGATTTACCACCGAGGCCAACGGGATCAAAGGCTTCACATCTGCTCATTAACTGCACGCTCGTCAACTCTATCCATCCTAAAAAAGCATTATATTAACTGAACTCCAGCAGATTTGAGCAACTCCTATAAAGGCCGAATGTTTGTCAGTTTGGTCTGCAGCGTTCAAGAAAGACATCAGCAAAGACTTTAGAAAAACAACTATCGCTCCGGATCAATCTGGACAAAGTTAGAATACCAAGGCCCAATTTGAAATGTGAAAAATCTCCGCAGCTCACCGAAACCTTTAATCACAACTGTGATCAACATTCAGGACTAGAAGCTATGTTCTGATGTTAATGTGAGGGGTCAACAAATAAGGTGACACTTGTCATATTAAGTTAAGATGACGGTAGAATAACACTTAACTGGTTTGTTTTATTACTTCTTGATGTTTTTTAAATCATCTCATGAGTGTTTTACAGTAATTAAAACATTTAAAAATGATAGAGGATTCAAAACATATTTCATTTTAATGACCGCTCACAGCCCACCTGCAGTACCACGACGGCCCACCAGGGGGCCGCGGCCCACACTTTGGGAATCACTGTTATAAGGTATTCAAGTTAGGGATGCACATTTTTGATTTTTTTTATGACCGTTAACTGATGCCATTTAACGATTAATAACCGTTAACCGATAAGTCCGGGAGGGCTGGCTGCCGCGATGTTGCGCGCGTTGTCGTGGACGCATGTGTACACTTCCCCGTGTATACTCTCGCGGCAATGTGTCGCCGTCAGCTTGTGGCAGAGATGCCGCCGTCACTTTTGATTTATACTAGCGCGGTCTCCGCTATGTTTTTCCACACCACAACGCAAGAGGGACAATCACAAACTAGCTAAACTTACTAAACTTATCTCTTGCGTTTTTCCACTTCCATACCGTCTCGGCCGTATCCAGACCCACATTCATCGCTATCTTCCTCCATGAATTACTAGAATATGTGCTGTCTTTGTAGTGTGGAGAACCAGAATCGTACAGATGTGTTTACTTCCTCATTTTTTCGATGACGCGCTCTTTTCTACGCAGATGTAGAATTGACAAATCAGAGGCCTGTTGCACCTGTCGACACGCCCCCATGAGTTGATTGAATTACGTAGCTTAAAAACAAAATTGTCCGTTAGTATTAATCGGTTAGAGTTACTGTTATTGGTTAACGGATAAACGGTTAACCATGTGCATCCCTAATTCAAGTTATAGTAGATTTTAGGGCTGTAGCGATACACTAATCTCACGATACGATACACAATAATCGGCTCACATTGCGATATATATCGATATTCATCTTACGATACATTTGCATCATTTTCCGAAAGATTTTAAAGGGACAAAGTGATTTTGGTGACATCTTGTGAGTGTTCTAATAACTTTGTTTGAATTAATTGAACTGAAAGCATCAATTACACATTATATGGCTGACAGGCAGCTTGCAAAATGAATAAGAGATTTGTTGAGAAAAATAGTTTCATTTATTTAATCAGTGCAAATTGTTGCTTGCGAGCTTTTAAAGGTGGGACACGGGGGTTTTGGAAGAAGCTTAGAATATCGATAACCGCGGCCGAAAAATCGATACTCTCTGGGGAAATAAAATATCGATATTTATCGCAGAATCGATAAAATCGCTCAGCTCTAACAGATTTCCATCATTCCACAGTGAGAAAGATTATTTACAAGTGTAAACCTTTCAAGACATGTGCCAGTCACCTCAACAGTGGAACGAGTCAGATATCACCAATGACAGACCACGGCACGCTCTCAGAACTGACATGGTATCATATAGAATAATCTGGACTGTTCTACAATAACAAATATCTGTTAAAAAAAAAAAAAAACATCTTTTATCTGTTTAGCTGCATCTGAACAAACCACAGGAGCTCTGGATCCATGTCTCTCTTGGATATACGGCACCAGGGTGGAGATGGAGCACGGCATCATCAACCAAATCACCACTAACAACTTCATAACAACCGTCGAACATCCATGTATTCAACAGGTAAATGTCAAGTCTGACAGCTGATATTTGTTGAAATAGGGTCATGCAAGAGGACAATTAACTTCAAATGTGATCGTACATCCATGTCATGTTGCGTTATTCATCTAAGCTGAAAGTTACTGCAGGCTAAAGTGAAACAATGGACTGAGAACTGAAAGCGTTATGAGGCTCACCTCCTCTTTGAGCTGCTCCTCTGTCTTCCCCACCCAGGCCACCTCAGGGTGGGTGTAGATGACGGAGGGAACACAGTTGTAGTCTATGTGCACGGCGCCGCCGGCCATGCCCTCCACACAGATGATCCCTTCATCCTCTGCCTTGTGGGCCAGCATCGGTCCGATGACCACGTCGCCGATGGCATAAATGCTGGAAGGAGGAGGGAGAAGACGAGCAGGGACGTTCATTCATTTATCTGTCTACATGGAAGACCACCGCACAGCTAGGGATGCACCATAACTGTTTTTAAAACCAATACCGATAACACACACACATACCTAAGATCATTACATCAATACTATGAACAAAATCAAAAATAGTTTGGACTTTTTTAATGAACAGATGTTTATTTTTTCCAATAAAAAACTACTGGCATAAACAAACATTTTCATAAAGCTATCAAACAAACCTATTTGATATCTCACATTAACTTAAATAAGGTTCATTACTGACTGATATAAAAAAATAAAGGCTCCTTGAACTGATGGAAATACATGCATTAGAATTACTAACTGAAAAAGATTTATATTTAAAGGATTTTGGCTTATGGTTCCATTTCAATTAATACCTTTAATTAAAGTAAATGAGGTTCAGTAGTTTTTGTTTTTTGTTTTTTAATCTCATGGAAGCTTTAGATGAGAGGAATGAGGGAGAGGAGAGACTGCTACTGGCTTGTGCATGTTAGCATTAGCTTCCGTTTGCTCACGTTAGCGTGATTTCAAAACTCCATGGAAGTGATTGTTATGTTGTAGGTGGCTGATCAGGTTTTACGTATTAAAGCTTGTGCTTCCCTCCTCGTAGAATTCACTCGGAGGATTCGTCACAAATAACCACCAAACTATCTTCTTCTGAAACTTTAACGAAGTTCCACGCCGCCATGTTTGTTGTGATCAGTACGCTGTGCTGCAGGCTGCATTCAAGGTGTAACGTAAATTCCTCCGTTCCCTCGTTTGCTCGTCGTTCTTTCAGCCTTTTCTATTTTTTTCTTTTTTATGTGTAACATGTGGGAGAATACTGCGAATATCGATTCAAATTAGCAACTACCAAAATTATGACCGAGTTAACAAGTTATTTTCTGGCATGAGGGGGTATTCTTGATTTTCTCGTTTTTCTGATTATGCCGACGTTACTTGAACATAACATTCACTCCTCAGAGGGAGCGAGACACTGCCGTGTTGACAAAAATATATATGTTATCGGGGCTATTCGTCGTGATATCGGACTTATCGGGATGATGTCATAATTTCCTGTTATCAGCCCGATAGTTATCGGCCTGATAGTTATCGTGCACCCCTGATCACAACCCTGGATCCAAAGTCTCCATTTCCAACATCTCAGTACCACGCTGTCCAGGAGACTCTCTTATATCTCACTCTCCTACAGATGACGCATCATAAAGGAGAGACTAAGACAACATCACTGCTTGCTACTGCAGCTTAAATGTTGTTATACGCACACTCTACCTGCAAAACTGCATCACCCATCCCAACGATTCAAGAGTGTAACTTAAAGCACTGTTGATGCAACACAACGGTAAGCAAGTCTGTCTCAAGATAAAAAGGGCTTTAACGTCAGGTGTGGACGGTAGCTCAGATCACAACAGCATGAACGCCGCGGTACCTGGGTACTTTGGTCTGGAAGCGGTTGTTGACGGGGATGCGACCCCTGTTGTCCAGCTCGATGCCGACGCTCTCCAGACCCAGGTTCTGGGTGTACGGCCGTCTGCCGATGCAGACCAACAGCACGTCACACGTCAGAGTCTCGTTCTTCCCTCCGGCTGCTGCTTCCACCTCTGAAACATCAAACCTGTGCGGTTACAGACTGCTCGGTACCGCCGACTTTATAACCTTTATGAATAAATGAAGATCTGATGATACTTACGGCACATCGATCTTGCCGTCGGGCCTCTTGGTGGCTCCCATGACTTTGGTGCCGAGCTTGAACTTGAGACCCTGCTTCTGCAGGATGCGCTGGAAGTTCTTGGAGATCTCCATGTCGATGCCCATACCGCCCACGTGGCCCAGGAATTCCACCGCCGTAACCTTGGAGCCCAGACGCTGCCACACTGACCCCTGCAGGACAGGAGGACAAACATGTCTGACCCCAGACTAATCACAGAGGCGCTCCGACCACCGGGTCGGCTCGGAGTATCCATGTGCTTCTGACGATGCTGACCAGCTCCACTCCAATGACTCCAGCTCCAATCACAATCAGCTCTTCCGGCACCTTCTTCAGAGACAGAGCTCCTGTTGATGAGACGATGCTCTCCTCATCGATCTGTTAGGGAAAATAAAAAAGACTTTATATGACCAGTGAGGAAAACAGAGATAATGACCCGACTGACTCAGCGAGTCTCGTGAGCTGTGAGGACTGGGATGGAAACGGTACCAGTTACAAACGAGACCCTACCTGGATACCAGGGAAGGGTGTGACCTCGGAGCCCGTGGCGATGAGGATGTTCTTCGTGTTGATGACCTGCTCGCTGCCGTCGGCCCCCGTCGCGGTCACCTGGTTCTTACCGGTTACCCTTCCAAAACCGTTGACGTGGGTTACCTGCAGGAAGTCACGTTGCACAGTTAGAACCGGGTCAGGACGACAGAGATGACGGCATCAAGACAAAAGGAGGCAGCCTGACTTTGTTCTGCTTGAACAGGTGTGCGATTCCTCCGGTCAGCGCCTTAACGGCGCCGCTCTTCTGGGCCATCATCTTCTCCAGGTTCAGGGAGATGCCTGAAACTGAGAGGGACAAGTTTCACTCTAAGACGTTTTACCGAACCAAGTTAAATCTGCGAGTGAAAAAATCTGCACAGACGTAGAGAAGGTTCTTGGAACCAGGAGGTTTTGCCAGTACGTGTCATTTCATAGTTACTGTTACTGATGAACTGTGAACCAGTCTGGCAGCCGGTCCAACGCACTGACCAACGCCAAACATCTCACTGACGTGTATAAAATAAAAAGTCAACTAAATTCTTACTTTCAATCCCTCTGCTTTCAAAGTCCTTGCCGTGAGCCATGTGGTACAAATGGGAGTTGTTGAGCAGAGCCTGCAGAGAAAACAACAATAAAATAAGATGCTGCTGTTTCTGAGCACTGTATTTAAATGACCCGTCAAATAACGGGTTTGAGTCTGTTCAAGAATACCCATCAGCTGCTCTCATTCATCTCTAGATTACCGTGAGGATTCTCAGTTACTTTCTTTATCCAAAAATTATTATTACATCTTCTATTTTAAGAGGCCTGTTCATTCTAAATCTTTTTTGTGATTCCTGTAATTTCGATAAGATGGAGGACCAACATCTCTGCTTATTTCTCTGAAATAATGTCACAAAACTGAAAACAGCCTTAACAAGCTGACAATATTATAGAATTTTGAAATAAATAACTCAAACATAAGCAAACTGGTTTGTTACCTTTGAAGGGATGCAGCCAACATTAAGACACGTCCCGCCCAGCGTGGCATTTTTCTCCACACAAACTGTCTGTCAAAGGAAATGAGAGCATTAGAATCCATTTCTTTCATAAAGCCAAAAAAAAAAAAAAATAACGTGCGTAACTTGTGAGGCGGTCAACTTACCTTGAAGCCGAGCTGTGCTGCTTTTATGGCGGCAACGTAGCCGCCTGGACCGGAGCCCACGACTGTGACATCTGCATCGACTGCAGAGAGGCAACAGTCACTTTTATGGTGAGGCACAGAGATAAAACACCAGGAGGATAAAGAGCAGCTAAACTGGAGTAGAGCTGAGCGATTTTATCGATTCTGCGATGTATATCGATATTTTATTTCCCCAGAGAGTATCGATTTTTCAGCTGTGGGTATCGATATTCTAAGCTTCTTTCAAAACCCCCGTGTCCCACCTTTAAAAGCTTGCAAGCAACAATTTGCACTGTTTGAATAAATGAAACTATTTTTCTCAACACATCTTTTATTCATTTTGTCCAGCATTTACAAACTGCCTGTCAGTTAGTGCTGGGCAATATGACGATACATATCGTGGGGACGATAGAAAAGTGTGTATCGTGCCATTTCTCTTCTATCGTTTCTAACCTAATTTTATCAATTATTACACCAAATATGTATTTAAATAACCTCCAATGATAAATTTGATAGAATCATATCTACTTCTACAAAGTAGCCTTTTATGTTTGCACTTTTATTCATGGTTAATGCCTTAAACAGAGTTCTCTTCAACCCTGATGTTTACTTTAAACACTTTATATTGGTTTGCAAACTTTGCACTACAAGGTTACAGATTTCAGAAAGTTGAAAAATAATTTGTGTTTATTTTTTATAGCTGAACTTTAGTGCAAAAATGTGTTTTTCCTCTCAGAAACTGTTGTGCACTTTAAAAAAAAAGTGATAGCTACTGTACCTCTGTACCTACCTGTTTTTGCTGCACTAAAATGTATGTTTGTGACAGTTCAGCTAAATGTCCTTTCAAAATAAAGTTGAAAAGTAAGCAATCTCATTTTTGTCAAACTTTTCAGAGAATAACTGAAAACATACTTTATTATGGTATATCGTGATATATATCGTTATCGTGATATAAAATAGTCCATATCGTGATATATGATTTTTTTCCATATCGCCCAGCACTACTGTCAGCCATATAATGTGTAATTGATGCTTTCAGTTCAATTAATTCAAACAAAGTCATTGGAACACTCACAAGATGTCACCAAAATCACTTTGTCCCTTTAAAATCTTTCAGAAAATGATGTAAATGTATTGTAAGATGAATATTGATATATATCGTATCGTGAGCTGAATATCGTGTATCGTATCGCGAGGTTAGTGTATCGCTACAGCCCTACAGAGGAGGCTGTCCTTCAGACAGAAGGTCACCTCATTTCATCGTCCTTGGGACCATGCTCACTGAAAATCAGGATGCAACTTTAAAAATCCTACTGCGTCTGAAAGAGGATCTTCTGTCCTGCTGATGCAACTCATATCTGTTTTTTTCAGGCCTGTATGGACGCTTAAATCCCACTGCTGATTCTGATAATCAGACTGTTATTGTATCATTTCAGACCAATAGCTGTCCCATCTAAGAGGATAATTTAAATAAAATACACTGATAAGCTTTAAATTTATTGAATTATTCCTTCCACCTCTACAGAACGAATGGGCTGTTGGAACACTCGAATTTTGCTTCAGACACCTTAAATAACCCCAGAAAATGGTAACTGTCAAACTTCTGAACACATATTCCCAACGCTCCCAACATTTCATTAGGAAACACAGGTAAAGTTCGTTTTCTTACTTGCTGCTTTGTCAGCGTAGGTTCGAGCAGACACCGTTGCAGCTCCATGCAGTTTGCAAGGGAGGTGTTGGCCCCGCTGTGAAGCAAATCAAACAATATGAAATGAGACAAACCAGCCGCACAATCCAGAAGTTAGAAACTATCCAAGAAAAGGGGAGGCTAAAAGTTGTTGAACTGGAAATCTGTGAGCATTTATGTCCATGCACCATCTGATACCAGACTGTCTTCGTCCCAGATGACCAGCCCCATCGGTGCTTAAAAATGTTGAATTTCAATGTGTAAGTGAACAACTGGAGCCTCTGGACTGTTTTCCAGTTTAGATCTGCTGTCGTGACATCTCTACCGAGCAACACGTGACAACACGAAACAAACGCGACAGATGTCTCTTGGAGAATATTGACAATATTTTTCTATTCAATTTTTTTAAAAAAGCTATAAAAATGCTGTATATCTGCAGGGATCTCAGTAAACAAGATATGCATAATGAATTAATAAACAAATAGACAAGTTAAAGCTTTACATAGTCTACCTAAAGGTTTATCTTCAAATATACATATCTTTACTACGTAAAATAAATACTATTTTAAGTGTTCTCTGACAGAACCATACATACAGCTGCACAAAAACTCGGAATAAACAAGGTTAGTGCGTTATTTACGTCTATTACAAACGGACAACAGGCCACAGATAATGTTTGTGGTCTTACGACACATCTTTAATTAAGAGTTAGATAACCACTGCTAACATGTTAGCATGCTAACTGTCAAAGTAAAATCAAATATTTACGTAGTTGATGTTAAAGATTTGAACATCGTCAGTCTTGGGAGGATACAAATATCACATTTTTCTCAAAGGTTAACGATTAATTCGTCGTGTAAACTCCCTATTTTAACCTCTCACAATGTAATAACAAAAAAAAAGAAACATTGTGGACACCCAAAGCTATAACAAATCTCGTTATTCTATGTATTTATTTTATCATTTTACTCATGCCGATGTCAAAATAAACATCGTAACTTCGAGATTAAACGAAAGACATACACAGATACGTGTTTTGTGTGCAACAACATTCATGAGATTTCTGAATGTCATTATTTCCCGGTGGAGTCTGGTGTTTACGTCCTCTTCAGCTTTTAGCTCCTTCGGCTAACTACACTGCTCTAAAAGTACCAGACGTCCCCGCAACCGGCAGAAAGTCAAACCAGTTTGGAACCTTTCCCGACAACACCTGCTACTTTCTGGGGATGGAGGGAGAGCCGTCCTTACCGTGGCCAGGGAGCGGTAAAGCTGCGTCCAGCTCTGCATTTTCTCTGCGTCCCTCTCAGGATCAGTCACCTCCTGCAGGCCGACCAGCCAAGGACTCCCGGCATTGCGCACGCGCAGTACGAGTCCGGAAAGTCACGCTTGTACGTCGCCTCTGTGTGACGTAGCGGCTTCATCGACAAGGCTCGAGCTCCATCAAATTTTCTACAACTGAAAAAGGTTTTTAACTATTTCTGCTAATCTTTTTGGTCAAAATTCAGATCCACTAAAGTACATTTTCGAACCGATAAACATATGTCATAGTTTTGATAATCACATCCAAGCACCATATAAATTATATTTGCTCAATAAATTAGAATACTATTGAAAGGTTAATTTATTTGAGTAAATCAATTCAGAAGGAGAAATTCATACAACCTCAATTCCAAAAAAAGGTTGGGATGCTGCAAAATGTAAATAAGCAGATACACTGATGTCCATTGTTGGACTCTGACAGTTGTAAAGAGATCAGGCAGTTGAAAACGTTGGTGGCGCTGCCTTGACAGGACCGGGAAGGATGCTCCTGTATAACCCTGACAAGCTGCTCAAATGGTTGGGAGGAGATTTCCAGATGTTCCAGCTGCCCACAGCAGAGACACTAATGCAACCCCATACCAGCAGAGATGCAGGCTGTTGAACTTTCCCGATAACTGGCTACTTGATAACATGATGGCCATGGTTTCAAAAATGTCAACATTTTAGGCTTCCTCTATTTAATATAATACAGTATATTAATACAATAGTTCAGTGACCTTTATTAAATATTGTCAGCCCCGGTGCCCCCACAGTGGTGGACAGTTACATAAATAATTTTGGAAGAGAGCTATATCATTGTCCGACTCAATATGGCTGACATGATTGATGGGCAGAAGGACAGGGTTTTTACCACCATTTGGACTCAAGCTCAAATAACACTTATATGGAGAAACAACACACACACATGGTTCCATCGGTTGTGTAGGAAAAGAGGAGAGAGGTATCGATTTTTCCGCCACGGGTATCGATATTCTAAGCTCCCTTCAAAACCCCCGTGTCCCGCACGGGTGCTCTTCCTGCAAAGTGCAGTTCGGGTTTAAAAAGAAAAATGAAAGCAAAGATTTAGACAAAAGTATGGCGGTTTGCAAGCTGTGTCACACAAACGTGAAGTACTTTGGAAATACCACCAACCTGCGAGGCGAGTCCACCTGAAACGTCACCACCCGGACATGGTAATGCTAACTGAGACGACGGCTTTAAGGGCTGTGTATACTCTCGCGGCAATGTGTCGCAGTTATCTTGTCGCCGGTATGCCACGGTTAGCACGGTCTCCGCTATGTTATTCCACGCCACAGCGGAGAGGGACAATCACGAACTAGCTAAAGTTACTAAACTTATCTCTTGCGTTTTTCCACTTCCTCACCATCTCGGCCGTATCCAGACCCACATTCATCGCTATCTCCCTCCATGAATTACTAGAATATGTGCTGTCTTTGTAGTGTGGAGAACCAGAATCGTACAGATGTGGGTACTTCCTCATTTCTTCAATGACGCGGATGTAGAATTGACCAATCAGAGGCCTCCTTTCTCTCCTCTCTGCGTCGCTGTCTGCGGTCACCTACCTTTCAGTTCAATTAATTCAAACAGTCATTGGAACACTCACAAGATGTCATCAAATTCACTTCTTTCAGAAAATAATGTAAATGTATCTTAGGACGAATATCGATATATATCATATCGGGAGCCAAGTATCGTGTATCATATCGCGAGATTAGTGTATCGCTACAGCCCTACAGATGACCCTGACACAATGATGACATCAGTATTAGAGCACAAACGTAAGGCGACATCTTTGCTCAAAGGTCAACTCCCACACTCGCTCCTACATCATAAATGTCAAACTGGGTACATCCATAAGTGTACAAGGTACAAACGTCGTTGCGTAGGTGCTGACGGTGCCACATAGCTCCGCTTCACATGTAGATAACACTACTGCTTGTTGTTTCTTAGTCTGGAAAAACCATTTGTTCCAGATAAAGCAATAAACTGTTGTTTTGATCCACTGCCTACTCTGTTGAGTTCATAGGTGGAACAGGAAATACATGATGCTAACTCAAAGACGCAGTTAATCATGTCTGAGCCAGAAGAGAAACGGAGGATATTACAAGTCCACAAAAAGCTCAATGTTTAGCTCTCTGTTACAGAACGATTTCATCTTCTCCATTTGTTCTTTGTGACAGTTTCTCCCGAGCAAAATCAGGATAGTAAAGAAAAAGCCACGTTGAAAGCTTCAGCAGTGATGGAAGTTAAACGGCCACGTTTTACCCACCTGACATTTACCTCAGCACCTTGGAAGTTTTCCTTGCACATTCAGATATTCGCCACAGAGAACAGGTTGTTTTCAGATCCTGACTGGTCACACTGCAGTTCCCAATAATCTCCACTAGATGGTGCTCTCAGCTTTCATTTATCCACTAACAGCCCTGCTGAACTCTAACTAGATGAAATTCCTCAACTCAGCATCGTTGAGCATCAGATGAAGAGGTGATGATTGACAGTGAGGAGAATCGGAGGGTCGACTGTGAAAAACAGGGAAACATTACATGGCACCAAGGTAACGGCATTACATCATTAGTGTCTAATATGTCCTGTTTTATTGTTATTTCCGATGTAATATTTCAAGATTCAATATGGACTAAATTACTTTCAGTTGTGTCCTAATCAATACAGTCTTAAAACTGAAAGAGGGTTCGGCAGTTCTTAATGTGACTCTCTAGACTTTTATACGTACGTGCAGCTGCAGAAGTTCCCTGCAGGTCCTGAGAGGAAATGTCGGTATTCTCTGTGTTCTTATTTATGCATCCAGACATGCTGGTCCTGGAATAATCAATCATCTGTCGGTCCAAATCTGCACCAATTGATCCTGACAGAGGATTCTTTTAAATTCAAAAAATTTGGATATCTTTTCAAACACTTTGCCAAGCTCACGGGTATCCACAAGTTTTTGTTCTTAAGGTCTAAGAGAGATCTTTAGAGTCCGGTACGGTGACTCTCTGAACTGCAGGAGCAACGAGAAAAACTGAAAAACGGTGTGTGTGGTTGGCGTCGTTGCCTCACAGCTTCCACGGATCTCCTCCATGGACTCTCTCACAGAAAACCATTTGATTGTTCAAATACGCAGTGTTTAAGATCTGAGACCCAGGGCCTGCCTTTTAATTTAGCATTTAACTGAGATTTTACAGTTTAGAACCATTTAACTGGTCTCCATTTTAAACAGCTCTATGAAATATAACTCAAACAATGGTTTAATTAAAAGACTAAAACATATGAAATCATTTTTATTTCATATTCACAAGAAATTCCTGTACAGGTTTAGATCAGGTCTAGATAAGGTCCAGAGCAGGTCCAGATTAGGTCCAGATAGGGTCCAGATCAAGTCTAGATCAGGTCCAGATCAGGTCCAGATCATTTCTAGATCATGTCTCGATCAGGTCTAGATCAGGTCCAGATCAGGTCTATATTAGTTCCAGATCACATCTAGATCATGCCCAGATCAGGTCCAGATCAGGTCTAGATCAGGTCTATGTCAGGTCCAGATCAGGTCTAGATCAGGTCTATATCAGGTCCAGATCAGGTCTAGATCAGGTCCAGATCAGATCTATATTAGGTCCAGATCAGATCTAGATCATGTCCAGATCAGGTCTAGATCAGATCTAGATCAGGTCTATGTCAGGTCCAGATCAGGTCTAGATCAGGTTTAGATCAGGTCCAGATCAGGTCTGTATCAGGTCTAGATCATGTCTAAATCAGGCCGTGATCAGGTCCAGATCATTTCTAGATCAGGTCCAGATCAGGTCTAGATCAGGTCCAGATCAACTCCAGATAAGATCTAGATCAGGTCCAGATCATGTCTAGATCAGGTCCAGATCAACTCCAGATAAGGTCTAGATCATGTCTAGATCAGCTCTAAATCAGGTCCAGATCAGGTCCAGATCGGGTCCAGATCAGGTCCAGATCATGTCTGGATCAGGTCCTGATCAGGTCTATATCAGGTCTAGATCATGTATAGATCAGGTCCAGATCATGTCCAAATCAGGTCTAGATCAGGTCTAGATCATGTATAGATCAGGTCTAGATCATGTCTAGATCAGGTCCAGATCATGTCCAGATCATGTCCAGATCAGGTCCAGATCAGGTCTAGATCATGTCTAGATCAGGTTCAGATCAGGTCCAGATCATGTCCAGATCAGGTCTAGATCAGGTCTAGATCATGTCCAGATCAGGTCCAGATCAGGTCTAGATCATGTCCAGATCAGGTCTAGATCAGGTCCAGATCAGGTCCAGATCAGGTCTAGATCATGTCCAGATCAGGTCTAGATCAGGTCCAGATCAGGTCTAGATCAGGTCTAGATCATGTATAGCTCAGGTTCAGATCATGTCCAGATCAGGTCTAGATCAGGTCTAGATCAGGTCTAGATCAGGTCCAGATCAGGTCCAGATCTAAACGCAGTGACTGCCTTGGTTCTTTTTCATTCATCAGAACCAGAGCACTACACACCGTTGTAGATCTGCAGGGTACGAGAAGCATCGTATGAGCGTTCATGTGTGAATCTGGGACATGAGGGTGAAAAGCCAGTAAACGAGCGCAGACCACTGAACATCTGGTTATAATCAACCGAATCAGTCGTGGGAGAAAACGGGGAACTTAGCACAGCTGCAACAAGAAAAAAGTGCCACAGTGGGAAAGCTCCTTAAAGCAACTGTCACGTTGTAGTTTAGTTTTAGAAACCTTTAAATGTGTCCATTTGCACTCTGATTTTAGCACTTTAATAAACCAGAGCAGTAAAAGTTGCACCCTGTCATCAAATTACTTCAAATTCCCGTTCTGGATCGCTGTAATGTGACATTTCAAGTTCAGGACGACAGCTTCATGCCCCCCCCCTCTCTTAATTTATAGATACGCTGGTTTAGCGCTCACATAGCCTGGTCAGATATAATCAGACAGAAGCTCTACATTAGTGATATGAGATGACAATCCCAGTCTGTCTTTGTTTCACTCTTTTACCCAGTTGTCTATGTTATGCAGGTGTTAGAGTTTTAAGAACGGGGGGGATTACAGAGTTGTGCTGGCCACCTGCTGCAGGGATTGTTTCTTTTATAAAGCTGTTATGTGTCTGAGCCACTGATGTAATGAGACAGGGCAGCATGCAGCACAACACAAAGAGACAACCAGATATCTGGGCGCCGCTTTTGTCTGTCTTCTCACGGACTGTAAAGTACATTTGTAACAAGTGGTCCGAGGACACCGAGCATCCCGGCCTGGACTTGAACGTGTGATAGGTCGTTTGGCTGCAGGTCAGTGGCTGGACGGAGGTAGGTTAGAGGGTAGAAACGCCTGTTGTGACAATGACCACGGATGGTTTACTGGACCGTGACTGGGCTCAGGAGGTTTCACCTTTCACCTGGAGGACCTTATTGATTGAAAAACTGTCAAAAGACTTTCTAAATTTTTCTTACATGGCATAATAAGGGTCTGAAATGTTTTAAAGACCTATACAAGGATGGTATTTTTCGCAGCTTTACAGATCTTTCAGGGGAATTTCATCTCCCACCTTCTTATCTCTTTCGTTACTTTCAAATTAGATACTGTGTTAATGTTTTGTTTCCAGTTTACAGTGGGAGGAGCTTCTAACCCATGACCCACTTCAGAAATCACTCATCTCTAAAGTTTATTATGAAATCCTGTCTTTTGATTCCTCTCCATTTACTAAAGTCAAGACTGCTTGGGAACAAGAATTGGGTCTAAATTTGGACGATGATTGGTGGGACACCGCCGTTAAAACAGTTTATACCAGCTCAACCTGTGCTCGTCTCACACTTATACAGTTCAAAGTATTGTTTAGAGTTCATTATTCAAAAACTCGATTGTCACAAATCTATCCCAACATCACTGACAATTGCGACAAATGCCATGCTTCATCTTGCAATTTAACTCATATGTTTTACTCTTGCCCGTTGCTTTCCTGTTTCTGGCAGAATTATTTTGATACCATGTCAGAAATATTCTCAATGACCATAAAAGTCTGTCCTCATGTCGCCATATTTGGGCTCCCTAAAGACCATAACAGATTTTCCTCTATACAATTAGCTTTTACTTCTTTATTGGCGAGACGCCATCTTCTTTTCAGCTGGAAGTCAACTAAAGCTCCCTCTAGCACCCAGTGGCTTAACAGCACAGTGTCTTTTCTACAGTTAGAGAAGATCAGATATTCAGTGAAAGGTAACTCTGATAAATTTTATAACAAGTGGCTTCCCTTTTTATCATTCTTTCACTCTCTTCAGTCTCTGCCTCCTGATTGATTGGCCCCCACTCTTTTTTCTTTATATCTTTGTTATTATTTATTTTTTATTTTAGCCTATCCTCTTCTTTTCTTTCCTTTTCCATTTATTAATTATTTATATTTATTTATTTATTTTTTAAACACCCTTAACTATTTGTTCTCCTTTGGTTCTTGGACCTGATTTTATCTTGCCTACAACTTGCTCTGTTGCTTCATCACTGCTCCATTGACCAATGTTACTGTATTGTTCATTTGTTTGTCTATTTGTTCATGAAAATACCAATAAAAATATATATAAAAAAGGCCTCTTCTGGACGAAAGAGTCGTCAGACCTTTAAGACCATTTATTGGTTGGTTTTTTTGCTCGGAGTGTTCCAGATCTCCAGAGATGTGAAGCGTCAGCAGCATTTGACATTAATGGCTTGTGTTACTGAAGAACATGTGTGTGACGTTAGCTGCAGCAGTGGGGGGGGGGGGGGGGAGGGGGGAGCCGTTTGACCTTTTTCGTGTTTATCCCGGGTTTACTTTAGCGGGGCCCGAGAAGGCCGTTTCTAGAATAAGCCGATCTCATGCAGCACAGCTTGTTCGCGGCCCCTTTGAGACCCGCCGACTGCCAAATTCAATTAAAACGCCGTGCCAACAACCCGGCAAACACTCCCTACCACTCTCAGGGAAACGCCGGCTTTCAAAGTCAATTGTGTCTGATGTGAGGAGCCGGCCTTCATGTGCCCGTCTGGAGTCTTTTCACGTGCTGAAATAAGAGTTTCCCCCTCTCTCGCCGAGTCGACATGAGCAAAGTGAGCGCTGAGAAAGGCCCAAAGACGGCTTCCATTGGACGACTGGCAGCCTCAGGTCTTGTGCCTGTGTGACACTATGGCCCGCTACAAAAGACAGTCCTTTCTCCGGCTTAAGAAGAACAAAGAGAATAGAAAAAGAGGTGGCGCATGATGCAGGGGAGGGAGGATTTTAGATGAGGGTCCGGCCTTTGAGATGGGACCGGCGCAGATACCCGGGCCAGGAGGATTAGGCCGCGGGTGACGTTCACACAACTCAACTCTCCCTCAGCCGCCGCTTTCCCGCTATCGGGCGGCGAGTGTATTGAGGCCGAGCCAGGCCAGTTGCTTTCCCATTGTCACTTCCAGGGCTTAGCAGGACCAGTTGGCCCCCCGATTCTGGCCTCACTGTTTTTAAGCGGCCAAGCCGGGCTTAATGGGGCCGGGGGCGGCGTCAGCCTCTTCTTGTTAGCTATGGTAATGACAGGCTCGCTGTTAGAAAGTGTCATGGATGCAGCAGAGCCTCACGGCTAGACGGCTAGAACCGGGAACCTTCAAGCCGTGAGGCTAGAACCTTCTAGCCTCACGGCTAGTTCGGACCTGGTTCGGACCTGGTTCGGACCTCAGCGGGTCTTACGGTGTGGAGTTTCCATGTTGTCCCTGTGCTTGTGTGGGTTTCCTCCTGGTATTACAGCTTCCTCCCACAGTCCAAAGACAGGTTAACTGTCAGGTTAAAGTCAGGTTAACTGGTGGTTCTAGATTACCTGTAGCTAAGATCAGGAACCCGTAACTAAATAGTTCATTTTTAAAAAATTCTTTTTTAATGTTGCTGCGAGCAGTTATTTGTCAAAATGATTACCACCACCCATATACTACACCACCACAAACGGCAATTATTTTATCCATTTTAACTATCGAAAACTATTGGCCCAATTCAGAATCCTTAACCAACCAGGGTTCACATTAGCATTGAAGGAACAGTCCATGTAAAACTGTAATTTCCGTTTCAGTTTCTCTCTACAGCAGCCATTCCCAAACTTCAGAATATCAAGACCCAATTTGAAATGTGAAAAATCTCTGCAGCCCACCGAAACCTTTAATCACAACTGTGATCAACATACAGGACTAGGAACCATGATCCGATATTAATGTAAGGGGTCAACAAATAAGGTGACACTTGTCATGTTAAGTTAAGATGACAGTAGAATAACACTTAACTGGTTTGATTTATTACTTCTTAATGTTTTTTTTAATCATGTCATGAATATTTTACAGTAATTAAAATTATATTTAAAAAAGATCAAGAATTTAAAACATATTTGTTTAATTTTAATGACCTCTCACGGCCCACCTGCAGTCCCACGACGGCCCACTAGGGGGCCACGGCCCACACTTTGGGAATCACTGCTCTACAGTATATTAAAAATATGAGGAAAAACTTGCTGCCAAATGGTCTTTATTATTAGACAAAAACGGGTCCTTAAGGTGCAAATGTTTTTCCCCCCATTTCAATATTTCAATCCCCCCCCCCAGCAGTCGGGGTCTCCTCCAGCTCTGAGTAACTGTAGCTTTCATCTTCCTCCATGATCATTTTAATGACACAATTGTTAGCGTGACAGCAGCGACAGCCGTGTTGCCATGTTTGATTGATTTCCTCAGATACATATCAGGCTCGTTTGTGGTGGATTTTAAATGGGGTTCGCTGGAAACCTGGAACGGTTTTGACCGTGCGTGAACTTTGAAAGAGCGTCGTTTACAACTGCCCAAATGAACTCGTTCACGCCCCCCGCTGGTGAAGGAGAAAGAGAGCGCGCTCAGTTCACGTTCACACAAAATATGAACTAGTGGTGAACTTTCGTTCAATGAATGCGTTCAGGTACGACACTGCCTGTAGGAGTGATTGTGAGTGTGCATGGTTGTTTATGAACATGTGACCCTGTGATGGACTGGAGACCTGTCCAGGGTGTAACCCCCCTTTCACCCAAAGAGAGCTGTGATAGACTCTAGATAGGACTGAACAGGTATGGAAGGATGGATGGATGGATGGATGGATGGATGGATGGATGGATGGATGGATGGATGGATGGATGGATGGATGGATGGATGGATGGATGATGGATGATGGATGGATGGATGGATGGATGATGGATGGGATGATGGATGGATGGATGGATGGATGGATGGATGGATGGATGGATGGATGGATGGATGAGGATGGGATGGATGGAGATGGATGATGGATGGATGGATGGATGGATGATAGATGGATGGATGGATGGATGGATGGATGGATGGATGGTGGATGGATGGATGGGATGGATGGATGGATGGCTGGATGGATGGATGGCTGGCTGGATGGATGGATGGATGGATGGATGGATGGATGGATGGATGGATGGATGGATGGATGGATGGTGGATGGGCTGGATGGATGGATGATGGATGATGGATGGATGGCTGATGGCTGGATGGATGGATGGATGGATGGATGGATGGATGGATGGATGGATGGATGATGGATGGATGGATGGATGGATGGATGGATGGATGGATGGATGGATGGATGGATGGATGGATGGATGGATGGATGGATGGATGGATGGATGGATGGATGGATGGATGGATGGATGGTGGGATGGATGATGGATGGATGGATGGATGGGATGGATGATGGCTGGATGGATGGATGGATGGATGGATGGATGATGCTGATGGATGGATGATGATGATGATGGCTGGATGGCTGGATGGCTGGATGGATGGATGGATGGCTGGATGGCTGGCTGGATGGCTGATGGATGATGGATGGATGGATGGATGGATGGATGGATGGATGGATGGATGATGGATGGATGGATGGATGGATGGATGATGGATGGATGGATGATGGATGGACGGATGGATGATGGATGGGTGGATGGTGGATGGATGGATGGATGATGGATGGATGGATGGATGGATGGATGGATGGATGCAGCAGACTCAGTTTCAGATTAACTCCAGTTACCTTTTGCATTATCTTTCAGCGTTTTCAGGCTTGTGCCAGGTGATGGCCATGGTCATGTTTTTCAGTTTTCAATTTAAGTGCATATTAGAACAGAGTGTGTTTGTGTGGTTACTTAAAATATAGTGAAGGAGAAAGATAAAACCTGGATCTCTGGGTATTGTTGCCTATTTTAACAGTTCATGATCGATTGAAAACCAAGCCATGGACTTAGCAAGTAAATTATATTCAAAACCAGATAAATAATCTCATGTTTCTGACCTAAAACAGAAAGATTTGCAGTGTATTAGTCTGTTAAAACAACAGGGAACGAGGCTGTGTGCATTTGTGTTTGTTGGGAGGTTGCTGGAAGTGAAAAGATCAGCATATCCCTTTCTACCCACGTCTGTGATGGGTTTGTAAGTGTAATCATCCTGCTGCCTGCTCAGGTGGATTTGTGAGATCACGAGTTTACCCAAAAGTTTCAAGATCACGTGGGAATGGTGCAGCGAAAGATGAACCCATATTAGGTCGCCTCCAGTTACCGAGCAACGGGCAGAACACTGAAGTAAACAGCAGGAAGACTGCGAGACAGCTTAGCTTTGACAAACGTCCAGCTGCTCGAGTATGTGTGCAGCTGTGCAGCTCGGAATAATTATTTTACATGACGAGATGTTTCAGAAAGTTGTGACTTTTGAGCCAAGTCTGCTCTCTGGCATTAATTAGCATTAATTACGCTACAGAGGCGTTGCATGTTTATTGAGATGCAGCTGCATGTACGTTGCCTTTACTTGGGTTTGTTCTGCAGGCACCTGCACGCTCATTACTGCTTATTAGTAGCCGAACAGTTTTCAGTTTATAAGTGAAATTTGTAAGAATTTGCTGGTTTGGAACCAAGTAGTTATTTATTTATTTATTTGCCTGTTTATTTCCAGAACCATCCACAGATGAAAGTTGTGTCCTCAGTGAGGATCTTTAATAAAACTACTGGAAGGTCAGTTTAGTCTCATCTCTAATCTGGACATGATCTAGACCTGATCTGGACCTGATCTGGACCTGATCTAGACATGATCTGGACATGATCTGGACCTGATCTGGACCTGATCTGGACATGATCTGGACCTGATCTAGACATGATCTAGACCTGATCTGGACCTGATCTGGACATGATTTAGACCTGATCTGGACATGATCTAGACCTGATCTGGACATGATCTGGACCTGATCTGGACCTGATCTGGACATGATCTGGACCTGATCTGGACATGATCTAGACCTGATCTGGACATGATCTGGACCTGATCTGGGCATGATCTAGACCTGATCTGGACCTGATCTGGACCTGATCTAGACCTGATCTGGACCTGATCTGACCTGATCTGGACTGATCTGGACATGATCTAGACCTGATCTGGGACTGATCTGACATCTGATCTGATCTGGACTGATCTGGACTGATCTGGACATGATCTAGACCTGATCTGGACCTGATCTGGACATGATCTAGACCTGATCTGGACCTGATCTGGACATGATCTAGACCTGATCTGGACCTGATCTGGACATGATCTAGACACCTGATCTGGACCTGATCTAGACCTGATCTGGACATGATCTGGACATGATCTAGACCTGATCTGGACATGATCTGTCCAGATCTGGGCATGATCTAGACCTGATCTGGAGGTGATCTAGACCTGATCTGGACATGATCTAGACCTGATCTGGACCTGATCTGGACCTGATCTAGACATGATCTAGACCTGATCTGGACCTGATCTAGACCTGATCTGGACATGATCTAGACCTGATCTGGAATCCCATGGAAGCTGTAAAATGAGTCCTTGGCCCTTGAGTTTTCCTTTCAGGTTTACTTTTTGTTAAATAAATAATGGCACTGTGGGAAAAAAAAGTTATATGTTCTTGCTTTTATTATGTTAATACATAAAAAACAGGATTAACAGAGAGGGTACGAACCTTTTTACTTAACTACACTAAACTGTTGTGGGCTTTCAGTCAGCGGGGTCATGGTTGATCCTCTCAGGCCTCCATCAGGGCAGATGGACTTCCTCAGACTGTCTCATCAGAGGCCTGAAGCTTGTAAACCGTTAGCAGATCACTGACCCTCCGGTTTCTGTTTCTATGTGTGCACTTTATGTTGTTAATGGGTTTTGGTCACATTAATCAAGGTAAAAATGAAGTGAAAGTGCCTGGGTGGGACGTTTAAAGCTCCACATTAAGGAGCTTTAAACGTCTGTTAAATGCTGTTTTGATTTTTTTTTCCTCATTTGACGTAGATGGCTTCTTTGACTCCTCTTTGGCTCTGAGTTGTACCATGCGCTCCTGGCAAAACACAACAGCTGGCCACGTGATGGCAGACGAACGACAGAAACGGGGGCTGGATGGGCACTCAGCAGCTGACGAATGGCTTTTAAATGCTCGTTTGTATTTGGAAATAGACTGGAAATAGCTAATATTGTTGGAAGAGTTCTGGCTCCCTCTGTTTTGTCATGTGGTTTGTGTTAGGAGCGCATCATTACCGTCAGGATAAAGTCCACTGTGCCTCTTGATCACTCATCCTGATATTAACTGCTGTCCAGTAGGACAGTTAATTAAATCCTGGCATCGAGTGTGACGGTCATGGATGGACTAACGGCACGTGGAAAGAGGACAGATCCACTTACAGTCCATAACTGCATGTTGGCTTGTCTTCAGATCACTATCAGGCAGCCGGTCACAGAAATTCCCAAAGCAAGTAAACATTATTCATGTGGCCAGCTCTGTTTGTACCTGTAAAATAAAATCCAAATCTGCCCAGACGGCCACTATTAACTGTTCAGCGCTGAAGATTTTTATCGTGTTGGTCTGAGAGTAACACAGACCCTCCAGTCTGCTTTGATCTCACGTTTTGGAGAGATTATTAGGGGGTGGATCAATCCAAATATCGATAATATCGATACCAATGCTGGTATTGATATCGAATGATACTCATGTAAAAAAGATCGATGCTCAAGCCTTTTTTTATCTCCCCACAAGCAATGACTGAGTGCGAATTCATTGACGTCTCTGTGTGACATGCTGTTGCTGTGTCCCCAGATAAAACATTAGATAATCCTATATTTATCCCACAGCAGAGAAATTTATAGAGCTAAAGCAGCGGGAAAGTGCACACAGTGGAAAAATATAATATAATAGTTGGACTATTAAAAAACATTATGAACAGAACAATTGACCTTTCGGTAAGCACCGCCCCCTCCCTAGTTACTGTTGCTAGGTCGGACAAACTTGCTACTCCTGCGTTAAGGACTGTGTTAATTTGCTATTTTTACGATGCCTATCATCAGTGTTAATATTATGCTATAATAACTGGTGAAATATTGCTGCTGGGGACCTGCAACGGTGACTCGAGGTGTCTAGAATGTTTGGAGGAGACATTTTTATTCCCTTTCCCAAGATAAAACAAATGCTGGAAAAATGCAGGCAGTAGCTTAAGTTGTGTCCGTCCACACAAGCAACTGAACGTGGGGGAAAGTTACAAAACACACCTACATTTACTCCAAGGTAAGTTAGTTTTGTTTATTAAATGATAGATTTAACCACAGTTTAGTAAAAGTAATAATATGATTTAGCAGCAGGGAGATTGATGAGTTCTCTGTTAGCATTAGCTCTGGTCCAGCATCGATGACTTCTCCACCATGGACTAGAGCTCGCTAGCCACCTATTAGCCTGCCTTGTTGTCTACAAATATATATGGCCCTGGATATTCATTTTGTTAGGTATAATGTGAGGCTAGTGATGTTAACGTCACTTAATTCTATTAATACAATGCTGCTTTGTTAACATATGTTAACATAGCTCTGGTGTGGGGTAGACGTATGGACCAGAGCTAATGCTAACAGAGAACTCATCACCAATCATCTTTCAATCAGCAGCACTGACACAAACGTGAACCATGCCCACAGAAATAATCATCCATCATGTCCCAGCAGCTTTAGCTAGCTTTAGCTAGCTTTCTGGCAGATAATCAGGAACGTATTTCAGCTCTTTCATCGGAGGCGCTGCAGAGATGCTAACCTGGACGTCCTCAGTCGTCTCCACTGTCACATTCGTACGCCGTGTTTTATCACGACGCAGGAATATATCACTTCCTGAACCTCCCACGTCATCTTTAGACATCATCGAGCGCTGAAAGACGAGAGGGAGAGGCAAAGAGGGAAAGGCATATATTCTCAGCGTGCATTGTGAAGAGGAATGCCATTGAATTTGGGTGTTTTTCAAGCGCCAGCCTCTTTTGTTTGGAGGCTGAGGAAGTCCATTGTGTGGACAGACACCCTGAGAAAAGAGGCGAGCTTAGGCCCGTTGTCTGCCGGTGCTTCTGCAGCGCTCTGGGCCCTAAAAAAGACTTGAATGAAGTTCTGCCATCGGAAGCAGCTGGCCCGAAACAAGAAACAATACCGCCGGGCAACTTTGAAGACCGGCGACAATTAAAAATGCAGCTTCACTATATTAATTATGCATTCGTGCTTTTGTCTTGGCTTCTTTTTTTTTTTTTTTTTCCTAGAAGAGGGAAACTGGGGAGCTGTGAGCTTCAGCATTCAACAGGTCTGAAGCAGAAAGAGATTACAGGGAAAAAACAATTCATGCAAATTCCTCCTCAAATGCTGCTGATGAAAATGCATCAAAAGGAGAAATGTGTGCGCTTGTGGCTGAATGTGAATTTAAGGGGATTACGGCCAAACAGCAACCTGGACAGGAAAAAAAAAAAAAAAAAACCCACCAAGGCATTGACCGAGCCTCGGTGAAAAGAACATATAAAACAGCAGCGGATAAAAAAGCAGATTGTTAGCGTTTAGTGGAACTGTTGGTTTCATTTCACAGAGCATGTTGCTAGGAAACCCAGAGTTACACGACAGAGTTGCACTTTGAAGACTCTTTTTCTTTTCGGGCTGTTTTTCTCCGTCCTCCCTCAGTTGCAGGCAGAACACACATAAAGCAGCTTTCAGCAGGCATTGAGGTGAATTTCTGCTGGCACACGGCTCTGTCAGGTGGCGCCATTGTGCTCCAACACACCAGAAAACAGCTTCTTTTACATCAGCGGGAAGGCTGAAAAATAAAAAAAGCCAGAACCTTTGAAATATTGCTCCGTCTTACCCAAACGCCAACATCCTCAGCTCCGGTTTGAGGCAACAATGTTGCAGTTCCTCGACAGACCACTAGGTGCTGACTTCAAAACAGAGCAAATGTCCACCGACCCCCATGATAAAACGCCCAACTTTACTCAGCCTGGCACAAAACCTAAACCTGGTTCTGGTCTCTGTAGATGGAGTTCACATCCAGGGTCAATGTTTCTGGACCACACCAGGAGAAATTATAAAAAAACAACAAATTTATGGCAGCCAGCCAAACAGACGGCCTGCTGTCACCTGATTGGCAGCTGGCATAGCCAGGGGCTTCCTGGCATCACTTTAGCCACCTAGCGCTTAGCATTTAACTGACTTCTAGTTGTGAATAAAGACCTAACAGGTCAAGTTTTAAGTCATGTTTTAACCCTTTAGGCGCCAGAGTTTTTTGAAGAAAATATACAAATTTGATATCAAGATTTCAAAAGGCTATAACTTTAAAGCGGTGTGAGATAAAGGTATACTGTCAATGGGAAAATTGTTCAGTATGACTCAAAGTCTGTGATGGGAGCCAAATTATTCATATAATTTGCAAATTATGACGTCACAAGGTGGCGGCCATATTTGAAAATGTTCAATTTTGATATCAAGGTTTCAAAAGGCTATAACTTTAAAGTGGTTTGAGATAAAGGCATACTGTAAAGGAGAAATATCTTCAGTATGAACCAAAATTTGAAATGGAAGTAGATTTGTCATCTAATTTGATTATTGTGACATCACCTGCCCAAACCTGCCCAGTAGTCCTCAATTTCAGATTTTTCCTGCAGCCCAATGCACAATAAAAGGTTTCATTTCAGCGACAATTATTGCTATTTCTACTTGCTGCTGTAACAATATAAATTTCCCCATTGTGGGACAAATAAAGGAAAATCTTATCTTAAACTCATACAGGAGTGATTTGTGACAGGAAGAACCAGAAAGAAAAAATATCGACGTTATTTTAAAGCAGCAGGTTCCATACTCTACTTTCACGTGACACGATATCATTTTGCATGTCAGAGGCACAACGGGATCTCTGGGAGAGCGCTGGATCAAGAAACGCCGTTCATCGACAGCTGATTCAACCACCTGGGACAGTGACGGCTCTGGGAAGCCTTCGTTAAGCATTTAAATGCAGCGCTACGTTCATAGACCTTACGTTAACTCTCTCCAGAGACAGTGTCAACATCTCTGGGCTCTGAGGCATTTGGGATGGACCATAACTCTAAAAAAGCTCATAGATAGTATTCACATGACGTCACAACAAGCTCTCTGCCGTTTTGTGTCAAGCAGTTCATTCATAAACACTAGCCTAGCCTAGCCTACTTAATCTTAATACAGTGTTTATTTCATTCAGTAAACATTCAGAACTGATCAGTGCTGTTTTTTAATTAAACAATATGCCTGACTTTTAAAAGTACAAGGATCCCATTCAGAAACCCGAAGACAGAGATTGATAGAGATGATGAAACATTTTGGGGGGAATTTAGAAACGATGGGCCTGCTCAGGCTGTGAGATTAACTTCAGCCAACCTTTCCTGCAGCCAGGACGTGTGCTGGTGACCAAACGTAGTCCAGATCCTCCACCCAGCTACTCACCTACTGATGGTAAACCTCCAGAGACTCGTGGGTCTCCGGTTCCTCCGAAGTCCAAAGCGTTTCCACGTACTTGGGTTTTTTTTCCTTTAGCATTCTGATGCAGTTTGGGTGTCGTTATCTGATTATTTCTGTCCATTTCCGGCAGTTTTCTGGGAAACTTGACTCCCATTATGGTGATGGTGGGTCATATTGTGATATCAGTATTTTAGATCTTCGGATTGTTCTATGTGGAGCATAGATAATGACAAGTACGTACCATGGTCATGTTACATCCTATTTAAGTTACTGAAAGCATCGTTGCAGCTGCTTTAATGTGTGCTGGACGCTCTTCTAGTTACAAAATCAGTCCGTACGGCTGAATGAAACAGAAAAACCTCATTGTTTTAGACGATGACAATGAAGGTGGTGATTTTGGAGTCAGTTCATGATGGGGATGCTTCTCCAAATCGTGTTTTTACTCACTGCGACATCAGCCTAAAACAGTCAGTAGCTGCCGTCCCGCTCTGGAAATTGATCCCAAACTTTAACAGCGGTCAAGTTGGCCTTCAACGCGCCCAAACTCTGCAGCGCTGTGACATCACGGCCGTACCAGATGAAGCAGCTCGATCAGATTTATGGGAAGCAGAGCAGAACACAATGTAAAGCAGGTTTCTGTGTCACACAGAAAACCAATCAGAGATCGATCCTGATGAGCTTCTGTGGAGGCAGTAAACTGTTGGATCGACACAGAAGGGGAACGCCTGGAAACTACCGGAACAACTCTTATGATGTGGAGACAAAAAAGAAACACGACAGTAGTGCTGGGCAGTATGACCAAAAATTTATATCACGGTATTTTTCAAAATTATATCAGTTTCACGGTATATCACGGTATTTTTTGTTTTTTTTGAAGGCACAACTGGGTGTTAACCACATTTTCTAATCATTTAGAGGAATTGCTGCAGTAAATTGTCTTAGAATGACCTATTTTACTGTCAGGAGGAGTGAATATTGTAGAAAAACATTCATATCTACACTAGTATTAATGTCCTCACAAAATGATACTATTTACAAAGAGGGTGGCACTTGTGATTCTAATTAAGTGAAGGAATCTGAATGATGATAGTTGCAGTTAAACTACAGAACCCTTTTATTTTTCAAATTTAGCAAACAACTTGAAAAAACATATTTTGTAAAAAAAAATCAACATTAACTACACAATGTAAACAACGTTCTAAAGTTGTAGCCGTGGGAGGCAACACCAGCTTGGTGTAGCCTCCCACGGCTACAACTTTAGCTCGGCAACATTTGCAGATTATTGTAGTTGTTTGTTGGACGTCGTCTTTTTTAAATCCAAAGAACTTCCACACGACAGACACGGCTCCTCGTTTAGGAAGAAGTTCCTCAGTCTCATGTTGCCGTTCTGGAGCTTCCACTTCGGGACTTCCTCTGTTTGCAGCCATCACCGTTTAACCAGAAACTAGTAGCGTGTTGCGCCTCCAGTGCAACTGCAAAACAGTCCCCTGTCAAACAATGTTCTGCGGCACTTACGTTCCGCCGCGCGGCGTTCCCAACGTTGTGTACGCTACAGTACGTACTCACCGGTATTATGGTATATGAAACATTCATAACATAAGAAAAATAAACACCGGTATTCGTATGAACTGGTATATCGCCCAGCGCTACACGACTGGGACTCAACTGGGTAAAACACAGCGGACCTGTGCAGCGTTTCACTGTACTGTCATGTAAATCTTTCACCACGAAAACACATCTTTACTTTCAAGCGAGCGTACATTTTTATCGTGAGCAAATGTACATTTCCCTCCACAGTCAAAGCCATTAGACTCCAGCCTGGTGACCCCCCCCCCACCTCCTCCTCCTCCAGGTGAGGTCAGCCTCTGATTCATGCAGCCTGGAAACAGCCGTAATGGCTTCAAGCTGGCTTTGTTTTCCTCCCCGGGCTCAGACACGCCACAGCTAACATTCGCGGCAGCGTGTTGCACGCTTCAGCAGGGGTCGGAGTTCACGTGCACCGGCGGCGTGAGCTCCAGATACCGCGCGAACGCACGGCTCATTAGTGCTGCAGGAGTGTGAGAGCAGAGCGAACACATTCCCGACTCTTTATTGAGATGATCTCTGAACTCGTCCGTCTTAAAATAGAAAGTTTTCCCCGCTGGAGCCCGTGCGTGTGCACGTGTGCATGTGTGTGTGTGTGTGTGCAGGTAAAAGTCTAATTCGGAGCACATCGGGCCTCTTCTCCTCTGAAAGAGAACTTCTTGTCGGTCGAGAGTCCACTTAGCGCTCTTATGCTCTCGTCGACGCGCAGATAAAAGTGAATCGGACCTGCTGCTTTCGTGAAGCCTCCTCCACTGAAGAGGCTGGAGGGGAGCGCTTTGTTTCCACGCTGGTATGCGCGGAGTGGCCCGGACGCACAAAGACACCGGTAATAACAGTTAATCTTCCAAAGGGTTCAATGGCTGCCAACCAGCTCGCCGGCCCAAAACAGCCAGCGGCAATTCAGATCCTTCGCAACAATGGCAGCCGAGCATCAAAGACGGAGGGAGAGCGGAGCGGCCGGTTCCCATCACCTAAGTCAACAAGGACTCAGCAGAAAGCAAACATGATGGAGTTAACGGAGAACGCATCTATACGCTCATGTTTACTCACAGTCTCGCCGTTTCCTGTCACTGCTGAGCTTTGGAAGATGTTACTGAAAAATATTACTGAAAAAGGTCTTCCTCGGCCGTGTGGTATGGAGCCCCGTTTGGGTCATAATTCAATTATTATTATGAAATACAGGCGTTTATTATTATGAAATATGTATCCATTATTATGAAATACATGTTTATTATTATAAAATATTTCCCATTATAATGAAAAAATGTAATTATTATGAAATATATATTTTTATTATTATTTAATCTTAGTTTAATGCATAATAGTTTATTTCAGAATGACTTTTTTTTTTAATCTAAGAATGAGTTTTTACATAATGGCTTCGTTTTTCATAAGAATGAGCTTTTACTTTATAATGACATTTTGCCAGTGGGCGGGGCCAGTGGTTGACCTGCACGCTCATTGGCTGATCCTTCTCCATTCTACGCTCTGACATCGACTAGTTGGTGGGGGACTCGCATGGATCCTGTTGGCTACCTCTCGGAGTAAGTCAGAAAAGGATCTTTCTCCTGTCGCCATGCCGTCAAAATCAATTTTTCCCTACATTTTGCGCTACGTTTCTTAGTCGATGTCAACTTTTAACCGTAAACTGAGGTGCATTCTGCCACCTACTGGCCTGGAGTATATACATTGTACCTCTCCCCACTCGATATTCACTGTTCTGTTGATTATGCCTGAATGAAAGAGCAGCCAATCACATAAATGGCTCCGCCCTCTCTGCTGTGATTGACACACAAATCATTCTTATGAAAAACAAAGCCATTATCATAATAATGGGAAATATTTCATAATAAAAGCCTGTATTTCATAATAATAGACTCATTTATTCAATGAATTATGACCCAAACGGGGCTCCATAGTGTGGGGTTTTATCTGTTTGGTGTCACGCGTCGACGTGCGTCTGCAAATGAAGCTGATCTTGCAGCAAGTGGAGGGAAGCAGATTTGTAGCTTCAGCTATAGAAAAATACTTCCAAGGCTGAACGAGCTGCTGCATTTATGGAACCCAGATTGGTCGGCAACAGCTGTATAATGAAACCTCCACGCTGGTGCAGATGTTTGTTTGTCTTTTTTTTTTTTTTTTTTTTGCCGTGAACTTGGCCCGTGAGCTCGACAGAGCGGTCGAAGCCTCGGTGACGTGACAGAGGCGTCATGCCTTTAATGAGTTTGCCTCAGGCTCTGAACCTGCCCGGTGACTGTTAGCAGCCAGGGAGGACGACCTCTCACCTCTGCAGGAAGTGTGGTTGCACAGGCGGGGGGGGGGTTGTGTAATGACACCTGTTCTGGTTTGTGTGACATGACCTTAATACCTAAATCCATGTATCGATGTGGCAGGGGGGGCTAGCGCATCCAACTGTCCTGTAACGCTGCTGTTAAAGGACCAGTCTGGTTTTTTATTTCTATAATTACTTTTATAGAGTCTTTAAAAGAACAGCGTGCCTTGTTTCTTTCCTTTGAGTTTTCCTGTTTTACTTTTTTATTATTAAAATAAAAGTGGTTGTTTCTTTTTCTCATCCCTGATTTGTTAGTTTTTCTTTATTTCTCTCATTCCTGCCCTTTTCCCTGTAATTTGGTCCATTAAACATTTGTTGTGTGGTATTTTTTTCCTCCGTATTATTTACACTTTTATAATCTACCAGATCAACCAAAAAACATTTCTCCCAGATATAAAGAAGCTGTGTGTAATGATTAACTCCAAACACGAGGGAAGAACCGGGAGGAAGAGGAATAAAGGTGGGAGCACAGATGACCTTCACACGACCAGGATCCATGTGTGAACTTGTCGACCCACAGAACCGTGATGTTGGGTGGAGCTGATGAACCTCACAAAGACCAGCTGAGTCTCTTTGAAACAAACAAAAAAAAGGTTAAAACACAACAGCAGAAGCTGAAAGCTCTTATCTGATGTCCTAAAAACTCTCCCCCCCAGAGATATGAGGTTGTTTCAATGGACTGTTCTTGTTCACATGTAACATAATCTGAGGGAGAGACCCGTCCGTGCTTTTGAAACAGGCTTTTACTGGGTTTTTTCCTCTTCCTGCGTCTGGAAACAGGGACCTTGTTAGAGTCAGAGTTGACAGCAAGATGAACGGCTGCCATTTAAACCCGACGGCCTCCGAAGAGTAAACGGGTCATTATTCAGCTGATTTCAAAATAACAAACACGTTTAGATCCAATGAGCTAAAAGGTCGGAGGCCTGAATATTCTGGATGGCAAATGGACCGGTTATAGAGACGTTCATGGTTGGTAACAGTGGTTTAATGGGTTTGATTAAATCTATTTATTATACTGTGTTAAATCTCATCTTAAGCATGTAACCTGTGGAGTTCCACAAGGCTCAGTGTTGGGACCAAATACTTTATATAAATGATATTTGTACAGTAAGTGACACATTAGAATATGTTGTGTTTGCAGTTGATACCAATTTATTTTGTTCTGGAGGGAACATAAAGGAGTTGTTAAAAACTGTAGAAATAGAATTTATGAAATTAACCAAATGGTTTGCTTTAAATAAACTATCGCTAAATGAAAGTCAAACTAAATTTATGTTGTTCGGTGGTAAACGGACTAACATTGAGGTAAAACTGAATTTTTGTGAGTATTAATAGATGATAAAGTTTGTTGGAAGCCTCACATAAAACATGTAAAACAGAAATTATCCAAGTCTATTTCCATTCTTTACAAAACAAGAGATTTAGTGAATAAGAGCTGCCTTCATTTGCTGTACTTTTCACTTGTGATGCCTTATATGACAAACTGGGCTGAAATTTGGGGAAATACATACAAAACGAACCCGGATCCAATAATTAAACTGCAGAAAAGGGCTATTAGGATAATAAATGGAGTTGGATACCGTGACTCTACAAATCAGCTTTTTATAAGATAACGCACATTGAAATCTTTGGAGATTGTATATTCAAAAACATTAGAAATTATGTTTCGAGGGGTAATTAAGACAATTCCTGTTTGTATTCAAAAAAATGTTTAAGCTAAGGCAGGTGGTTTATAATTTAAAGGGGTTGTTAATGTTTGAAACTCACAAAGTCAGAACTAATCTAAAGTACAGATGTGTGTCAGTTTTGGGTGTAAAATTATGGAATAGATTGAACGATGAAATAAAAATGTGTAATTCTATGTTAGTCTTCAAGAAGACTTTAAAATCTAATATCAAAAGTTATAATGAAATTTGATGATTTGAATTCACTGTTTCTGTTTAAGTCATCATGTGTTTTGTAATGATGTACTAGTACTGATGTTTTATTGTGAATTATTCAGTTAATCCTCTGATGGTATAGGATGGCAAAAATAAGCCTTGGGGCTTCAGCTACTCCTTTTTCAGTTGCTATCTGATAAATTCTTTTGTAAAAACATGATTTTATTTTTGTTTTTAAACCGAAATAAGGCATTCATTCATTCGTGATTAGCAGATTTTAAATGTTATCTACCACCTCAGTCCTTCTGTGGTTCAGATACGATTCATTCTCCTTATTTTCCATCTTGGCTTAATTTTGCAAATGGAAAATGAAACTTTATGACATGTCAAGTGAGGTTATATTTTATCTCTTTTTAAGACCTGACACAAAGTAAACTTTGTTTTTTTTTTAGTAACAGTTCTGGTATGTAAGAGACTGAACCGCTCCATCGCTACATCTGCTTCCTGAGCCAGCAGCTGATCGATCAGCAGCGCTTTCACCCTTCACGATCAATAAACTGCTGCTGGTAGCACACAAGTCTGCTCTGACCCCGAAACACAACCTGAAACAACATTTCCTCCTATACGTCGCTGGGACTTCTGTTTATTTGCTGGCAGAACCTTTTCTGTCTCCGTAATGTTGCCGTTTGTTCTCAGAACACTTGGGAGACTTTCTGGCGTCAGACGACACCAAGCGATGAGATGTTTCCTTCGCTGCTTCGACTCGTTCTGCCTGTAAACGTCTCTGAAGATGTACAACAGTACAAAGTTGTCACTGGGATTTCTTTTTATTTTGTTTCTGAATTCTCCTCTGCTGACCCTAACCCTAAACCTTAAACTAAACCTAAACGTAAACGTAAACCTAAACCTGAACCTAAACCTAACCCCAACCCTAAACCTGAACCTAAAACTAAACCTAACCCTTACCCTAAACCTGAACCTAAAAATAAACCTAAACCTAAACCTAACCCTAAACCTGAACCTAAAACTAAACCTAACCCTAAACCTGAACCTAAAACTAAACCTAACCCTAACCCTAAACCTGAACCTAAATCTAAACCTAAACCTAACCTAACCCTAAACCTGAGCCTAAAACTAAACCTAACCCTAAACCTGAACCTAAAACTAAACCTAGCCCTAAACCTGAACCTAAAACTAAACCTAACCCTAACCCTAAACCTGAACCTAAAACTAGCCCTAACCCTAACCCTAAACCTGAACCTAAAACTAAACCTAAGCCTAACCCTAAACCTGAACCTAAACCTAACACTTAACCTGAACCTAAAACTAAACCTAACCCTAACCCTAACCCTAACCCTAAACCTGAACCTAAAACCATACCTAAACCGAACCCTAAACCTGAACGTAAAACTAAACCTAAACCTAACCCTAAGCCTAAACCTGAACCCAAAACTAAACCTAAACCTAACCCTAAGCCTAAACCTGAACCTAAAACTAAACCTAACCCTAAGCCTAAACCTGAACCTAAAACTAAACCTAAACCTAAAACTAAACCTAACCCTAAACCTGAACCTAAAAATAAACCTAACCCTAGCCCTTACCCTAACCCTAAACCTAAAAACTAAACCTAACACTAGCCCTAGCCCTGTCCCTAAACCTTACCCTAACCTTGAACCTAAAAACTAAACCTAACCCTAACCCTAAACTTAACCCTAACCCCAAACCTGAACCTAAACCTAACCCTAAACCTGTACCTAAAACTAAACCTAACCCTAACCCTAACCCTAAACCTGAACCTAAAACTAAACCTAAACCTAACCTAACCCTAACCCTAAACCTAAAACTAAACCTAAACCTAACCCTAAACCTGAACCTAAACCTAAATCTAACCCTAAACCTGGACCTAAAACTAAACCTAACCCTAACCCTAAACCTAAAACTAAACCTAACTCTAACCCTAACCCTAAACCTGAACCTAACCCTAGACCTAACCCCAACCCTAAACCTAACCCTAGCTCTAACCCCAGGTAACGTGTGCAGAATTAGGTGTTTCTTTGCCTTGTGATTGTCCCTGGGAAAGATGTGGTCCTGAAGGCAGAGCACTCTGGTCTAAGATCCGTCTGCATTAATGTCGTCATCACTGACGTGTAAATGGCGTTTGTGTTTCCGACCTCCTTCCAAACCCGTTCAATCACTGAAACCTGACTTCTCAACTGGTTGCTGACAGAAAATGGGCTGAATTGAAACTGAAAGTGAAATAACAGCCTGGATGGTTCTTTTCATAGTAATCCAAATATTAAAATTAAAAAAATAATAAAGATGTGGAATAGTTTCACCTTTCTGTAAAAGGTTCGGGTCCAGAGACGTTGACGCCCTGGACAGGATTCCCCTGGGGTTTGTTTTTGAACAGTAACGTGGCTTTTGTGAGTCTGGACATTTTAAGAGGTGCGTGATTATCAAGCAGGAAACAAATGTTTTGAAAAAGCAGGAATACCAGGAGTTCAGGATTTAAAAAAGAAAAAAAAAGGAGGCGGACCCAACTGTGATGTCATCTGTGATGGTCCGTTTCAAATCAAGGAACAGAGTTATGACTTAATAAATGTTTGCCAGTCCATCACAAAGGTGCTCCTACTGTGCAACGTGAAATCAATTAATAGTTTGACCAGTCACCAATAAGGACACCAGGGATAGATGTCCATTAAAGTGATTGAAATGTTACACTGTTAGCCATTGTAGAAGTCAGACTCAATTATAAAACACCCACAGAATGTGAAAGCGAAGATAGTGAAGATATCGAAGACATCAAAGACAAAGAGAGAGCCTAATTTCAACGAGTTGGACATGAACTCGAGCTGGACCTGGACCTGGACCAGCGTGGACTTCCTGACGTCAGTCAGTGACACTGGCTGAGTTGGTTGAGCGTTTGCCAAACCGCTGCACAATCTAACAAACCCAGGTGGCCATTTAGACTGTCAGTTAGCATGTGGCTAACTTACCTCCGGTTTAACATGGCACCACCTAAACAAACATTTCAAGTTCAACCTGGAGCTGAGCTCAAAGCTGAACCTGACTGCAAAAAACAAGGAGAGACTTAACTGATCTGCAAATAAACCTGCTGGAAACCAGAAGTTTGAACCCACTCTGATAAATAAATAACATCTATTGAGTCTTGTTGTTAAAGTATTTGGAAGGGAGCTAGTTATACAGACTGACAAGACATGAGAGGACACAACTGATTAAAAACACCAATATAATTATCAGGCTAAAAATCAACATCTCCAGAGGTCCAGAAACCACATGAGATCACACCCAAACCCATGAAACCAGTCAAACACACAGTCCAGCAAGTGGTAGGGCTCAGATAAACTCTGCAGCTGTAGGTGGTGGTGCTACCTGAGCAGGTACCTGAGCTTCACTGATGCACGTACTGATGTTGGAAAGAGAACGTGAGATTGCTGAAGACGGCTAGAACTGGAAATTAATCCCCATGAGATACTTTTAGGTTTGTCTCCCATGGAAACGCTCAAAGATATTGGGTTTGACGGACCAGCTTAACAGCAGGTTCAATGAGTGCAAATCACCGAGTATTTAAAGACCTTTCAGAAGAACCTGAAGATCGATGCGCCAAAATTACTCCATGACCAAATGCGCCCTCCGGCATAAGCGACAGTGCAGTACGGTTTAAGACGTCACGTGACTGAGTTTAACACGGGATTAAACCGTAAACCTCAGCTACGATAGTGACAGTGCAACTGGCGCTGAGAGTTTTTAAGGTACAGTTCAAGTAAAATGACTACTGTGGTACTTGATGAACAGGGATCAAACATAAGGATCCATACGGGACCTTTAATGATGTTATACGCTGTGGAAGGAGAAATAAGCAGTGCTCAGGTCGTTTTTAATTAACATTTATAAGCATTTATAAACAAACTCAGCCTTCCATCAATGCTGCTTTTATATCAAATTATCGTTGCAACCAGCCAACACCTGGACTGAAGATCGTCTATGAAGTACGTTATGTTGCAGTTCCTCTACTGACCACTAGGTGCTGCCTCCAAAACAGAGCAGATCCCCAATGACTCCAATAGAGTCACTGGACATTGTGATGCCGTTTGATTGACAGCTAGCCATCGCTGTTATGATTTTAGCAGCTTGGCATGATATTCACTCTTGAGCTGTGAATATATTCTAAAGAGAACATGAATACTTGTGTTGACCACCGAGACCGGCTGTGGTCGCTCTGGAAGGATCTGAGGCCAACGTTTAGCTTAGCGTGCTAATGGCAGCAGCCGTTTCCTGTTCCTGCCGAAATAACATTTGAGTCATGCTACATAACTCCACTTGAAAGAGGCGGAGAATTAAATTCCGTAAAGGCTCGGCCCGCTGCAGGGGGGGGAGCGCCGTGTGAGCCGGTCCAACGCCAGAATCATTTTAGGACTATCCCAGCGGAAATACGCTAGGACTGTAAGTCAATCACTGTGACCACCCCATCTGGCTGGAGCTCCACTGTGGAGGGCCCCACGGTGGAGCTCCACCGTGGGGCCCTCCACGACTGGCCTCAGCCTCCACCTTACCTTCTGCAGCGGCCGCTTGCACACTGCTTTTATTTTTCTCCCCAACCTGTACGCCGCTAGCGAGCCTCCAGCGGGACATCCGGTCGTGCCGAAGCCCAGCACCGCTTCTTTCGTTCCGGTTGCAACGCTTCAAATGAGGACGTTTGGGCAGAATGAAAAGAAAGTAGTGTGAAGTTATATTGCTGATCATCCTGGACATGTGGCCGCGTTAGTCCCACCTCTTTACAGCATGCACTTTACGACAAAAAGCGCTTAAATGCATCAACATCACCTGAATGAAATAACATTGTTTTCTATGTCCTCCAAGCACTAAATTGCTCCTGCACAGACTTTTTTTTAGGAAAGGTTTGCAGGCCTGACGTTTTAAATTGAAGGACACCAACAAATGAAAAGAAAGGAAACAAAACAAACCATAAATATCTTGGGTTCATACTGTTGACAGAGAAATACCTGGATGTTTGAGAGAAGCTTCAGTTAGCCAGGTGGAGAGAGTAGGAAAGAAATGTTCTCTGGCAGTCACAAAGGAGATAAGATGAGGTCACAGGCTCATGTTTGAGGGGAAAAGAAAAAAAAATCACTTTCAGTCTGCGTGCAGTTTGCTGGGAAGTCATTGTAAACTGTCCCAAACAAATCCCTGAATGGCTGCTCTGTGAGAGTACAACTAATTTTATTAGCACCCTTGGAAACATTGAGCCTAACAAGTGGAAAGCTGTTTCTGCATAAATTAAAGATAATCCAGAGGAAATTATGCAAATGTATTCGCCGAGATAAAGGACGGGGCTGTGTGGTCATTTATTGTGAGTCAGTAGCTGAAACCAAACGGAGAGAGATTATTTCAGCGTTTGTGAGCGAGGTTGTGGGCCGGCGCCGGAGGGAAACAGTCGGCCAGTGTTGCATCATGTGTAACCTGCTGAGATGATGATGGAGACGAAGTAAAACACCCCGTAAACGCTCAGCGTTTCAGCTTTCAAGCACGTTTCCCTCCTTCCCCGCAGCCGTGAGCTACAACCGTTAGCAAGTTTATATTCTCTTTAGGGCTGGGCTAGTTAACGCGTTATTATCGCGTTAACTCATTACTTTATTAACGGTGGTAATTATTTTATCGTGCGTTAAAGCATGGTGCTCACATGCTTTTGTTTTGAAAAGTCTGTTACCGGCTGCTGCGGAACCGGAAGATAATCGGCAGGAAGCATGCGGTAAAGCTAAAACAGAGAACGGTAAAAATCAGTGAACTTTACAGTTCAGGTAGCAACTCAGGTAGCAATATTAACAATTCTGTCTGAAAAAAATTCTGGACTGCAACAAAACATTGGCGTCATTCCTCCATGTTACATCAGATCTGCTCCATGTGTTCACTGTCCTGCTGTTCTCTACCTCAGCGATTCCCAAAGTGTGGGCCGCGGCCCCCTGGTGGGCCGTCGTGGGACTGCAGGTGGGCCGCGAGAGGTTTTAAATCCTCAATCTTTTTAAAATATGTTTTTAATAACTGTAAAATGTTAACGACATGATTTAAAAACATTAAGAAGTAACAAAACAAACCAGTTAAGTGTCATGCTACCTTCATCTTAACTTAATATGACAAGTGTCACCTTATTTGTTGACCCCTTACATTAATATCAGAACAAGTTCCTAGTCCTGTATGTTAAGATTAAAGGTTCGGGTGGGCCGCGGAGATTTTTTGCATTTCAGATTAGGCCTTGGTATTCTGAAGTTTGGCAATGGCTGCTCTAGCTGGTTACTGCAGTGCGGCTCCATCTAGTGGCTCAGATGTGTAATGACAACAGAAAGTCCAGTCCTCGATTATAAAACAAATTCAGTTCTGTGGCCCATTTTTTCATCTTGTATTTCTGATCCAAGTCTAAAATTGAAATATAAAAGAAACAGGAATTTTTTTGGTTTTTTGTGTTAGATTAAAAAACAAAAAATGTAATAAAATGTAATTTTAATTTTTTTAATTTTTGAATGACAATTGAAAATGGAAAGAATGAATGATACACGGATTGGTAAAGTTACTGAACTTTAACGTGGACATTTTCATTTTAAAGTTTTCCCAGACGGAGGATTCAACAGAAACAAGGTTATTTGTAACAACTGACGAGTTAAAAGTTTCTGCTGTTACCTCAGAAATTACCTGTTTTAATGTTCTGATTGTGCTGAGACACAATCATTTTGTTGGATTTTGTCTGTAGACTTTTTTTTTTTTTTTATAAAAACAGGATTACATTAATGCCCTGGCAGTGGCAATAAGATTTATTTTATTTTACATTTTTTAAGATGAGATTTACACTAAATATGTGTTACTGACAAGTTCTGATGTTAAAAGTGTTTGAACAACAAATGTTATGACACTTTAGTTCATATGGCAGCAGAACATTTAAATAAAAGTGACCTTTACACTACTTTTGAATTCATTATTTGATTTTGCGTATACAATGTGATTAATCGTGATTAATCAGGGAAATCATGCGATTAATCGCAATTAAAATTTTTAATCATTGCCCAGCCCTAATTCTCTTTATTCATTTTTTGGTAAAGCTGTTGAAGAGTTATGTAAGGAAAGAGAGCAGCCGTGGTCAGTCGAGTGGAAAAGCAAAAAAAGATCTAGAAACATCCTGGAGCAGGACTGGAATATCCCTGAATATTTTTTCAGGAAATGATCCTGAAAAATTACTGATCTCTAGATGTGTTGAGGTTCATGTGCTGGAGCTTCTCAGAGGATCTCCAGGACCCTGGAGTCAGTGGTTGGGGGGGGGGGGGGGGGGGGGGGGGGGGGGGTGGGGGGGGGGGGGGGGGGGGGGGGGTCTCCTCCTGCCAAACCAAGCTATATGTGTCTTACACGTATGTCTGTACTGAACGCAGAGACCCGATACCCAGCGTCTCGTGTGACTCTGCAGACGTGTAGGTTTAAACGGTCTGAACCGCCGGCCAGCAGCGTTTCCTCCATCCTGTGATCTTCATCAGCTTTCCCTCCTTCTCACACTCGCAGGATAAAAACTCCTCACTCCCACTTGTTGGTGCCGCTGCGAGACAATCGACGTTTCTGGGTCACCGCTGATGTTTTCGTCTCGATTTCAGCGTGAGCTCGACGGCTCCCTCGGGGGGTCAGGAGGTCCCTGGCCCCCGGGAGCCCCGGCGCACACACTTGGAAACAAAAATAAAACTCTTTCTCTCGGCCGTTTCACTCAATTACTCTCTAGGTCGTGTTGACGGCTCCCTGCTGTCCGAGAGAAACTGCTGCTGCTGCTGCTGCTGCGATCAGGACGACCATTGGCGGTGATTATGATGTCCTTCCTTCTCATAGGTATCCTTTCTACACTGGGGACATTTCCTTTTGTGCAAACCACTTCAATGTTCTGGCATTAAACTTCCTAAACTAAATATGTGATTAGGGGAGCACGATAACTATCGGGCCAATAACAGGAAAGGATGACGTCATCCTGATAAATCCGATATCACGACGAATAGCCCCGATAACATATATATTTCTGTCAACACAGCAGTGTCTCGCTCCCTCTGAGTCTTAAATGACCGGCAGTGAATGTTATGTTCAGGTAACGTCGGCATAATCAGAAAAATGATTTCTCAATAAGGAAAATCAAGAATACCCCCTCATGCCAGAAAACAACTTGTTAACTCGGTCATAATTTTAGTAGTTGCTAAGTTGAATCGATATTAGCAGTATTTTCCCTCATGTTACACATAAAAAATAGAAAAAAATAGAAAAGGCTGAAAGAACGACGAGCAAACGAGGGAATGTGGGAATTTACGTTACACCTTGAATGCAGCATGCAGCACAGCGTGCTGATCACAACAAACATGGCGGCGTGGAACTTCGTTAAAGTTTCAGAAGAAGATAGTTTGGTGGTTATTTGTGATGAATCCTCCGAGCGAATTCTACGAGGAGGGAAGCACAAGCTTTAATACGTAAAACCTGATCAGCCACCTACAACATAACAATCACTTCCATGGAGTTTTGAAATCACGCTAAAGTGAGCTAATGCTAATGTGCTTAAGCCAACAGCAGTCTCCCCTCTCCCTCATCTCCCTCATCTCTTTTATCTAAAGCTTCCATGAGATGAAAAAAAAAACAAAAAAAATCACTGAACCTCATTTTCTTTAAATAAAAGTCCATCAGTTCAAGGAGCCTTTATTTTTTATATCAGTCAGTAATGAACCTTATTTAAGTTAATGTGAGATATCAAATAGGTTTGTTTGATAGCTTTATGAAAATGTTTGAGAGACTTGTCAATAGTTTTTCAATGGAAAAAATAAATATCTGTTCATTTAAAGAGTCAAAACTATTTTTGATTTTGTTCATAGTATTGATGTAATGATCTTAGGTATATGTGTGTGTGTTATCAGTATCGGCCTTTAGGAGCTGAAAGTTATCAGTTATTGGTATCAGTTTTTATAAACAGTTATCATGCATCCCTAATGATAACATTTGTGTTTGAATTAAACGTTTCTATGCAGCGTCGTCCTTGTCACCGACTCCTGTTTCCACGTAGCTGGTGTTGACCTGCGCTGCTGAGATCTTCGGTGAGTCCTGATCACGTCAGCCCTGAAGGAAACCTAATATCTTCTTCAGACCGAGACTGGCACGTCAAGTATTTGGGGGGCTGTGATATGACAGAGGTGGTCTTGGGTCAGCTGGGGGCCCCAGAACCATCAACACTGCCGGGGGGTCCCTGGCGTGAACCTGCCACGGGTATCGTTTACCCGTCCACCCAGACACCCAGCAGTCTCCTGAGTTGTCTCATCGGCCCAGCAGGGACCCAGACGGACATCCTGACCAGATGTCACCTCAGCTGGATCCCGTCACTGTGGAGGAGCAGCTACAAGGACTCCAGATACCTGGATTCCTGCGGTTAGGGGTTAGGGGTTAGGGGTTAGGGGTTAGGGATTCCTGGGGTTAGGGGTTAGGGATTCCTGGGGTTAGGGGTTAGGGGTTAGGGGGTTAGGGTTAGGGATTCCTGGGGGGGTTAGGGGTTAGGGGTTAGGGGTTAGGGATTCCTGGGGTTAGGGGTTAGGGGTTAGGGTTAGGGATTCCTGGGGTTAGGGGTTAGGGATCCTGGGGTTAGGGATTCCTGGGGTTAGGGGTTAGGGGTTAGGGGTTAGGGATTCCTGGGGTTAGGGGTTAGGGATTCCTGGGGTTAGGGGGTTAGGGGGTTAGGGGTTAGGGGGGTTAGGGGTTAGGGGTTGGGATTCCTGGGGTTAGGGATTCCTGGGGTTAGGGGTTAGGGGTTAGGGGGTTAGGGGTTAGGGATTCCTGGGGTTAGGGGTTAGGGGGTTAGGGGTTAGGGATTCCTGGGGTTAGGGGTTAGGGGTTAGGGGTTAGGGATTCCTGGGGTTAGGGTTTAGGGATTGGGTTAGGGGGGTTAGGGGTTAGGGGTGGAATGGGCTCTCATGAGATGCATTGACACAAGATAGACGTGCTTTAATGTTAATAAATAAATAAAAATCCTCCATCATTGTGATATAAAATAAAATTAAGGGGTTGGGAGCATCAATGATGATGATCCCAAACTACTGGTCCAGTAAAAGTCCAGTAACATCCGGGCCAGTGATAAATCCTTTCAGGATCAGGTCGCTTATATTCTGAAATCAATCTGAATTCAATCAGCGCATCACCAACCACAGAAGAAGAAGAACATGAAGTCTATGAGGACCCCCCCCCCCCCCCCCTCCTGAAATCTTTTATGGGGGTACCATATGTGGGTGGGGCTCTGCTGGGGGGGGGCGTCAGGACTCCTGACCTTCATTTTCTCTTTTATTTACTCCTCTATTTTATTTACTTCTCTGAGTCTGTTCTTCTTCTTTTAGTCTCATGGAACATTTCTGATTTCTGTTTTATTTTTATAGCTCCTTATTAATCTCTCTCCTCCTCCTTTTTTTCCCTTAATTTATTGTTTGTGGCTCTTTAATTTGGACTTCAGTGAACTTCCGTGGTTTTTAGCGCTTATTTTTTTAATAATCTATGTTTGATGCCACCGGCTCCGCACCCGCAGCCTCCGCGGCTGCTGTGAGGGGCGCGCAGCCGGCGTGACCGTGGGCTGTGGGCGGCGCACCGCTCCGGTCTGGCGGCTCCGGCTCAGACGCTCGCAGGGCGCGGAGGAGAGCGGACGGAGCGGAGCGGCGCGGCGCACCGGGACCCGGGATCTTTACTTTACCGAGAGCAGGAGCGGCGCAGAGCGGCATGGAGCTGTGAGGACCGCGGGCCGACCGGGACCTGCCCCCCCCAACAACAACAACAACAACAGCCACCGTTTGACTTGTTTATTTACCGTATTTACCGCTTTCCGCCGCCAACATGGAGACGACGGGCTTGTGGCTGCTGCTGGCTGCGCACCTCATCCTCATCTGCCAACAAGGTAGGGCGCGCTGCGTGGCGGGGTTTTTGCCCCCGCATCGCATCTTAAACTCCTCTAATACCCCCGAAATTCAAAGAAGGTGGCGTTTATTTCCTTCTTGAACTTGCTGCGCCAACTTTGAGCCGATTGCGCAGCAGCTTCAGGTGCGCCGGGAAGTGCGCTGCTCTTCTTCTGGTATTTGGGCGTCAGTTTGAAGTCGTACTGAGTGCTTTTACTGAAGTTTATTTCCAGAAAGTCAACTCCTGCAGACATATAACGCGTTGAGCGTGTCTTTTTTTAAAATTAATCCGAAAGGAGATTCATTGTTAAGACTACTTCTTTCTTTTTTGTTCTCCATCCTCTGACCTTAATGCCTGAGTGTGACTCTGACTGGATTCTGTGAAGTGACCAACTTGAATAGTTTTTTTTAAATAAATATATCAGTCCTCCTCCTCAGCAGAAGTCAGCCTGTATAAATGCTGTTTGACTCCATCCCTACCAGAACCCTGTTGGGTTTGTCTCATTCAGGCTCTGATTCATATCTGAGACCTGATTATGTTCAGATCTGATGAAGACAGAAGAGAAACCCAACTGTTGTGATAAATTATGAGTTTAATGGGAATCACAGCTTTAAACCTCCCAGCCTGCAGCATTTCCTCACCAGATACAATATAAGCTTATTCATAAAAGCAGGAAGATCCTCTAAAGACCTCTAGTCTGAGCGTTTAAATTCTGATATTTGCTGAACTTAGAACTCATTTTTATCCACATACATGACCTTTTAACCTTATTTAGGTGCTGCATGGCTATGTGCAGCATCAGTCTCTTACTCTGGTGCAGTACGACAGGTGTAGGGGCCGGGGATCGAACCGGCGATCTTTGTGACTGGAAGATGACCAGACAACGACAGGCAGCCTGGTGCTAGGTGGTTCTGGTCGGGTACAGCCATCTCATTTTTTTTTTTAAATTTCCAGTTCCCGCCGCTGTGATGTTTTGAGGAACCTTCATGTCTCCACGTACACGTATGCACACATGCAGCTGCCCCAGCATGCACCTCTTCCAACCATGCCAGGGACCGGGAATGGTGCTCACGCGTTCAGACGAGCCAGTCATGCCTGGGTGTGGTATGGGGCGTGTTGGGTTCATCGGTGATGTTGGTGCTTCTCCTGGAGATGAATGTTGAGGACCAGCTGGTTTTTAGTTCTGGCTCCACCATCACGCCGGTGACGGAGGCTCGTTCATCAGTGTATCAGTGTACTCATCCATTAGAGCACATGTGTCAAACACGAGGCCCGCGGGCCAAATGTGGCCCGCCACGTCATTTTATGTGGCCCTTGAGAGCTTTTGCATTATTAGCTTAAATTTTAAACCAATATTTTAAGACTTGAAATAATCTTATACCGCTTTAAAGCGCGTATTGACAATAAACTACATCTCCCACAATGCATTTCGTCGCTACAACGATCACAGTATATCACCATGAGCAAGACATCAAGATGATTTTCAGAACTGATGGACTTGAGAAAGACCTTTACAAACTAACTCCAACATGTCTAAGAGCAGTTATTTAACATTATAATAAGGTGTAGTTTAATTTATTTTGATTTACATTCATGTTGTCAATCTGGCCCTTGGAGGGCAACCATGATGCTGATGTGGCCCTCAGTGAAAATGAGTCTGACACCCCTGCATTAGAGCAAAGCTGAGAAGGTGTGTAAATCCTGACATGTCTCTGAAGGAGGCGGGGGGGAACTCAGCTCAGCTGTCATTAGCTACTTGTGAGCAAATTAACTTGTAATTGATTGAATGAGCTGAAGGTTTCCATCCAAACGGGCCGCTGCCCGTCGGTGGATTTAAGTGCCTGGCTGAGTGGAAAATGAAACCACGAGTTGGTTGGTCCCCGTGACCCTTCAAGGATGAGACGGGTATAGAAAATGGATGGATGGATGGAGTTGGTTGGTCGCTGCTGGAAACCTCATGTTGGTGTTTTGAGGTGTCTTCCTCATCCTCGGTCCCCAGAACGGACTCAGAACTGGGACGGGATTACGTTTCCTGTCGGCCGACATTAAAAATGACGGTCTTCGTCCCCTGCCAAGATGACTGGCGATATGTTGTGAGATTTACCCCGATCAGCCGCGGCGTTTCAGCTTCTGACAGCCGAGGTGAGAAACGCTGTCTGTCACTTTACAAGACGCCGGTTGGCTGGTGAAGACGGGTCCAAGTTTCATCTGGATGTAGAAGCGTAGCGTCCCTCCTGATGGGAGTGGCCTTTTCTGATGGGAGTGTCCTTCCTGGTGGGAGTGGCCTTCCTGGTGGGAGCGGCCTTCCTGGTGGGAGTGGCCTTCCTGGTGGGAGTGGCCTTCCTGGTGGGAGCGGCCTTCCTGGTGGGAGTGGCCTTCCTGATGGGAGTGGCCTTCCTGATGGAAGCGGCCTTTCTGATGGGAGCGGCCTTCCAGATGGGAGCGGCCTTCCCAATGGGAGCGGCCTTCCTGATGGGAGCGGCCTTCCTGATAGGAGCGGTTTTTCCCGATGGGAGCGGCCTTCCCGATGGGAGCGGTCTTTCCGATGGGAGCGGCCTTCCCGATGGGAGCGGCCTTCCTGATGGGAGCGGCCTTCCTGATGGGAGTGTCTTTCCTGATGGGAGCAGCCTTCCTGATGGGAGTGGTCTTTCCTGATGGGAGCGGCCTTTCCGATGGGAGCGATCTTTCCTGATGGGAGCGGCCTTCCTGATGGGAGCGGCCTTCCTGATGGCAGCGATCTTTCCTGATGGGAGTGTCTTTCCTGATGGGAGCAGCCTTCCTGATGGGAGTGTCTTTCCTGATGGGAGCGGCCTTCTTGATGGGAGCGGTCTTTCCTGATGGGAGCGGCCTTCCTGATGGGAGCGGCCTTCCTGATAGGAGCGGTTTTTCCTGATGGGAGCGGCCTTCCCGATGGGAGCGGTCTTTCCGATGGGAGCGATCTTTCCTGATGGGAGCGGCCTTCCCGATGGGACCGGCCTGCCTTATGGGAGCGGCCTTCCCGATGGGAGCGGTTTTTCCTGATGGGAGCGGCCTTCCTGATAGGAGCGGTTTTTCCTGATGGGAGCGGCCTTCCCGATGGGAGCGGTCTTTCCGATGGGAGCGGTCTTTCCTGATGGGAGCGGCCTTCCCGATGGGAGCGGCCTTCCTGATGGGAGCGGTTTTTCCTGATGGGAGCGGCCTTCCTGATAGGAGCGGTTTTTCCTGATGGGAGCGGCCTTTCTGATAGGAGCGGTTTTTCCTGATGGGAGCGGCCTTCCTGATAGGAGCGGCCTTCCCGATGGGAGCGGTCTTTCCGATGGGAGCGATCTTTCCTGATGGGAGCGGTCTTTCCTGATGGGAGCGGCCTTCCTGATGGGAGCGGCCTCCTGCGGTAGTTCCAGTGAGGTTGCTGAACAGTGATGCAGATTTTATCAAGCGGTTCCGGAATATTCCAACCCTTCCGGTTCACGTTTTACGCTGGCAGCGCTCGGGCCACGCAAACCTGCGGCGTGGAGCTTTCGTGCCACTGATCTATTCTTCTTTTTTGCTTCGTCTGCTCTTTTGCTTTTCTTTTTATCTGGTGAAACGGTATCTTCGGTGCGCGATGCCCCCTCGGCATGATGAGCCGCTCCACCGACGGAAACACTCAAAGGCGAAATGTCGTTTCTGATGCGCGTCAAAGCGTTGGCTCGCCCGTTCGTGATGACGGGACGTCTAGAGCGTTCTGCTCGGGTGAAGAGCTTTGACCTCGATCGGGATTTGACACCATCCGCCTGAACGTTGCTGCAAACCAGTTTCACAAGAAAAATACCCCAAGTTTGATCGTTGAGTTGCAGCAGAAACCAAAACTGAAAAATTTAATCAAACGTATTGACTGGCTTTTTTTTTCCCCTCCTTCTGTCTTTGAATGGCACCGAGATAAAAACGCCGGGGCTCAAAGAAAGCGGCAGCTCCGAGGATGTAGAGTGAAGATGAACGAGGGAGGAAGGAAAGAGGTGTGAGGAGAGAACTCACCATCTGTCCACCCCCCACAAAAACAAAGAAGTTATGAATGGGCAGTGCCAGCCTTGCCCTGCGAGCCGTCTGGGCCGGTGCAGGTTCTGGGCCTCTGCTCGTCTAAAGGGGGGGGGGGGGGGGGGGGGGGGGGGGGGGGGGGGTGTTTACTGACAGATGGCCGCAACAGCCAGCCAGCCTGTCAGTCAAACGCACGCCGGGAGCAGCTGAGGAAAAGATGGCCGTCACCGCGGACGCCCGTCTCCAGCCGAGCTGGCGTTTCTCAGAGATGCCTGAAAGCAGGTTTGGCTCCCTGAGGAAGTCGCTGGTCAGAGCTGCTCTCCTGTCAGCGCTAAATATACTTCTGACGCTACGCTGGTAGATTTCTGCAGCTTTAGCAGGACAGAATCTTTTCATGAAAATAAAAAAAAAGTTTTCTCCAAGAGTTTTCTCAGCAGTATTATTGGCCTCTTCTTCGGACCCCCGCTGTCTGAAACAGGGATCCTGCTGATCCTCGCTCCCCCAGGGAACAAATATTCAGTTTCTGCTTCAAGAGCCACAGAGAGGTGCTGCTGGTGTATCTTCTCTGGGGATGTCTCACTCAGCAGAAAGGACGACTCTAGTCATGTCAGGGACCTCCTACCTGTCCATCTGTGGTCGTTATCAGGGAAAAGACGAGAAGACCAAGAAATGGCTTCGATCACAAAGCTGCTGCACCTACAGCACACAACCCCGCTGCAGCTGCGCATGCAGGAGTCCTGCAATAATTATTATTCCTCTGTGCAGTGTGATGCATGCGGTCAAACACTTGTGGTTTTACATTTAGCTTGCAAATTAATTCTTTACATCAGCATCTAGTTTTCATGCAACGCTCTGCTATGCTTAATTTACAATTCAGCTTTTTTTTTATATAATATTACATTTAAACCCTCAAAATCTTGACTACATTTGCAGTTTTTTTTTCAAGACCTGAGTTTTTTCTTTTTAAAGAAATGCTGTCCAAAGTTAAGCATGTGTGTGTAAGGATGTATATTTTCTAGAGGCGCACAATAACTATCGGGCCGATAACAGGAAATTATGACGTCATTCGATAAGTCCGATATCACGACGAATAGCCCCGATAACATATATATTTTTGTCAACACAGCAGTGTCTCGCTCCCTCTGAGTCTTGAATGACCGGCAGTGAATGTTGTGTTTAAGTAACGTCAGCATAATCAGAAAAATGATTTCTCAATCAGGAAAATCAAGAATACCCCCTCATGCCAGAAAACAACTTAAGTTGGTCATAATTTTGGTAGTTGCTGACTTGAATTGATATTCGCAGTATTTTCCCTCATGTTACACATAAAAAATAGAAAAAATAGAAAAGGCTGAAAGAACGACTAGCAAACGAGGGAACGTCGGAATTTACGTTACACCTTGAATGCAGCCTGCAGCACAGCGTACTGATCACAACAAACATGGCGGCGTGGAACTTCGTTAAAGTTTCAGAAGAAGATAGTTTGGTGGTTATTTGTGACGAATCCTCCGAGTGAATTCTACGAGGAGGGAAGCACAAGCTTTAATACGTAAAACCTGATCAGCCACCTACAACATAACAATCACTTCCATGGAGTTTTGAAATCGCACTAAAGCGAGCTAATGCTAACGTGCGCAAGCCAGCAGCAGTCTCTCATCCCTCTCATCTCTCTCATCTAAAGCTTCCATGAGATAAAAACAAAAAAATCACTGAACCTCATTTACTTTAATTAAAGGTATTAATTTAAATGGAACCACAAGTCAAAATCCTTTAAATGTTAATCTTTTTCAGTTTCTAATTCTGATGCATGTATTTCTATCAGTTCAAGGAGCCTTTATTTTTTATATCAGTCAGTAATGAACCTTATTTAAGTTGATGTGAGATATCAAATAGGTTTGTTTGATAGATTTAAGAAAATGTTTGAGAGGCTTGACAATAGTTTTTCATTAGAAAAAATAAATATATGTTCATTTAAAGAGTCCAAACTATTTTTGGTTTTGTTCATAGTATTGATGTAATGATCTTAGGTATATGTGTGTGTTATCTGTTATCAGTATTGGCCTAAAGGAGCTGAAAGTTATCGGTTATCGGTTTTAAAAAACAGTTATCGTGCATCCCTAATATTTTCATTTTCTTCATATTTTTTATATCCAGAATGAGCTATAGCTTGACCTTATTTGGTTAGTTTAAGGATTCAGGTCACTTTGATTTTAAGGAGTTAAACCAGTCAGATTAATTCCTGGTGTTTGAATAAAGGCACCAGCAGGACCGTCGTCGCCCCCGACGACACCTTATGGTCTGTTTCCTCTCCTTAACATTCACGTCTTCATTTCCTCTCTTTCTTCCCTCCTCTCCGTCATTTTACGCCTCAGTTTCCGTCCGTGGCGGGTTTAACTGGGCAGACGTCCCTCGCTGCCACGCTGGGAGACAGAAGACGGAGGGGAAAAAGGAAAAAGAGGCAGATTCTCGGGGTATTTGATGAGCAGATTAGTGAGAATTAGGCTTAACGGCGCTCACTCAGGCAAACATCTCCCCTCTCTTTCTCCTGCCTGGCCTCGGCTCAATGGAGGCCGGGGTGACGCGGGGGGAAACGAGCAAGCCGGGTCTCCGGCGGAGGTCAGCCCGGGAGGCCGGTCCGTCCCCGCGCCACCTCCTCTGGGCCTGGCCCCCCCACCCCCACCCCACCCCCGGCGAATGATGCTGTCAGAGGGGAGATTTGTTTAGTAACAGTAGGAAAGAGGGCAAACGCGGGGCAGAGGGAGGAGGTGGGGGGGGGGGTGCGGAGGAGGAACACAGAAAAAGAAGAGGGTGTGGGATGCTCTTGGGGGGTGGGGGTGGGGGGGGGGGGGGGGTGTTTTAAAGCGTGACGCGTGATTGTGCTGTGATTTGTCCCAGCGGGAGAGGAGGAGAGGACGCCGTCGCACCGTGGAGCTGGAAACCGAAGTGGGAGGGGGGGGGGGGGGGTGTTGGGGGGGGCGGAGTAGGGGGTGTGGAGGGGGGGGGGGGGGGTGGGTGAAGGGCTGGTGGGGGGTCTCCTCCCAGAGCAGCGGAGGGCAGGTTAAGCAGCACTCCTTCCTTCATTAGTCTTCGTCAACACCCCCAGATTCGTTAGCGCCACCCCCCCCCCCCCCCACCCCACCCGTTTCACTGTCTCACATCTCTGTTCTCAGGCTGCTTCTCTTTGTGCGCCTCTAAGGAGGGAAAAAAAAAGAAAAAGAAGCTGCCTTTGGTCTCAGGTTTGGCATCAGAAACATTGCAGCTTTTGCAAAAAAAAAAATGAAGAAAAACAAGTTAATTGTGCGTCAGGACAATTCGTTAGGACGTCCTCGCAGACCAGGACCAGGACCAGGACCACAATTCATCTGCCCGTCTCCAGTTCCATCACATCATGAGTGGGAACCGTCTTAGAAACTAAGAACCATTTCATAGGGGTGCACGATAATTACCGGGTCGATAACAGGAAATGATGATGTCATCCCGATAAGTCCGATATCACGACGAATAGCCCCGATAACATATATATTTCTGTCAACACAGCAGTGTCTCGCTCCCTCTGAGTCTTGAATGACCAGCAGTGAATGTTATGTTTAAGTGACATCAGAAAAACAATTTCTCAATCAAGAATACCCCCTCATGCCAGAAAACAACTCGTTAACTCGGTCATAATTTTAGTAGTTGCTGACTTTAATTGATATCCGCAGTGTTTTCCCACATGTTACACATAAAAAAGAAAAAAAATAGATAAGGTCGAAAGAACGACGAGCAAATGAGGGAATGTGGGAATTTACGTTACACCTTGAATGCAGCATTGCGGAACAGTGCGCTGAGTAGACAAAAAAAAAACATGGCGGCAATTTTATGGAACTTCGTTAAAGTTTCAAAAGAAGATAGTTTGGTGGTTATTTGTGACAAATGCTACAAGCAAAGGAGGGAAAAATAGCACAAGCTTTAATACGTCAAACATAACCATCGCTTCCATGGAGTTTTGAAATTGCGCTAACATGAGCTAACGTGAGCTAAAGTGAGCTAGCCAGGAGCAAGTCTCCCCTCTCCTCTCCTCTCCATCATCTCTCTCATCTAAAGCTTCCATGAGATTAAAAAAAACCCAAAAACTACTGAACCTCATTTACTTTCATTAAATACATTCATTTGAATGGAACCACAAGCCAAAATCCTTTAAACATAATCTTTTGTTACTATGGAGTGCACTTTTTCAGTTTATTTACACAGACAAGTCTAACTTGTGTCAGTACATTATGACCTGTGCATTATTTTTTATTGTCATTGAGGATTGAACGTTTTCAGTTAGTAATTCTGATGCATGTATTTCCATCAGTTCAAGGAGCCTTTATTTTTTATATCAGTCAGTAATGAACCTTATTTAAGTTAATGTGAGATATCATATAGGTTTGTTTGATAGCTTTAAGAAAATGTTTGAGAGGCTTGACAATAGTTTTTCATTGTAAAAAATAAATATCTGTTCATTTAAAGAGTCCAAACTATTTTTGGTTTTGTTCATAGTATTGATGTAATGATCTGAGGTATATGTGTGTGTTATCGGTTATCGGTATCGGCCTTTAGGAGCTGAAAGTTATCAGTTATCGGTATTGGTTTTAAAAAAACAGTTATCGTGCATTCCTACTATTTCATGTAACAGATGAACACTAAGACTTTCTAAAACACCCCTAAAATAATGGAGGTGTTGCAGTCATTGGCTTGTTTTTTCTCTTTATGGAGTTTATGGAGGCCAGAGCAGTACTCATCCGTGGTCTCCGGGGTAACAGATCAGCGTCTCTGGATGAGGTCTCCACGTGGGCCGGTTTTGGTTTTTCAGTCTTCAGCCGGTTCGAGACTCGAACGTCTGCTGCTCTCTGAGCTGAAGAAGCGCTGGAACGTTCTTCCCCTCCTCCGTCTTCAGGCATTAATCTCTCACTTTCTCTCCTCCCTTTACGACCTCTTTGAACCGTTGAACATCTTCCGTCAACCACTGTCATCCATTTCTCCCCTTTTAGGGCCTCATGCCTTCATCCTTCTACTGTCTCCCTCCCCCCTCCCTTTTTTAAATCCTCCTCCTCATTTGTCTCCACTCTTGTTTCTGGGTGGGAGTTGGGTGAAGGGGGGGGCAGCGGGGGCCGTTTTTGGTCGGCCAACCACCGTGTCTGAGCCCGGCGCTCTGTCACCGCCGTCGCCCGCCTCCCCCTCTGTGCTCCTGGCTGTTGGGGGGGGCTGTAATGGATGACGGGGCAGATCCGGGTGGCCCACTGTGAATCTGGAAGACGGGCCACTCACACCGGGGCCCACTGCTGCTGGAAACAAGTGAAGCCCCTGTAGAGTAGCTGGTGGAGAGCCATTTGATTTGACCTCCACTTTTCTCCTCTTTTTTTTTTTTATCCTCTACTCATCAGCAGCCTGCCAGTGTGTGGTCTCCCTTCGATCCGGGATGTTTGATGGCCCTCATCTTTTTTCTCTAAGGAACAAGAAACCCTTAAAGGGATGCAGAAAAAGGCCATCGGTGAAAGGCCTGGATGAAGGACGTGGGCGGGGCCAGTCTTCCTCGGTAAAAGGGCCGACGCCCACGAGGTCTGAGCAGGTGGATGTGGAGACGTTTGATATGGAGCCCCGTTTGAGTCATAATTCAATGAATAAATGAGTCTATTATTATGAAATACAGGCATTTATTATTATGAAATACATATCCATTATTATGAAATACATGTTTATTATTATGAAATATTTCCCAATATTATTAAATATATGTGTATTATTATGAAATACAGTCATGGAAAAAATTATTAGACCATCCTTGTTTTCTTCAGTTTCTTGTTTGTTTTAATGCCTGGTACAACTAAAGGTACATTTGTTTGGACAAACATAAGTTTGTCCAAACAGTTTTTACATCAATAGCTATGGCGTTGTACTGCCAAAAACACTGCTTTTATGCATTCAGTGTTTTCTTTTCTGTCTGTTTTAGTCACATGATGACGTTTAGTGGTACCAGGTATTAAAATGAACAAGAAACTAAAGAAAAAATGGTGGTCTAATAATTTTTTCTATGACTGTATTTCCCATTATTATTAAAAAAAATGTAATTATTGCAAAATATATTTTTATTATTATTTAATCTTAGTTTAATGCATAATAGTTAATTTCAGAATGTCTTTTTTATATAATAATGACATTTTGCCAGTGGGCGGGGCCAATGGTTGACCTGCACGCTCATTGGCTGATCCTTCTCCATTCTACGCTCTGACATTGACTAATTTTGGCCGTGAGGTCCCGTTAGCAGCGGGCCGTGGCGTCATCAAGGTGCGCTCCTAGTCCGATTGTAGCTATGGCAGCTTGGACTGAGTTACTGGAAACCTTGCCGTTTCTTAGTCGATGTCAACTTTTAACCGTAAACTGAGGTGCATTCTGCCACCTACTGGCCTGGAGTATATACATTGCACCTCTCGCCCACTATCGATATTCACTGTTCTGTTGCTTATGACTGAATGAAAGAGCAGCCAATCACATAAATGGCTCCGCCCTCTCTGCTGTGATTGACACACAAATCATTCTTATGAAAAACAAAGCCATTATTACGTAAAAGCTCATTTTTATTAAATACGAAACCATTATCATAATAATAGGAAATATTTCATAATACTAAACGCCTGTATTTCATAATAATAGACTCATTTGTTCATTGAATTGACCATTCGGTAAGCACCGCCCCCTCCCTAGTTACTGTTGCTAGGTCGGACATTCTCGCTGCTTTTTAATTAAGGACAATGTTAATTTGCTATTTTTCTGATGTGTATCATCAGTATTTATGTTATACTATAATAACGCCATGGTCAAATATTGCTGCTGGGGACCTGCAACAGTGCACAGGTTAAATTGTGTCCATCCACACAAGCAACTGAACGTGAGGAAAGTTACAAAACACACCTACATTTACTCCAAGGTAAGTTAGCTTTGTTTATTAGATGATTGATTTAACCACCATTTAGTAAAAGTAATAATATAATTTAGCAGCAAGGAGGGTGATGAGTTCTCTGTTAGCATTAGCTCTTGTCCATAGGTCTGTCCCACACCAGAGCTATGTTAACATGAGACAGTTGCAGAATTGTATTAATATAATTAATAAAGTGATGTTAACATCACTAGCCTCACATTATACCTAACAAAATAAATATCCAGGGCCATATATATTTGTAGACAACAAGGCAGGCTAATAGGTGGCTAGCAAGCTCTGGTCCATAGTGAAGAAGACATCGACCCTATGGACCAGAGCTAATGCTAATGCTAACAGATAACTCATCACCCTCCCTGCTGCTAAATCATATTATTAATTTTACTAAACAGTGGTTAAATCAATCATCTAATAAACAAAGCTAACTTACCTTGCAGTAAATGTAGGTGTGTTTTGTAACTTTTCCCACGTTCAGTTGCTTGTGTGGACGGACACATAACTGAACCTACTGCCTGCATTTTTCCAGCATTTGTTTTGGTTTGGGAAAGAGAATAAAAATGTCCCTCCAAACGTTCTGGACACCTCGAGTCACTGTTGCAGGTCCCCAGCAGCAATATTTCACCATGGAGTTATTATAGTATAATATTAACACTGATGATAGCCATCGGAAAAATAGTGAATTAACACAGTCCTTTATGGAGGAGCAGTAAGAATGTCCGACCTAGCAACAGTAACTAGGGAGGGGCCGGTGCTTACCGAAAGGTCAATTATGACCCAAAACAGGGCTCCATAGTTTGAGGCCGATGCAACGAGGCTTTTCAAGCATTCACATTTACATTTCAGGCTGATCCTCTTATCCAGATCAGTCCGCTCTGAGTTCAACGGGAGAACGAGCTTAAAGGCCTCGATCAGCGACGTTACAAGCCGACAGCAGCGGGGGGTCCAGCAGGACGGTACTGCTGGATCTGCACACAGAAGATCGTTCAAATGAGAAGAAGAATTCACTGTCTAGTTTTAAATCTAAAGTCTGAATCAGTGATGAAGCAATAAATGCAGCGTCTGAGGGATGTTCCCTTCGGACGTGTCCAGAGCATCAGTCGATAACTTTATCCTGCTGGGACGGTATGGCGGCTCTTCAGAGACCAGGGAAGACAAATATGGCTTCCTTCTACCAGAGACTAGAATACCTGAACAGGGGATGGAGTGGGAGATATATTTTTCCCAATCAAACTTGACCCAAGGGGGCGGGGCTTCGCTACCACGCCATTATGCAACAGGAATCCTACATCCCAGCCCTTGTGTGTGCTAGAGACATGATGCATGCACCAGGGGGTCAACAGGGACAGCCCTGAGTGCACCTTACTGTCCCACAACCACCCTTGATCAAAGGGGCGGGGTGGGGTTTGCTACCACGCCACCCACAAACACAATCCCACAATCAAGCCCCTGTGTGAAATCAATTCCATGCAATAAATATCAATAGTACTGAAGGCCTGCTTTCCTTTATTTATAAGCAAGTTGACTGCAGTATTGATCATAACTGTTTTACTGTATGTGATGTATTTATAGATAATATAGAAGAGGTCAAGGTACATGGTACCTGATATGGTCTAATAATAGTATCAATAGTGGCATGGAGGTCAGACTCCACCCCCTTGGACCAATGTAGATTGGGGACTGGTCAGAAACCACCCACAAGCAACACCCTGGTGAAGACAGTGTGTCTTTGGCCCTCACAAGGGCTAAGTTGTGGAATTTGTCGCATGCATGATGTCAAAACTCCGCCCCCCAAGGTGACAGTCAGTACAGGGAAGGTCAGTGACATCACAGCAATGCACCAGTAACCCTCCAGTGAAGACAGCATGTCTCTAGCCCACACAGAGGCTGATAAGTGGTAGTTGTGGCGTGCATGATGGCGAAACTCCGCCCCCAAAGGTCGAGGTCATCATAGGGAGGGTCAGTGATGTCAAGGCTACCCACCAGTAACCCAATAGTGAAAATAGCATGTCTCTAGCCCACACAGAGGTTGAGAAGTGGGATTTGTGGCGTGCGTGATGGCGAAACTCCGCCCCCAAAGGTCGAAGTCATCATAGGGAGGGTCAGTGATGTCACAGCTACCCACCAGTAACCCTCCAGTGAAGACAGTGTGTCTCTAGCCCACAGAGAGCCTGAGAAGTGGGGCTGGTGGCATGGAAAAAAGCGTTTCAAATAGGCTCGGCCCCCTCAGGTTGGAGAAACCTAGTGGTAGGTCAGTGACCTAAAGGACATCCTCAAGTTTCCTCCGGTGAAAACAGAATGTCTCTAGCCTGCACAAGGGCTGAGTTATGGTATGAAACCCCCCTTAACACCCCTAGAATGCAGAAAATCCTAACACCACACAAGGGTTAAAACTAGAAAGGATCATTTGGACCATCGAAACCCCAGAAGTGTCGGTTCACCTCATGGCCTGTGAAGAGGCGGGCCGTCCGTTCCACCTGCCGCGTCGTCCTCGGGACAGGTGACGCGCCCTCTCTTTTGGTTTGAAACTGCGTTGACACACCTGAGTTGCTGTACAGATTAGAGAGGTTTGATTGAAAGAGGGAGGGAGTTTGTCCACAGGTCTGTTCACGCTGCTGGACGGGTGACGGCTGGAGAATGGGGGGGGGGGCAGCTGTTCCTGCTCCACCAAACCGCTGCCCTGAAGCACCAGGAGCTGACTGGGAGCAGATATCTGTAGAGACGAGGTAGATTAACGTCTCTCTGACATGCTCATTGCACGAGTGTATTTTTCCAGATGTACTTTATATTAAATCAGTGACATAAGAAGGACCAAATCAAATTTAAACGAGACAAAGACTTTTTTTTTTTTTAATTGATGTCTTTTCCAGTCAGATAATGATGATGAGGACGTGCCATCCATCGTTGGTTCGCTGCACCGGGAGGGAAAATTCAGCACAAGTGTGTCAAGGTTAAAGAAGGACAAAGTAAAATCCATAATTTCCTCTGCATCCCACTCCCCTGCTGCTATTTTCAATTGGGTCATCCCTCAAAATAGTCATGCCCCCCCCCCACGGCACCATCAGCAAGTGTCTGCTCGTTAATGAGACGTGATTCTGCTGATAATGTTTGCCCTCCTGCACTGAAGCAGCACGGCGGCTTCGTGCAGGTGAAAAAGCAATTAGTGTTTGGCTGCAGACGTGCAGGTCCAACTGGCAGATGGAGGGGGTGAAGGATTGTCTAGATAGAGGGCTTGATCTCTCTGCTGAAAGCTGGTTTTTGCTTTAGCGTCTCTGATGTTCATAAAATGCCATTTGCTCCCCAAAAAGACAACAAATGCAGCAAAGGCCATGATGAACGAGCAACAGCGTCTTCATGAGATGACCTTAAAGGGAAGTGGAGGGAAAAACAAAGAGGAAGTCTGCTAATTTTGTTGCCTCTCCACGTTTATGGTTTCAGTCGCTGTTTCGCTGCAGAGAAAACCTGGTTCAGGTTCAGAAACAGACCCTCCAGTTCCCCCTTTTAGACGGGGAACCAGAACCCTAACCCTCTATACAGAGGTTTCTGGAGAAGGGAGACGATCTCCCCAGCTTCAGATTGAGGAGGAGCAGTGCAGGTACCCTTGCTGAGGACCACTGGACCACTTTAGTCCTGCTTGGATCCTGAAGGTGGCGCATGAGTTTTGTTCAACCAGTTTGCATGTTCTTGGAGAAGACACTTGAGCACGTGACTCTGACACTGTGGGGTACTGGGGTCGGTAGTTACGGGCTATTCAGTCCCAATCCAAACAGAGAAAGAGTTTGGGCTGCCCTTTGTCACCTTCAGGTCCTTCACACAAGGTTATTATCGTTAACGAAAACGAACGAAATAACGAAAACTAGAATTGAAAAAACATTTTCGTTAACTGAAATAAAATAAAAACGAGAGTTTTAAAAAAAAAAAACGATAACTAACTGAAACTGTATTATGTGTTTATAATAAGGATGTTCCTGACTAATTTCCCTGTCGACTAAATGAAAATTATAATTAAGGCTAGTCGACTAGTCTAAATAAAAGGAAAACACTCAGAAGAGAGTGAAAATTTAGCACAATTTATTGAAACATCGAAACAGAATTTGAAACATTGTCCCAAAAAATATTGTGTGTAACAAGAGTTATTTAAGCCTTTATTCACAATGTTCAACAACCATGTCGGATTTCTCAGACCGGACGGGAGAACACGTCTCCGGGTAAACAATGTCAAATTGGCCTGAGTGTAGCTAGCACCGCTAGCATCAGCAGCCGTCGTCTCGTGCAGATAAACATCCAAACAGTTGAATGTGGTTGCGCATTGCTCCAGTCGAGTGATTGTATGCTAATTGTTTCTGACACAGTCTACATACTACCTTGTTTTCATTTTCTAGATTAAAGTACCGCCAAACCGCGCTGGTTTTGCGAGACTATCTTCCCACCCTGCCGTTTTAAAACTCCAGTCTACTCGAGCATTGCTGTGGAGAGGAGGACTGCTGTCTGACGGCTCTGTAGCCCCGACTAGTGGCGGGCGGCTGTATGACAGTTAAGCGGCCTTGTACATGAATAAAACACAAATTGGTTTAAACAACTAATATTTCTGGTGCTGACTAGTAAGTGGGCGGACATTTAATCGTTTAGATGACTAATTGCGCGCATCCCTAGTTTATAAAACGAACTAAAATTAACTCTAATAATATCAAGAACGTCCTTCGTTTTCATATTTGTATTTTTTTTTCCTCATAAACATTTAAAATCTATTAACTTCGCTCCGCCATACAACAACAACTGCAAAAAAAAAAAAAAGTGATCAGCAGTGATGGCTGCGGCAAAAGTAGGGAGAAAGCAGCACAGTCCTATTTGGGATTTCTTTGACTATGACTGTGTTAACGATAAAAATAAGTGTTTTGTAGTAGAAGCAGGTGATACAATGTGTGGAAAACTTCTCAAGGGGAAAAAACCCACGAATCTGAAAGTCCATTTGAAAAGCTCACACAAAAAGGCTAACCAGGACTACCTGGATAAGCTAGCCTAAGCTAGCCCCCTGGAAAGAAGGCTAACCAAGACTACCTGGATAAGCTAGCCTAAGCTAGCCCCCTGGAAAGAAGGCTAACCAAGACTACCTGGATAAGCTAGCCTAAGCTAGCCCCCTTGAAAGAGAAGCTACAGCTGCAGGCCAGTCAGCGTTGGGAAGGAACGGGAGAAAACAGCAACTATAATGGACTGTTTCCATGGAGACCAGATAGCTGCTGGTCAGTAAATACGCAGGAACACCACAAGAGGGAAGACGCATTGATAAATATGTTTACTGAGACCTGAATGTAAACACGACTATGTGATTCGATAACCATCAAAAAGTTCAGTGCTTCACTCCAACCAAAATTACAGACAGCGGTCCGACAGTCCCACCATCAGTACAAGATCTTAGTGGGAAATAAATGCAACTCTGGACGGAAATAGATGTAGCGACATTGCGGGAGCTGACTGAAACGATGAGTGACGTCATCAAAAAAGGCGGTTTGACCAAATATAAAGTTTTTTTTTTTTTTTTTTTGGACGGGCAGTGTTTTTATCTCATGCTCTCCCACTGAACATTTTTGTAATCAAACACACAGAGAGAAATGCTGCTCATGAAGACTGGACAGAAAAACCAACAGTGGGGGAAAGTGAGAAACATTATTAGTAATTACCACTCGTTGGTTTATTCATTCTGGTCCCAGAGTTCTTGTGTGTTTGTCTTACCTACCTACCGATGAGTGACTACTGTCCCCCAACAACTTATGCTGTACAGATTTAATGTACAGAGGTTACAGCAGCAACAATTTTAAGGCAAAAAGACCCAAATTCACATGATTACGCACGACTGTCTGACCTCTGTCCTAAAGTTTAACTGTTATCAGAAAACCTTTAAACTCCACCTGATGATCGGTAACTGTAGACATGGAGGATGAAGTCTGCATCTGGATCTGTGAAGCTCTTAGCGTTGACAGCGAAGGTGTCGCAGACTGAGAGAAGGTTCCTGCAGAGATCATGGCTGCCAGCGCTGTGACACTCAGTGAAGCAGTGTTGTCCGTCAGACAGAGGGTTAAAGGTGAAAGGTTAAAGGTGACCGCGGGGTTTAAACACACTCCAAGGACATGAAGCACATCTGTCATCCGTGATGGTCGATCACGTCTTTTCTATATTTTGATGCATCTGGAAAAAAACAACAACAACATAACAGATTTTTAGATAACTATGTCCTCACAGACTATATGAACGTACATTTATTTATTTTTTCAAAAACTTAAAAGCATAAACTGGTTTCCTCCGCTGGTCACTTTTTAAGGATCGAGATGATTACAGCTTTAAGGACCTGGATTGAATCTGGATTGAATTTGGGTGGACTGGATTGAATCTGGATTGAATCTGGGGGGACTAGATTGAATCCGGATTGAATCTAGATGGACTGCATTGAATCTGTATTGAATCTGGAGGGACTAGATTGAATCTGGATGGCCTGGATTGAATCTGGATTGAATCTAGATGGACTGCATTGAATCTGTATTGAATCTGGAGGGACTAGATTGAATCTGGATGGCCTGGATTGAATCTGGATTGAATCTGGAGGGACTGGGTTGAATCTAGATTGAATCTGGATGGACTGGATTGAATCTGGATAGCCTAGATTGAATCTGGATTTAATCTGGATTGATTGGATTGAATCTGGATTGAATCTGGATGGACTGGATTGAATCTGGATGGACTGGATTGAATCTGGATGGACTGGATGGAATCTGGATTGAATCTGGATGGCCTAGATTGACTCTGGATTGAATTTGGACGGACTGGATTGAATCTGGATGGACTATATTGAATCTGGATGGCCTGGATTGAATCTGGATTGAATCTGGAGGAACTGGGTTGAATCTGGATTGAGTCTGGATTTAATCTGGATGGGCTGGATTGAATCTAGATTGAATCTTGAGGACTGGATTGAATCTGGATCGAATCTGGATTGAATCTGGATAGCCTAGATTGAATCTGGATTTAATCTGGATGGATTGGATTGAATCTGGATTGAATCTGGATGGACTAGATTGAATCTGGATGGAATGGATTGAATCTGGATTGAATCTATATTAAATCTGGGTGGACTAGATTGAATCCGGATTGAATCTAGATGGACTGGAATGAATCTGGGTGGACTGGATTAAATCTGGGTGTACTGGATTGCAACACTGAAATAATTTTAGACGACTAATTGAAAGTAGTTTGTTTGAATTAGATTTTTTTTTCCTTACTCTGTTTATGTTTCCTGTCAAGTGTCCTGAGATGAAGTTTGGTGCCATTTGAACAAAATGAAGTGAAAGTTTTAACTGAACTAGTGAGTAGGTTTGTGCTCACAGTCATGATCAGGACCCAAATTAAGAAAAAATAAAACTTTAAATACAACTTTAGATCAACAGCAGTGTGGTCTAAAGTTGTCTCATCATTTATCTTTGGAAAATTGGAAAAACGCGTCACACATCATGATTTGGTAGTTTGTAGAAATACGTTTAGCAGAAATAACTGGAAGGAGAAATGTCCTGTAGAACTTTATCAGTTTCTCTCTGAAGGTCCCGTCACAGCACTGAGGTCTGGACTTTGATTGGGTCGTTGCAGAGCCCTGATCTCTGTTTTCCCCGGGGATTTCCTTTATAAACTAACCTGCTGGTGTCCACTTGAGTGACTCGTGTTTCAGCTGCAAAATCCAGACCAAATCCCAACACCCCCCCACTGGTAGAGTCGCTGTGTCTGGTTTCCTTCAAACATGCCACTGTGTCGCTTTTTTTTTTTTTTTTTATGCCCACACATGCTGATGATCATTCAGCGGCGCCTGGATTCCTGCATTTAGTTTTTCACACATGGTTTTCACATTTAGTCTTATATTTCATTAAATAGGTAAGACTGTGATTCTAATGCTAATTGTACCTAATTTTAAGATCATTCCTCCAGATGTAAAACCGTAACGTGACAGAAGATGTCATTTCCACTCACTCACATGTCGGTAGGAAGAACATCGTTGTATTTAAAGTTTTTTTACATACTTTATTTTTTTATTTACATAAGAACTTTGAGGCAAAGAAGTGAGAAAAACGGTCAAGACTTGTGAAATTTTAACAATTTCAGATGTGCACGGAGCATTTATTTTCTTTTTTTCGTTCTCGTTTCTTGTGAAATGAAATGATCAAACCTCTTCGGAGGTTCATCCTTGCTGCTGCTAAAATGAGTTTAGCTTAAACAGCTGCGTTAGTTTTGCCTCCACATCTGGAAATTCCAGATGTCTGAAATGCAGCATCCATAATCCTCAGGTTTAGTGGATGAATAATCTTCTTCTGCTGCGGCTGACATCATTAAGAGCGTCTATCATAATTCTAAGATTGAATGAAATGGTGTAGGAAGTGGTTAGACCATTAGTTAGAGGGCCTGACATGCACACACTTCCTCTTTCATTGTTTTTCCTCTGGGATACAGTGTTGGCACTCTCCCCTGTCTATTCAGCTCCAGACCTTAATTAAGTCATTTGTCTGTTAGAGAAGCTTTCCTCGGGGCTGCGGACCAACTGTTTCGTCACCGTGTATACAATTAGATTAGAGACACGTCTGCTGGAACTGAAACAGCTCCACTTGGGAGAGACACTTCATGCATGAGGAACTCTGGGCGAAGGAGGTTCTCACTGCTCCTTTACTGAATATTAAACATCCAGTTGGCCTTTTTTTTAATTCCAAAAAAAATAAATAAAATCTTTTGCAAGCATGGAGTTTAAAACCGCAGCCTGCTTTTCTGTTACTGCGACCCTGATTGGTTCTATGAGATGACCAGCTCAACACTAGGGCTGGGCAACGATAAAACATTTTAATCGCGATTAATCGCATTGTATACGCAAAATCAAATAATTAATTCAAAAGTAGTGTAAAATGCACTTTTATTTAAATGTTCTGCTGCCATATGAACTAAAGTGTCATAACATTTGTTGTTCAAACACTTTTAACATCAGCACTTGTCAATAACACATATTTAGTGTAAATCTCATCTTAAATAATGTAAAATAAAATAAAGCTTATTGCCACTGCCAGGGCATTAATGTCATCCTGTTTTTATAAAAAATTAAAAAAAAAGTCTACAAACAAAATCCAACAAAATGATTATGGCCCAGCACAATCAGAACATTAAAACAGGTAATTTCTGAGGTAACAGCAGAAACTTTTAACAGGGAGTTCAACTTGTCAGTTGTTACAAATAACCTTGTTTCTGTTGAATCCTCCGTCTGGGAGAACTTTAAAATGAAAATGTCCATGTTAAAGTTCAGTAACTTTACCAATCCGTGTATCATTAATTTTTTCCATTTTCAATTGTCAATCAAAAATTTAAAAAAATAAATAAAAAGAGACATTTTATTACGTTTTTCATTTTAAAATCTAACACCAAAAAAAAAAAAAAAAAAAAAAAAAAATGGCTGTTTTTTTTTAATATTTCAATTTCAGACTTGGATCAAAAATACAAAATTAAAAAACGGGCCACAGAACTGAATTTGTTTTATAATGGAGGACTGGACTTTCTGTTGTCATTACACATCTGTGCCACTAGATGGAGCCGCACTGCAGTAACCAGCTAGAGAACAGCAGGACAGTGAACACATGGAGCAGATCTGATGGAACATGGAGGAATGACGGGAACGTTTTGTTACAGTCCAGAATTTTTTTTTAGACAGAATTGTTAATATTGCTACCTGAGTTGCTACCTGAACTGTAAAGTTTACTGATTTTTACCGTTCTCCATGTCTGTTTTAGCTTTTCAGCATGTTTACCTGCTAATTCTTTTCCGGTTCCGCAGCAGCCAGTAACAGACTTTTCAAAACAAAAGCATGTGAGCAACATGCGTTAACGCGCAAATAAATAAATGTCGGCGTTAATAAATTCATGAGTTAACGCGATAATAACACGTTAACTTGCCCAGCCCTACTCATCACATAAAATTATAAAAATCCACACATTTAATCGTGGTTGGGGGTGTGGCGTTTTGATTGACAGTTCAAGTCTGTGACTTTACTTACTTAGCACCTTTTGAGTGACCAAACGGAGCACAATCATTCCTTTTTTAAAGTTAATATGTACAAAGAGAGCGGTGCCGTCGGTTTCTGGGTTTACCTGGAAGGGTTCTGGGGTCCAAGGCCGTGGGCCTGGGTTAACCAGGGTTAACCAGCTGGACCTACCAGCAGCCACAGGCCTGAGCTCAACCAAGACTAAGCGAGTTAGGGCTAGGGTTTAAGTGGCAGCGACCCTGGACCCCAGTGGAGCGCCGCTGGTCCTCGTTTCAGCTTTGCAGCAAGGAGATTCTACAAGGGAAGAACATCAAACAAATCTATCCAGAATCTTGTGCGTCACTGGTCCCGTCCATCCTGAGGACGTACAGGGTCCAGTATTTTAACCAGAGTCAGTTTAACTTCTGGAGACATTCCTCTAAACACGGAGGGCATTTTGCGTATACATCGCCGCTGCAGCACCTTCGGTTGGGGAAGGTTTCAACGAGGTCGTGTGGTTTGCAGTCCCAGAGACCTGCCGGTCTCCATCGTACACGCAGCTACAGGACGCCAGCATCAGCCACATGTGACGCACGTTTACGATGAGCAAAGCATTTCAAATCAAATGTCTGAGTAGATCTCTTCTTGTTCCCCTCTGAATCTTTTCCTCTGGTAAACAAGTGTCTGTGAGTAGGAGCTCTTTCTATAAACGGCTCTCTGAGTGTTTGGGCCGGGCCTCTGCAGAGATAACCGTCGGGCAGACAAACAGAGGGGAGAGAGGCGGTCGGGAGGCTCCTGAAGTCCTGCTTCTGCTGGAGGCGCAGCAGATGTTGGCAGCAGCCCAGCAGGCATTCAGGGGCTGAACAGGTGTTGAAGGGACGCCTTGTGTCGGTGCTGGGAGCTCATCTAGATACAAGGAGGAAGGTGAAATCTGAGGAGAAATCCACTTTTGTCCACGATGTCGTACAATAGAAGGATTCAGGGTCTGCAGGTGCTGGTGGCTTTGAGGAACCCACGACTGTCGGGGTCCCTGAACTGAACTTTTCTGACAGTCGGGTTTTATATCAAATGTCACAGCTGCACATCTCGTAAAATGTCCTGCTCGTCTTCATACGTTGGCGGGGGATGGATCCGTTTGTTGTCTGTAACGCCTGGAGTGGGTGGGGCAGTAAGAGAGAGTTTTCAAAGCTGCATGCTAAACTACAAACTGATTTTGCCAAAGTGCAGTATGCAGTATGGTAGTATGCCGCATGGTAGTGTGGCAGTATGCAGCATGCAGTATGCAGCATGCAGTATGGTAGTATGCAGTATGGTAGTGTGGCAGTATGCAGCATGCAGTATGGCAGTATGCAGCATGCAGTATGGTAGTATGCAGTATGGTAGTGTGGCAGTATGCAGCATGCAGTATGGTAGTATGCAGCATGCAGTATGCAGCATGCAGTATGGTAGTATGCAGTATGGTAGTGTGGCAGTATGCAGCATGCAGTATGGCAGTATGCAGCATGCAGTATGGTAGTATGCAGTATGGTAGTGTGGCAGTATGCAGCATGCAGGTAGTATGGCAGTATGCAGCATGCAGTATGCAGTATGGTAATATGACAGTATGCAGTACTACCATACTACCATACTGCATACTGCCATACTACCATACTGCATACTGCCATACTACTATACTGCATACTGGCAGTATGGTAGTATGGCAGTATGGAGTATGGCAGTATGCAGTATGGTTGTATGGCAGTATGCAGTATGGTAGTATGGCAGTATGCAGCATGCCGCATGCAGTATGGTAGTATGCAGTATGGCAGTATGCAGCATGCAGTATAAAGTATGCAGCATGCCGCATGCAGTATGGTAGTATGCAGTACGGTAGTATGCAGTATGCAGTGTGCAGTATAGATACATTTGCATAACATGCATTTTGCAGAAAATACTTTGCTGCTTTGGTAACATTTTCCACACTTTGTTCCTCGCACTTTCTATACTGCATATTTTAATATGTTGTGGGATTCTGTAAATAGCTTGGTTGTGATAATTGGTAGTATGTGATAGTAGCATTACTAAAAATAATGTTCATATTTACAGTAAAGGTTGCATTCGCCCGACTAATGACGAGCACCATGTTCTGTAAACTGGCCTCCAAAACTGGCGGCTGTCTTTCATGAGAACACAAAGAAAAGACTTCTTCAGAAACATTTGCTGGTTTCTACCGTTGAGCATGTCGCTGCTGTTTTAGGGCCTCCGAGTTCATGTTCATTAATCATTTAAGACGAAGACAACCGTCCTTTTGTGACGGGACACAAACACAGAGCGGCTTCGCCACCAGTCCGAGGGCTCGGACCCCTGCAGGATCTGTCTGGACCCCCTGTTAGGGGAAATGGATGGGATCAGTTTCCAGGGTGATGCACGAAGGAAGTCTGAGGCTGTTGGCCCGGAGAGAGACGGTCCAGATGGGACCAGAACCCTAACTGTCAGCCGTACGGCACTGCAGCGAACCTCACATGAGCCTTTCAAACACGGCGGTTTGAATTTTTGACCAGTTGCGCGGCTTCCTCCTGCAGAAACAACCGCAAAACAAGACGGTCCGTGGTCAGAATGAAGCGGTCTCTGCCGTGTTTTCGGGTTTCGGTCAAATAAATGGACCGAGGATCTTGTTCCAAACAGACTCAAGGGAGATCGGCAGGCGGGTGATTTAAGCAAGTGTTTTAAATTACACTCACGTTAAGTTTAGAGAGCCGTTAATCCAAACCAAATGTGAAGCGAGGGACACGTGACCTCCGGGGCACCGCGGTCAGTGTTGCCAGATTGGGCGGTTTCCTGCTCAATTGGGCTACTTTTGATTACAGCTGGCAGGGAAAAAAAATGCATTGGGCGGGTATACACAATTTAAGCTGCTTTTACCAACATCTGGTGTTTTTTTTTTTTAAATATTGTGAAAACAGAACAACAAACCGTTATTTTACGGTTTAAAAACAGTACAAATACAAAATTCGATATACTTCGCTCACTCGTATTGTAGTCATCCAATTTAAAAAAATCTTTAATCGCAGTGACTAGGGATGCACATTTTGGATTTTTTTTATGACCGTTAACCGACGCCCTTTAACGATTAATAACCGTTAACCGATAAGTCCGGGAGGGTTGGCTGCCGCGATGTTGCGCGGGTTGTTGTGGACGCAGCTTGTCGCAGAGATGTCGTTGTCACTTTTGATTTATACTAGCATTGTCTCCGCTATTTTATTCCACGCCACAACGCAAGAGTGACAGTCACGAACTAGCTAAACTTATCTCTTGCGTTTTTCCACTTCCTCACTGTCTCGGTCGTATCCAGACCCACATTCATCGCAATCTCCCTCCATGAATTACTAGAATATGTGCTGTCTTTGTAGTCTGGAGAACCAGAATCGTACAGATGTGGGTACTTCCTCATTTTTCTTGATGACGCGCTCTTTTCTACGCGGATGTAGAATTGACCAATCAGAGGCCTGTTGCACCTGTTGACACGCCCCCATGAGTTGATTGAATTACGTAGCTTAAAAACAAAATTGTCTGTTAGTATTAATCGGTTAGAGTTACTGTTATCGGTTAACGGTTAAACGGTTAACCATGTGCTTCTCTAGCAGTGAGTTATTCAGTCGCTGTAACAACGCGCTATCGTGACGTCACCTCAGCAAACCTTAGTGCGCCGATGCAGAAGTCTGAGGCAGAAGCTCTCTCTCAAATCAAAGTGGTCGGCTAATCTGTTAGCTAAATAAGTAGGCTAGCTATCATGCCGAAGTGGGGAAAATATAAGAAACTTTACCGGAAGGAATGGGAGACCGACCCTGAATTAAAAACCTGGATCGCGCCTACCCCGGCAGATGACAGCAAAGCTTGTTGCAGGTATTTCAATGTTGAATTAATGTGTGCATTTTTGCACATTTTCTGTGACATGCACTATGAAAAAATACAACTATTCATTTAGGCCAGTGGTTCTCAAACTTTTAATACCGCGTACCACCTGAGAAACTGTTCAGCTCTCTGAGTACCACCATGATGACCAGTTTTAAAATATAGCCATATATACCTTCTCAATTAGCTTTAAATTCACAGGAGAGATGTTTATTCCTTATTGTAGTTATTTATTGTTACCTGAATGTTGTTTGAAACGTATTTATAATGCATTGTATGTTTCTGATTAAATAAAAAAAAGGGAAAATGTGGAAAGTCCTGACGTTCCCCCGCGTACCACCAGTGGTACACGCACCACAGTTTGCGCACCACTGATTTAGGCTTAATTGTTTAATACTGTAAATGCATTTAAATCCACGTTCATTCAAATATGAAATGTTTTTGTATGAAAAAACTTATTGGGCGTTTTTTTCCGGAAGTGGGCGGGTTTTGTAACGCAAGTGGGCAGAAATGGCTCAACCAAATCTGGCAACGCTGACCGTGGTCGCCCCACACCGACTCGTTCACACGTGAGCTGGAGAGAACGGCGGCTCTGAGCTGCAGCCGGATCCAGCGTTGATCCGGCATGAATCCATATAAGTGATCCGTTCAGGAAACGATCAGCACCAGCGGTGGTCAGAGAAATCATTTGACCAGCCTGCGGTCACGACCTTGTGAGGACAAATGGACGAAGCGAGCTGCTGACTGATGGACACATCAATGTCACCTCCTCCGTCTCTTTTACAGTTCTCGTCTGTACGTCGGTTTCCTCTTTGTAAAAGTCCTGCTCCGGTATTTTCTCCCTCTTGACAACACCAGGGTGGAAACTCTCCGGGGCCTGGAGAGCCTGGAGAACTGAACGCTCAGATCCATTATTCCTCTGTCGGTTTGGGTCGTTAGCTGTTGACCAACAGATGCAGGTCACACATGATGACACGAGAGCAGAGATGATGCAGATGGAAACATGCATCCAAGCAGCTGTGCAGCCGTTAGGAGGGTCGGTAGGGATGCACCATAACTGTTTTTTAAAACCGATACCGATAACCGATAACTTTCAGCTCCTAAAGGCCGATACCAATAACCGATAACACACACATATACCTAAGATCATTACATCAATACTATGAACAAAACCAAAAATAGTTTTGACTTTTTAAATGAACAGATATTTATTTTTTCCAATGAAAAACAATTGGCAAGTCTTTCAAACATTTTCATAAAGCTATCAAACAAACCTATTTGATATCTCACATTAACTTAAATAAGGTTCATTACTGACTGATATAAAAAATAAAGGCTCCTTGAACTGATGGAAATACATGCATCAAAATTACTAAACGTTCATTCATCAATGACAATAAAAAATAATGCACAGGTCATAATGTACTGACACAAGTTAGACTTGTCTGTGTAAATAAACTGAAAAAGTGCACTTCATAGTAACAAAGGAATTACATTTAAAGGATTTTTGCTTGTGATTCTATTCAAATAAATGCCTTTAATTAAAGTAAATGAGGTTCAGTAGTTTTTAGGGTTTTTTTTAATCTCATGGAAGCTTTAGATGAGAGATGATGGAGATGAGCAGAGAAGAGAGGGGAGGGGAGGCGTTAACTTGCTGCTGGCTAGCTCACGTTAGCTCACGTTAGCTCATGTTAGCTCACGTTAGCGCAATTTCAAAACTCCATGGAAGCGACGGTTATGTTTCCCTCCTTTGCTTGGAGCATTTGTCACAAATAACCAGCGAACTATCTTCCTCTGAAACTTTAACGAACTTCTACACCATCGCCGCAATGTTTTTTTTTTTCAGCGCACTGTTCCGCAATGCTGCATTCAAGGTGTAACATAAATTCCGACGTTCCCTCGTTTGCTCGTCGTTCTTTCAGCCTTTTCTATTTTTTTTTCTTTTTTATGTGTAACATGTGGGAGAATACTGCGAATATCAATTCAAGTTAGCAACTACCAAAATTATGACCGAGTTAAGTTGTTTTCTGGCATGAGGGGGTATTCTTGATTTTCCTTATTGAGTAATCGTTTTTCTGATTATGCCGACGTCACTTGAACATAACATTCACCGCCGCTCATTCAAGACTCAGAGGGAGCGAGACACTGCTGTGTTGACAAAAATATATGTTATCAGGGCTATTCGTCATGATATCGGACTTATCGGAATGATGTCATAATTTCCTGTTATCGGCCCGATAGTTATCGTGCACCTCTAGGGGTCGGGGTTAGTACAGTCAGGACGACAGGAGCTGGCAGTGATGGGAGCGTTTCTGTTTGATCTGATCTGTTTGGTGGAAAAACAAACAAACAAACAAACAAATAGACTCTATTTCTTATCAAAAGTGTCCCCAGACCCCTGAAGTGTATGTTGGTTCTTTTCTCTGCAGAAACCTCACCTGCCTGGATCTGGTTTCTTCTTCTTTGGCTTTTTTGGATTATTTTCAGGCTGCAGTCTTTTAATGTGTGTGTGTGCATGTACGTGCACTAACCAGTCAATCATTGTGTGTGGGTGTGTAGGCTTGTTGTCTCCTCTGCTTGCAGTCATGTCGGCGTGTCTGAGCTGCACACACACCAGATTTTCCAGAGCGTGAGTGCAGGCTGGTCTGGTTCAGGTCCTTCAAAATAAAGTTTTTAACTATCCGCCTCTCTGCCACGTTATCCTGACATTATTTCAATTCCCACAATCCAGTGTTTATCTGAATACAAGTGGAACAAAAGGGGATGAATGAAATGCTCAGTTTCAGCTGTTTGAGCGTTAAATGAACGTACGAGCACAGAAACATAAACCAGATGCTTTAGGCGTCTCGCTAGAGATGATGTCTTCTAATTTCATCTGAGCTGCTGGAGCCTCTCGTGCTGTTTTCGTTTCTACCCAGCATGCTTCTGGTGAAACCACCTGCCGAAGCTCTGCTCCTCCCACGTCTCCGCCTCCTTTAAGGGGCGACGGATATGTAGATCACATGTGTCAAACACTAGGCCCGCGGGCCAAATGTGGCCCGCCACGTCATTTTATGTGGCCCTCGAGAGCTTGTGCATTATTGGCTTAAATTTTAAACCAATATTTTAAGACTTAATATAAGCTTACGCCGCTTTAAAGCGCATATTGACAATAAACTACATCTCCCATAATGCATTTCGTCGTCACCAAACAATGATAACAGTATCTCACCATGAGCAAGACATTAAGACGATTCTGAGAAGTGATAAACTTCAGAAAAACCTCTACAAACTAACCTCAACATGTCAAAGAAAAGAGAAATTGATGCACAAAGAAAGACAGTTTCATGAACGACGGGAAAACGAATACAAGTTTGTACCTCGAGGTGAAAAAACAGTATGTCTTATGTGTTATGAGGCTGGTGTCAGTCGTGAAAGAGTTTAATCTACGTCGGAGCCTAAGTATGCCAAATTTAACCTACATGAAAAACAAAGAATCGCTTCCGCTTCTGAAACCAAGGTAACGGATACTCTGAGTGATGTTTACGGAGTCCGTTACCATGGCAATGGACTCTGTCAACATCACCTGTGCGAGAGCAGGTTTACGACCACAAACCCTGACTTTATTATAATGAGTTAAATATTTGAACCTTTAATACATAATAAATACAGAAACCTTTATTTAACAATATAATAAGGTGTAATTTAATTTATTTTGATTTACGTTGCATTTTGTTACATTCATGCTGTTGATATGGCAGCCATGATGCTGATGTGGCCCTCAGTGGAAATGAGTCCGACACCCCTGCTGTAGATGATCCACGGTGTGTTTTTCCTCACCGTTTCTAGAGAGAAGGCGGATCGATGAGCCCAACTTCGACCCTCCAGCCTCTGTGACGGTTTCATGCTCCACAGCTCCGTGTTTCTGTTCCTTTTAGCGGTTTGGAGGGTTTTTTTCTTTTTTAGGGAGAGCAGACTGTTTCATTTATCTGACGCCTGCAGCGCCGTGACGAGCAGTTTGTGTTTCCTGCCGGTGGTCTTGGAGCGGAGTTTTCGCGGAGGAACTTTGTGTTCGTAGCGCAGGAGGACTTTGATGAATCACTATCTGCTGTCAGGGTCACGCAGAGCTCCTCTCTGATTCACCACCGCTGCACATTCACACATTCACAGCTCGCTGTTGCTTTTGGTTCGTTTCCAACATGCAATTCAGGTTCAGGTTTAGCAACAAAAAGAAAAAAATCCTTTTAATGAAGCTGCTTTTGTTTCGGGAGACTGTCTTTGGTTCAAATAGAATAAACTTCCTGGAACTCACTTGGCCTCAGTCATGAAATATTTACAAATGTGGGAGTACGTTCGATATAAAAATCTACTTCATCGACACGAACGCATGTAGAGAGAGACGGGGAGGAAAAGGTGATCAAACATGGTCGTCTTAACAGAGAAAAACCGTTTTATCTGCTCTGTTAGTAGCTGAGGGACATGACGGCCTCCATCCATCATCTACACCTGCTGGACCCACCTGGGGGCCTGCTGGAGTCTGTCCCAGCTCTCTACCAGGGCTCCACCTGGACAGGTCACATCTACCAGGGCTCCACCTGGACAGGACACATCTACCAGGGCTCCACCTGGACAGGTCACATCTACCAGGGCTCCACCTGGACAGGGCACATCTACCAGGGCTCCACCTGGACAGATCACATCTACCGGGACTCCACCTGGACAGGTCACATCCATCGGGGCTCCACCTGGACAGGTCACATCTATCTGGGCTCCACCTGGACAGGTCACATCTACCAGGGCTCCACCTGGACAGGTCACATCCATCAGGGGTCCACCTGGACAGGTCACATCTATCAGGGGTCCTCCTGGACAGGTCACATCTACCAGGGCTCCACCTGGACAGGTCACATCCATCAGGGCTCCACCTGGACAGGTCACATCCATCAGGGCTCCACCTGGACAGGTCACATCTACCAGGGCTCCACCTGGACAAGTCACATCTACCAGGGCTCCACCTGCACAGGTCACATTCATCAGGGCTCCACCTGGACAGGTCACATCCATCAGGGCTCCACCTGGACAGGTCACATCCATCAGGGCTCCACCTGGACAGGTCACATCCACCAGGGCTCCACCTGGACAGGTCACATCTACCAGGGCTCCACCTGGACAAGTCATATCCATCAGGGCTCCACCTGGACAGGTCACATCTACCAGGGCTCCACCTGGACAGGTCACATCTCTACCAGGGCTCCACCTGGACAGGTCACATCTACCAGGGCTCCACCTGGACAGGTCACATCTCTACCAGGGCTCCACCTGGACAGGTCACATCTACCAGGGCTCCACCTGGACAGGTCACATCTACCAGGGCTCCACCTGGACAGGTCACATCCATCAGGGCTCCACCTGGACAGGTCACATCTATCAGGGCTCCACCTGGACAGGTCACATCTACCAGGGCTCCACCTGGACAGGTCACATCTACCAGGGCTCCACCTGCACAGGTCACATCCACCAGGGCTCCACCTGGACAGGTCACATCTACCAGGGCTCCACCTGGACAGGTCACATCTACCAGGGCTCCACCTGGACAGGTCACATCTACCAGGGCTCCACCTGGACAGGTCACATCTACCAGGGCTCCACCTGGACAGGTCACATCTACCAGGGCTCCACCTGGACAGGTCACATCTCCAGGGCTCCACTGGACAGGTCACACCAGGCTCCACCTGGACAGGTCACATCTACCAGGGCTCCACCTGGACAGGTCACATCTACCAGGGCTCCACCTGGACAGGTCACATCCATCAGGGCTCCACCTGGACAGGTCACATCTACCAGGGCTCCACCTGGACAGGTCACATCTACCAGGGCTCCACCTGGACAGGTCACATCTATCAGGGCTCCACCTGGACAGGTCACATCTACCAGGGCTCCACCTTGACAGGTCACATCTACCAGGGCTCCACCTGGACAGGTCACATCTACCAGGGCTCCACCTGGACAGGTCACATCTACCAGGGCTCCACCTGGACAGGTCACATCTACCAGGGCTCCACCTGGACAGGTCACATCTACCAGGGCTCCACCTGGACAAGTCACATCTATCAGGGCTCCACCTGGACAAGTCACATCCATCAGGGCTCCACCTGGACAGGTCACATCTACCAGGGGTCCACCTGGACAGGTCACATCTACCAGGGCTCCACCTGGACAGGTCACATCTATCAGGGCTCCACCTGGACAGGTCACATCTACCAGGGCTCCACCTGGACAGGTCACATCTACTGGGGCTCCACCTGGACAGCTCACATCCATCAGGGGTCCACCTGGACAGGTCACATCTACCGGGGCTCCACCTGGACAGGTCACAACCATCAGGGGTCCACCTGGACAGGTCACATCTACCAGGGCTCCACCTGGACAGGTCACATCTACCAGGGCTCCAACTGGACAGGTCACATCTACCAGGGCTCCACCTGGACAGGTCACATCTACCAGGGCTCCACCTGGACAGGTCACATCTACTGGGGCTCCACCTGGACAGCTCACATCCATCAGGGGTCCACCTGGACAGGTCACATCTACCAGGGCTCCACCCGGACAGGTCACATCCATCAGGGGTCCACCTGGACAGGTCACATCTACCAGGGCTCCACAGACAGGTCACAGGGTCCACCTGGACAGGTCACATCTACCAGGGCTCCACCTGGACAGGACAGGCTCCAACTGGACAGGTCACATCTACAGGGGCTCCACCTGGACAGGTCACATCTACCAGGGCTCCACTGGACAGGTCACATCCATCAGGGCTCCACCTGGACAGGTCACATCCCAGGGCTCCACCTGGACAGGTCACATCTACCAGGACTCCACCTGGACAGGTCACATCCATCAGGGCTCCACCTGGACAGGTCACATCTACCAGGGCTCCACCTGGACAGGTCACATCTACCAGGGCTCCATCTGGACAGGTCACATCCATCAGGGGTCCACCTGGACAGGTCACATCTATCAGGGCTCCACCTGGACAGGTCACATCTAAGATTACTGTCCCTTTAAACAATGTGGGAAAGTCCAGATGATGATGTCATGGCTTTGGAAGCTTCTGATTGGTTAACTGACAACATCTGAGTTAATTAGAGACACATCTGTGGATGTATTTTAACACCTCAAAGTCACTGATTCCTTCTGTGGCATCATGGGAAAATCTAAAGAAACCAGCCAAGATATCAGTAGAGAACTGTGGACCTCCACCAGTCTGGTTCATCCTGGTCCAGTTTCCAGATGTCTGAAGGAGCCACGTTCATCTGCTCCAACAGTTCTCCACCAGTAGAACCACCATGGGAACGTCCACCATCATAGTCCTCAGGAAGGAGACGGTTCTGAGTCCCAGAGATGGACCTGAACCAACCCCAGAACAGAAGCTGAACAGCTGGTGAAGATGCTGCTGAAGCTGGTCAGAGAGGGTCATCATCCACAGAGAAACCAGTCCTGGACCAGCATGGACTGAAGGACCACTCAGCCAGGAAGAAGACATTACTCCAGAAGGGACAGAACAGAGACAGATTACAGTTTGGAGACGCTCACAGGGACAAAGAGCTTCATTTCTGGAGACATGTCCTGGTCTGATGGAACTAAAACTGGACTGTTTGGACATGATGACCATCGTTACATCTGGAGGAGAAAGACCTGAGAACACCATCCAGCTGTGAAGCACGGGGGTGGCAGCATCATGATGTGGGGGCGTTTAGCTGCAGGAGGGACTGGTGGACTTCACTGAATAGATGACATCATGAGGAAAGAACATTCTGGAGAAACATTGAAGCAACATCTCAGACATCAGCCAGGAAGTTAAAGCTTGGACACTAATGGGTCTCCAGATGGACGACGACCCTGAACGCACCAGTTCCTCCAGTTCTGTCAGGATGAATGAACCGAAATTCCAGTCAACTATTGTTAGAAGCTTCTGGAAGGAAACTTAAAACGTTTGACCCAAATCAAGCAGTTTTAAAGGTAATGATAGCAGATACTGAAGAGGTGGATGAAGACTTCTGACCTTTGGGAAAGTCACTTATATTTCTGGTATTTAGCAAATAGAAATAATTTTGATAGTTATAACTGATCTGAAACAGGAAACGTTTAGTCTGATTTTAACGTCAGACAGAGGAAAAAAAGGAGAAATCAGAAAAACAATTTCTCAATCAGGAAAATCAAGAATACCCCCTCATGCCAGAAAACAACTCGTTAAGTCGGTCATAATTTTAGTAGTTGCTGACTTGAATCAATGTTCGCAGTATTTTCTATTTTTTTGATGAAAAATAAAAAAAAAAATTGAAAAATAGAAAAGGCTGAAAGAACGACTAGCAAACGAGGGGACGTGGGAATTTACGTTACACCTTGAATGCAGCCTGCAGCACAGTGTACTGATCAAAACAAACATGGCGGCGTGGAACTTCGTTAAAGTTTCAGAAGAAGATAGTTTGGTGGTTATTTGTGACGAATCCTCCGAGTGAATTCTACGAGGAGGGAAGCACAAGCTTTAATACGTAAAACCTGATCAGCCACCTACAACATAACAATCGCTTCCATGGAGTTTTGAAATCACGCTAACGCGAGCTAATGCTAACGTGCTCTCATCTAAAGCTTCCATGAGATAAAAAACCAAAAAAAAATCAGTGAACCTCATTTACTTTAATTAAAGGTATTAATTTAAATGGAACCACAAGCCAAAATCCTTTAAATGTTAATTTTTTTCAGTTAGTAATTCTGATGCATGTATTTCCATCAGTTCAAGGAGCCTTTATTTTTTTATATCAGTCAGTAATGAACCTTATTTAAGTTAATGTGAGATATCAAATAGGTTTGTTTGATAGCTTTATGAAAATGTTTGAGAGGCTTGCCAATATTTTTTCAATGGAAAAAATAAATATCTGTTCATTTAAAGAATCCAAACTATTTTTGGTTTTGTTCATAGTATTGATGTAATGATCTTAGGTATATGTGTGTGTTATCGGTTATCAGTATCCCTAAAAATAGATCATTTAATGGGATAGAAACAGGGAAGATCGGTGTCTAGTATAATCATTAATTTCCATCTACTTAGGGCCTGATTTACTAAAGGTTTGCGTGCGTAAAAACGTGTGCAAACTTGACATCACCCGCAAACCAATGCGCAAGCTGATTTACTAACAGCGTGCAAAGAGAACTGCGCCTCTCAAATGAGCAAAATAGCACACGCTGTTCATTTAGCACTTTTGCCCTGATGAATAATCAATATGGGGCGTACCCGCCAGAAAGCGCAAAATACTGGGAGGGGAAAATGCAAATAGGTTCATTTACCACGCGCAATGAGATTTACCAACCCTGAAAGTAATTGCGGGGATTGTGATTGCGTCTGTATTTAATACGTTCGAAAGGAAGGTGCTAATCTGCCCAGCATTACGCACCGATGGCTGCTGTTATTGTGGCAAGGAGGCGACATCGCCAAAATCAAAGAATACGCAGAGAGAGAGTCGTCTTTCGGACTCGTGTAAATTTGTTTGCACATGCAAAAGGAGAAATATTTTTTATTGAATGTTAAATCGAGTATTATTCAGCAAAAGGTTGCCACAGGAGGCACCAGGGTTTCCGTTGTCTGGTAATTGCCGGACTTTGTCTGGTAAAATATGCGGAAGTCCGGGATTTTATAATCTCTCCGGTCAAAATGTCCGGTGAAAATACTCCTCCCAAGCACAATTTCAGTTGTAATAAAATGGGTTATTTCCACATCATTTTATGAAAAACGCCTCGGGATTCTCCCAGAGGAGCTGGTGGAAGCGGCCGGGGATCTGGACCTCTGAAGCTGTTGGCCGCGCGACCCGACTTCGGATAAGCGGAAGCTAATGGATGGATGGATGGATGGATGGATGGATTTTATGAAAAACATATACTTTTTTTACAAATGAGTAGTGTGTGAGGACGAGTCGGCTCCAGCCACAGCTCCACTCATTGATGCCACAGCTGCGCGCAGAGACGCATCTCCGTAATGACAGCGCTCCGCGGTTATGGAGGCTTGAACTTCTCAACGGCCACTTAACCACCTGTCTTGTTTGCCGAAGTTTTATTAAAGGCCACTTTTTCTTTAGTTCCTCGCCTTATATCTTGCCACCTTCTTTTAACCTCATCTGCCGTTCTTTTTGTCTTACCAACTGCATTTATTCTATCGCAGATTTTCTCCCATATTGCGTTTCTTTTGGTGATGTTTAAATGTCTTTGCTGTAGTTCATGAATGTGTTTATTTGCCTCTTCCACTAATATCTCTAACTCCAACTCGTCAAATTTCATTTTGCGCTTGCGTCTATCCTGCTTTCCATCCAGACTCTCCACGGCGCAAACCGTAAGACACGCAACACCTCATTTAAATACTGCGGTTTGCACCTGTTATCATTTGCGCGAGCATTCTTAGTTGATCACCCGCAAAACACACAACAACAGCACGCGCAAACTTTTTCAGTGCACACGCAATTTAGTACTCTTTATTTAGGATCTTAGTAAATCGGGCCCTTAGTCGGTAAAAAGCTTCAAACAGTCTTAAACCTCTGAGACTAAAAGTCATGAGAGCTTTTTTTTTTTTTTTTTCTCTCTGACTTTTAAACTCTAGTTTTGGTTAAGTACAGTTTTTAGGAGCAAACCTGAGTATTTAGTGGATTAATAACTGCTGCAGTGGGACTTGAACGACATAAAAGTCCAGACAGTCCTCAGATTAACCTGCCTCACCCTCCAATCTCAGCGGCTGGTCTTACACACACCACCCCCACCCCGCTAAGACCCTCGCCTCCTTTGGCATCAGAAGTAAAGGGGTGGGGGGTGGGGGGGTTACACATTCTGGCGTGGGCACCAGTTCTCACCCCAAAAGCCTGTGGATGTCCTGGCTCTCCCAAGGCTCGGCTAATCCTCTTATTCAGGGTCCGGCTGGAGGATGCAGGGCTCCCACAGACCTGAGCTACTCTCCGCTGAATAAACACACTGACACATTTGTGGTCTTTCCCTCCACGTACTCTCACCCAATCTATTCTGCCCATTCACTCTTTCCAGTAGAGCGTAAGCATGTACAACCCCAGTACCCCCCACCCCCCCCACCCTCCACCCCCCCCAACACACAAACACACCACAGTCGAGGGACCTGAATTCCTTCGTCGCAATCCTCCGTCCTGCCTTCACTTCCTTCTCTCCTTCGCTTCTCTCCTCTGAGCTCTCCTCGCTCCTCTTTACGGCTTTTTTCCATCAGCCTTTTATGGCCGTCGACTGAAATATTTGCTGAAGAACGCGTTGAATACCAAGCGCCGCCAGGCCGGATGTGAACACGTCGCTCTCCGTGTTTGATCGCACGCTCCTGCGCTTACTAGATTGATGGAAAACATCCAAGCCAGTTGACGGTCTTTGGAGGAGCGGACCAAGACTGAACGAGCATGTCTTGACCACACAGTCTTCAGAGATCATGGCAAAAAAAAAAACACAAGTCCACTTTGGATGCTGCAGGCCTTAGATAGCCTGTTAAACCTGAATAAGACTGCAGATATGACTCGCTGGCAGGCAAGACTCTGTGAACGGCATCCTGAGGCAGCAATGACCAGCACCGCGTTTAGAGACGACCTGTACAAACTAGGGATGCACGATAACTGTTCTATAAAACCGATACCAATAACCAATAACTTTCAGCTCCTAAAGGCCGATACCGATAACACACACATATACCTAAGATCATTACATCAATACTATGAACAAAATCAAAAATAGTTTGGACTCTTTAAATGAACAGATATTTATTTTTTCCAATAAAAAACTATTGTCAAGTCTCTCAAACATTTTCATAAAGCTATCAAACAAACCTATTTGATATCTCACATCAACTTAAATAAGGTTCATTACTGACTGATATAAAAAATAAAGGCTCCTTGAACTGATGGAAATACATGCATCAAAATTACTAACTGAAAAAGATGAACATTTAAAGGATTTTGACTTGTGGTTCCATTTAAATTAATACCTTTAATTAAAGTAAATGAGGTTCAGTAATTTTTATTGTTTTTTAATCTCATGGAAGCTTTAGATGAGAGAGATGAGGGAGAGGGGAGACTGCTGCTGGGTTGCGCAAGTTAGCATTAGCTTCCGTTAGCTCACGTTAGCGCAATTTCAAAACTCCATGGAAGTGATTGTTATGTTGTAGGTGGCCGATCAGGTTTTCGTATTAAAGCTTGTGCTTCCCTCCTCGTAGAATTCACTCGGAGGATTCATCACAAATAACCACCAAACTATCTTCTTCTGAAACTTTAACGAAGTTCCACGTCGCCATGTTTGTTGTGATCAGTACGCTGTGCTGCAGGCTGCATTCAAGGTGTAACGTAAATTCCCACGTTTCCTCGTTTGCTAGTCGTTCTTTCAGCCTTTTCTATTTTTTTCTTTTTTTATGTGTAACATGAGTGGAAATACTGCAAATATCGATTCAAGTTAGCAACTACTAAAATTATGACCGAGTTAACTAGTTGTTTTCTGGCATGAGGGGGTATGCTTGATTTTCCTGATTGAGAATTCGTTTTTCTGATTATGCCGACGTCACTTGAACATAACATTCACTGCCGGTCATTCAAGACTCAGAGGGAGCGAGGCACTGCTGTGTTAACAGAAATATATATGTTATCCGGGCTATTCGTTGTGATATCGGACTTATCGGAATGACGTCATAATTTCCTGTTATCGGCCCGATAGTTATCGCGCACCCCTAGTACAAACCCGTCAGTCTAACTGTCAGGCACGGTGGTGGAAGGATCATTGTTTGGGTTTGCGTTGTGAACCTTGCAGTATTCGAGGTGACCGGGAGTCTCCTCTGTGTGACGGGATCTTCTCGAGTCCTGCCTCGATTACTGAAACGTCCTCAGGCGAGAAGACGATGATCCCGACGGCACCAGTGAGTCCACGACAGAGAGGCTGAAAATAGAAACGAGTCAAGGTGCTTTAAGCCTCGTTACATGAGGAACTGTCGCTGCTTTGTAAAGGAGAGTGGGACAAACGTCCTCCGGGAGGACGTGAGAGACGCTGATGGGAGTCGTTCATGGGAGGTACCGCCGCTACACGTTGTTCTGCGGGCTATTGAGTCACGTTGAATCGTGTTTTCTTTGTAGCCATTGTCACGGCGGGTTTCATGTGTCGGGTGCAGTCGAAGCGCTGGTGTGGTCTGTAAGTGAAACCCGTTTCTGACGGCATGTCAGACGGGTCTTGGTTGTCTTTCAGGACAATGAGGACTGAAACTGCTCCTCTTTACAGGCCGTTTCTGCTTCTGCTTTGAAGCTCTGATCGGCTTCAAACTTCAAAGCTGAACTAAAATAATGACTTGATCACTCATGATGATCAAGGTTAGACCAAACTTCACAATACCAAGGCCCAATTTGAAATGTCCCACCGAAACCTTTAATCACAACTGTGATCAACATACAAGACTTGGAGCTATGTTCCAATATTATTGTAAATCACACGTGTCAAACACAAGGCCCGCGGGCCAAATGTGGCCCGCCACGTCATTTTATGTGGCCCACGAGAGCTTGTGCATTATTAACTTAAATTTTAAACCAATATTTCAAAACTTAAAATAAGCTTACGCCGCTTTAAAGCGTATATTGACAATAAACTACATCTCCCATCATGCATTTCGTCGTTACCCACAACGATAATGGCAGCTATGAGCGAGACGATTTTTCAGAACTGATGGACTTAAGAAAAACCTTTTACTAACTAACCCCAACATGTCCAAGAAGAGAAAAATTGATAACTTTTGTTATAATGTGTGTCAGTCGTGAAAGAGTTTAATCTACGTCGGCATTTTGACAGTAAACACGGAGCTAAGTATGCTAAACTTAGCCTCCAAGAAAAACAAAGAACCGCTTCCGCTTCTGAAACCAAGGTAATGGAAACTCTTACAACCACAAACTCTGAGTTTAATATAATAATGACTTAAATATTTGAATCTTGAATACATAATAAATACAGAAACCATTATTTAACATTTATAATAATTTGTAGTTTAATTTTATTTGATTCATGCTGTCAATCTGGCCCTTCCAGAGCAACCATGATGCTGATGTGGCCCTCAGTGAAAATGAGTCTGACACCCCTGATTAAGGTGATACTTGTCCTATTAAGTTAAGATGACAGTAGAATAACACTCAACTGGTTTGTTTTATTACTTATACTTAAAAAAAAATCATGTCATAAATATTTTACCGTTATTAAAAACATATTTGTTTATTTTTAATGATCTCTCACGGCCCACCTGCAGTACCACGACGGCCCACCAGGGGGCCGCGGCCTACACTTTGGGAATCACTGCGTTTGACTTTATTAGTCACGTGACTTATCTAAAAGTGGTGTGGCCTCGCGTCACGTCCCTGCAGTCTGACAGCGTTTCTTCGATGACGCTGCGATTCTGCACAGGTCGCCGTGCGTCGCGGCCCAGCGGAGGCGTGGAGATCGGCGCACCTCACCGACTCTCAAAGAGGCGGCCAGAGACGAGATAGATGAGCTCAGCGCCTAATCCTGTTTACGCTAAGCTCAGAGAGAGAGAGACGTCTCGGCTGACCGGACAAACACAGACGTACTTTTATGATCAACGTCTCCAGAAAGCCCAGAGCAAAAACACTTGGGCCTCCCCGTTCATCCCCAGAAGACTCAGACATCGCATTTGTCCAGAAACCCAAAGGTTTAAAACGTTTCTCAAACCTAAACATGTTCATTTCACGCATGAGTGGTGTACATTTCTGCAAAGAATCTGACTAATCACGTTATCCAGACACAAATTACTTAGTGTAATCCCTGGACGTCAGGGGTCCGTCTCCACTGTCCCTCCGAGGACCTGAGCCTGAACCGGGATCCAAACGCAGAGTCATCGCTCAGAGGAAGTCCTTGTAAAGTCAACACACTCATACAGACGAGCACAAAGCAGCGCAGGAAACACTGCTGACGTGGTTCACGGCAGGTGTTTGGTGTCAGAGCTGCTGTTTACTCTGCGTTTCACCTCTTCAGAGAGACTCTTCCTGCCCGTCCTGGACAGAGAAGCTCCGTGAGGTCACGCAGAGGTGACCCCAGACGGCGCCCAGAGTAGAGCTGGGCGATACTGGGAACTTTGGTATCGATCCGATACCAAGTAAATACAGGGCCGGTATCGCCGATACCGATACTTTTTTATATTAAGCTTAATCTATCATGAAACTACTGACCGTTTGGCGTTTTTTTTTTATTTTTGTCTTTGGATTATTTTGTTAAAACTAGGGGTGCACGATAACTATCGGGCCAATATCAGGAAATTATGACGTCATTCCGATAAGTCCGATATCATGATGAATAGCCCCGATAACACATATATTCTTGTCAACACAGCAGTGCCTCGCTCCCTCTGAGTCTTAAATGACCGGCAGTGAATGTTATGTTCAAGTGACGTCAGCATAATCAGAAAAACAATTACTCAATATGGAAAATCAAGAATACCCCCTCATACCAGAAAACAACTTGTTAAGTCGGTCATCATTTTAGTAGTTGGTGACTTTAATTGATATTCACAGTATTTTCCCACATGTTACACATAAAAAAAGAAAAAATAGAAAAGGTCGAAAGAACGACTAGCAAATGAGGGAACGGAGGAATTTACGTTACATCTTACGTTACACGCTGCAGCACAGCGTACTGATCACAACAAACATGGCGGCGTGGAACTTTGTTAAAGTTTCAGAAGAAGACAGTTTGGTGGTTATTTGTGACGAATCCTCCGAGTGAATTCTACGAGGAGGGAAGCACAAGCTTTAATACGTAAAACCTGATCAGCCACCTACAACATAACAATCACTTCCATGGAGTTTTGAAATCGTGCTAACGCGAGCTAATGCTAATGTGCGCAAGCCAGCAGCAGTCTCCCCTCCCTTCTCCCTCATCTCTCTCATCTAAAGCTTCCATGAGATTAAAAAATAGAAAAACTACTGAACCTCATTTTTTTTTACTCTTTTTTTAAAATCATTTTCAAATATATACAAACATGCATACACACATGCACATATAGCACGAAAACAGTAAATAAAAAGTAATTATAAAAGAAAATCTATATGTGCAGTACTTATACATATTTAAAAGGTACAAATCAACAACGAACAAACAAACAAACAAAAAAAAAAAACACATCTCAGACAGACAAACAGAAATATCGGGACAACTTATGCATAAGTCTTCAAATCTTGTTCACACTTATAGTATATCGTGAACTTCACAAAATAAATTAATAATCTGTTGCAAGGTTCACATGCAGCAATGTTCATTCTTCCTCATCGTCTGTTAAGTTTATGCTTTTCACAAAAATAACAAATGATCCCCAGACTTCTTCGAACATATCCCGTTTCCCTCATCAGATATATGTCACTCTTTCTAAAGGTAAAATTGTAAACATTTGTCTAAGCCAATATGTAATACTAGGTCTATTCATTTTTTCCAAAACATTGCTATCGACCTCTTAGCACACATGAGAGACATATCTATAAATATTTTTTTCTTTTTTGCCGTATTTGTGTTGTTCTGGATACAGTCCTAAAAGAAACAAGCCAGGATCTAGTGGAATACCCTTTAAAATAATTTTTTCCATGGCCATTTTAACCTCGTTCCAGAAAGATTTTATTTTACTACATTGCCATACACAGTGAAATAATGTTCCCTTCTCCTTACTACATGTTGTGCATAAATCTATAATATTACTGTTATATTTGTTTAATTTGACAGGAGTGATATATGTTCTCATCAGCCATCGATACTGTAACAGTCTTAATCGGGTATTGATTGTCTGAGTGTGGGCTTTATTACATAACGACTCCCAGTCTTCTGTTAACATATCCCTTTCAAGGTCTGCTATCCTTTTAAGTTCAGAATTCTCAAGTGAGTTGGACAATAGTAAAACATACAGTCATGGAAAAAATGATTAGACCACCATTTTTTCTTCAGTTTCTTGTTCATTTTAATACCTGGTACCACTAAACGTCATCATGTGACTAAAACAGACAGAAAAGAAAACACTGAATGCATAAAAGCAGTGTTTTTGGCAGTACAACGCCATAGCTATTGATGTAAAAACTTAAGTGATTTAGGTTATAATCAAGAAAACCATGGAAAATGGTAAGATATCAGCTCTTAAATAAAACTCTTATGAGCAATCTTTGTGGTTATCGTTATGTTTGTCCAAACAAATGTACCTTTAGTTGTACCAGGCATTAAAATGAACAAGAAACTGAAGAAAACAAGGGTGGTATAATAATTTTTTCCATGACTGTATATCTTTGAAATCACCCCTTTACTTAAGCTGTCCTGAGACATTATTTCCTCCAGGTCAGATTTTGGGGTTCTTAGTTAAAACATTGTTTTGGCTCGTTCTGATAAAGCTTTTGAGTTGAAGTTACTGAACCTCCTTTACTTTAATTAAAGGTATTAATTTAAATGGAACCACAAGCCAAAAAAACTTTAAATGTTAATCCTTTTCAGTTTGTAATTGTGATGAATGTATTTACATCAGTTCCTTTATTTTTATATCAGTCAGTAATGAACCTTATTTAAGTTGATGTGAGATATCAAATAGGTTTGTTTGATAGCTTTATGAAAATGTTTGAGAGGCTTGACAATAGTTTTTCTTTTTTTCAAAGATTTTTTTGGCTCTAGTGGCCTTTATTGAAAGTAGAGAGACAGGAAGGGGGGCAGAGAGAACGGGGAAGACACACGGGAAAGAGTCGCCGAGCCGGAATCGAACTCACGACCAGCCGCATGAGGACTGTAGCCTCTGTATATGGCTGCCTGCCCTAACCACTGCGCCACCGGGGCGGCCGACAATAGTTTTTCAATGGAAAAAATAAATATCTGTTCATTTAAAAAGTCCAAACTACTTTTTGTTCATAGTATTGTATTGTAATGATCTTAGGTATATGTGTGTGTTATCGGTATCGGCCTTTAGGAGCTGAAAGTTATACGTTATCGGTATCGGTTTTAAAAAACAGTTATCGTGCATCCCTAAAATAAATGAAAAGGAAATGAGGTTTCTGTTCCTCAGTGCTTTTCTCTCCCCTCCAGGCCGCCGAACGAGTCCAGATTCAGCCCGTTAACCTGCGCCTGTTGATGATATGAGTATGAGGTAGTACCCAGTAAACTCTCTGGTTTTGTTCACCTGCTTGCAGCCAGACTGCTGACACTGAAAATAAAATGAGTTCGTGCAGAAATATTTCCATACATGAATCGCACCGCGTGCAGGAAACGAACGCACCGCGTGGCGTTAAAATGATAGATTAGTCCATCAGAACTATCCGAGGAACCGCAGAAATCGGTGAGCGGTGCTGCAGAGCGGACGGAGGGAGGCCCGGCGGCCTCAGGTGAGATCTGAGGAGGAGTTTCAGCAGACGACGCAGCAAACTCACTGCTGCTACCTTCCACAGACGGGAGGAACGTCCTGGACCTGACGGCGCAGTCCTGCAGACTCCTCCCCCTGCAGACTGTCTAACATGTAATCCTGGATTAGACTACTATCATCTAGGGAGCTCAGAGGGAATCAACAGCGCCCAGCGGGAGACGTTATCTCCTAATTTACTGCAGACGAACGCTGGAGGCCACAACTAGGTCAGGTTGTGACCTGAAATTTGGAAACGATTGGTCAAAAATACACCGAGAAATGTTCTTGGTTTCTAGTTGGGTTGAGTTGTGGGACTTTCTGGGACGCCACGGCGTTCAGTCACAGATGTTGTTCGTGTACGACTCCAGCCACTCCGGGGCTCTGCAGACGGGCTTTCCCCCAGATGTTGAGGCCGGGCTGCTTCCCTTCGGACACAAGTGTCCTTCAGAGATGGAAGTGTTGGAGCTGTCTTTAGAGGTGTGGAGCGCTCTGAGGTGCACCCGTTATTCCTGTAGCAGCGCTGTCGTCGGGTCAGAAACGTCTCTGGGTGACAGAGTTGGTCGTTAAACAGTTTAAACCGAGTTGAGTGAAACATAAAGCAGCGATGCGACCCGACTCAGCGGGGCCTTTTGTTGGTGACGGCTCAGCAGCTGCTGCCCTCTTCGGCACATCCCCTCTTCCATTCAGCGCCGAACAATAAAAATGTCATCAGTATCAATTTACTCAGCTCAGCAGCACCACGGTTATTAGTCTCTGAGCGTCAGGGTTGTGACCGGCAATCAGAGCACATGACTCACACAGACCCAAAAAAAAAAAACGTAAACCCGAGGACAGGGGTGATTCGAGAGACTTGCGAACATCTGGGAGCCATGCTGGGGTTGGCTAAGCTGTGCTAACCTGATGGGTCAAAGGTTAAGTGACGTGTGTTGAAATGTGACATCAGGGACTGAAATCTTCAGCTGAGCCGCTGATATCTGTCCCAGAGGACGGCTGAACATCTGCGGAAATTCATTTATTCGTTTCGGATCCGTTTCATCAGGGCAAAGGTGCAGATCTGTTCTAGGCGTTTTGAGATTTGATTGGATGTTTTCCATCACATTTATTGATGGCAACGGTTGAGGCCGCAGGTTCATTTATTTAACGCGGCGCTTGTTTTCCCAGTAGACTAATTCCATCAGTGAACTCTCACGTAATCGAAGCCCGTTTCCTCCCCGTGCTCCGCTTCACGACAAAGCCGCCGTAGCAGCGTTATGCTAATGAGGTGCTGCTTCTCCAACAGCGCCTCGGGGCGTCCGCCTCGCTTCGCCGTCCCAACAGCTGCACGGGTTAATGATGTCGCCTCACATCGTCACACTGGGCAGGAGCTCGTTACGGACGTGACTTATGACCATCTGAGTGAGTCGGGAAGGTCGAGGGTTGGTAGAAAATGACGCTATAGATCACTGAGATGTATGGTGGGGGGTGGGGGGAGGAACGTAGGTTCAACTGGAAAAATGTTATTTCTGAATTCAGGCTGATGTTTGGCTGTGTTTCTGACCTTCACTGAAGGCCACTGAACAGATGCCTGCTACCATTTACTGTGTCCTGCAGGAGCAGGTGGGTGCATGAAGGTAGCTAATTAGAAAGACAGTGAGTCGCATCCAGTCATGCAGAACTGAAGTAGGAGAGTGTCAGTGGACAGCAGAGGGGATTCCTCTGAGACCCTGCCTCCCTGCCATATGATGTCAAAGAAATAAACAACCTAATATGTGCAGTTGTGTTAACATTTCATGGACTAAAAAATGTGTTTAGAACACGTTAAACATGAAGACCAGCTGATTCAGAATCAGCTACTTCTTCACCAGTAAAGTAGTTAACTTGTCCGTACATTCCCATGATGCTCTCTGATCAATGCATTTCCATGTAGAGTCTCTGGGACTGCATGGAGCTGTGGGTTGGCCTCGGATGGCCTGGATGCTGATCAGTCCGCATGGTGATTGGAGAAAAAGCTGAATGCAGTTTTGACTGACAGGTTTCCAGATATTTATATATATACTGTCACATCTCATACAAGATTTCAGGCCATCATGGATTTTGCATGTGAAGTTGAATGACAAGCAGCAAACCATTAGTTGGCATTTCTACAGTGAAATACTTAATTTCTTACACTGTAAGTTAACGGCTGTTAACAGGTTTTAACGGCTGTTATCTGGAGTTAGCACTCAGACCACAGAACCGGGACATGAAGAAGGAGCGCTGGACGCCGGCAGCTCCTCAAGTACACCAGACTGCAGCGACGGGACAATAAGAGGCCAACGACGGGCCGACGACGAACCAATGACAGGCCAATGACGGGCCAATAAGAGGCAGATGACGGGCCAATGACGGGCCAATAAGAGGCCGATGACGGGCCGATGACAGGCCGACGCAGGCCAATGGCAGGCCGATGACGGGACAACGACGGGACAACGACCGGCCAACAATGGGCCAAGATGGGCCAATAAGAGGCCAACGACTGGCCGATGACAGGCCGACGCAGGCCAATGGCAGGCCAACGACCGGCCAACGATGGGCCAATGAGATGCCGACGACGGGCCAACGACGGGCCAATAGGAGTCCGACGACGGGCCGACGGCTCCATCTCAGGAGCTCAGATAAGATTTTCTTTTTAGTTTTAATGACGGCCATCATGAACACCCCATGAGTTCTTTTCCAGTCTTCAGCATGTTCACTGTTTTGTCACAAAACCTCTACGTGACGAACGAGACCGCATAAGTGGTCTCGAGTGACTCCCTGATCCTCATACCGCCTCGCTGCTGAAGTGGAATGTGTCCCGTGGCAGGTTTCATTTGAAAGGCGGTTGAGTTTGTTCTGCTTCGTGTTCAACCTCTGAGTGAAGCAACATATCAAACTAAACCAGTAACGACGCGGCAACCGTCAAACCACAGACGTCATTAAAATGTGAACAGACAAACAAGTTTGTCGTCTCTGGAATGTTACAGTTGCAACAGATTGATTGCAACAGATAAAACAATTTTATAGATCTATGAGATCTTGTAAAGTCCCTTGTTGAAAGGGTTAAAAAGGTCGAGCATCACTTGGACTTGTAGTGACAAAGTTGTGGCTAGATTATGGCTAAACTTTAAATGTTAAAATGTTAACTCATTGATCATCTCTCTCTTGCAGCTGAAGGATATGCGTACAGGAACCAGCGGAAGTTCTCAGAAGACATCGACTGGTCGTACGCAGGTGAGTCTCACCTCAACCATCTCGGGCTGCAAATTTAAAGATTATTCAAAAGCTGCTTTCAGTTCATCTCATTTGATCAGTTTAAAGAAGTCGCGCTGCTTTACATTTTACTGAGAACGTCGCACAAAGAGCAGAGAGGTCTCAAACTGGAGGGGTGTGATATTAAAAATTGCATTTTGAGCTTAATTGCTGTGTCATTAGTCCATGACTTTTGATCCCGATTCCTGTCTGGTCTAAGGCCGTAGTTTGTTATTGTTCTGGCTCCATCAAGTAGCTAAGTTTTGACACGTAGGCGTCTAGACAGTATCCAAGGTCCTGATGTTTCATGAGATGTTTTAAAGACGGCTGTTTCCTACTGACAATTTGTCATTCTGAACCATCCTTCGTTCTGTGATGTGAGCTAATGACCTCTCTGAATTGTACAACTTGGAGAATAAGTCCGTTTTGCACCTCAGTCGTATTCTAGCCTATTGTTTAACAGCCGATTTACTGCCTCATCAGAGCACAATTAGAACACAACTGGAGTATATGCTTATGAGTGAACTTAAGGAGTGAACAGTTATCTTCCCTCCCTCCACTGATCTCTGGAGATGTCTGGCTGGTGATGGGGTTTGAACAAACTTGGCTGTTAATAGTGGACACACATGGACAGTAGGGGTGCACGATAACTATCGGGCCGATAACAGGAAATTATGATGTCATTCTGATAAGTCTGATATCACGACAAATAGCCCCGATAACATATATTTTTGTCAACACGGCAGTGTCTCGCTCCCTCTGAGTCTTAAATGACCGGCAGTGAATGTTATGTTCAAGTAACGTCGGCATAATCAGAAAAACAATTTCTCAATCAGGAAAATCAAGAATACCCCCTCATGCCAGAAAACAACTTGTTAACTCGGTTATAATTTTAGTAGTTGCTAACTTGAATTGATATTCGCAGTATTTTCCCACATGTTACACATAAAAAAAGAAAAAAATAGAAAAGGCTGGAAGAATGACTAGCAAACGAGGGTATGTCGGAATTTACGTTACACCTTGAATGCAGCCTGCAGCACAACGTACTGATCACAACAAACATGGCGGCGTGGAACTTCGTTAAAGTTTCAGAAGAAGATAGTTTGGTGGTTATTTGTGATGAATCCTCCGAGTGAATTCTACGAGGAGGGAAGCACAAGCTTTAATACGTAAAACCTGATCAGCCACCTATAACATAACAATCACTTCCATGGAGTTTTGAAATCGCACTAACGCGAGCTAATGCTAACGTGCGCAAGCCAGCAGCAGTCTCCCCTCTCCTCTCTCTCATCTCTCTCATCTAAAGCTTCCATGAGATTAAAAAAACAAAAAATCGCTGAACCTCATTTCCTTTAATTACAGTTATTAATTTAAATGGAACCACAAGTCAAAATCCTTTAAATGTTAATCATTTTCAGTTTGTAATTCTGATGCATGTATTTCCATCAGTTCAAGGAGCCTTTATTTTTTTATATCAGTCAGTAATGAACCTTATTTAGGTTAATGTGAGATATCAAATAGGTTTGTTTGATAGCTTTATGAACATGTTTGAGAGGCTTGACAATAGTTTTTCTTTGGAAAAAATAAATATCTGTTTATTTAAAGAGTCCAAACTATTTTTTATTTTGTTCATAGTATTGATGTAATGATCTTAGGTATATGTGTGTGTTATCGGTTATTGGTATCGGCCTTTAGGAGCTGAAAGTTATCGGTTTTAAAAAACAGTTATCGTGCATCCCTTTTGGTCAGTGTTTGCTGCTTTAAATAGACCTGGAGGGTCTGATTGGATTTTGTTGATGAACCATCTTGCCAGCATCACCGCATTTGTTGAAACCGGTCCGTATGTATCCTTTAAGTCTGAATTAACCATCATTTTTATTTTAATCCTCTTTCAGTCGCTGCGATAGCCTCTAAGAATACCGCCAGGTCGTATCTGAAAGCGCAGCAGACGGGCTGCCGGCGAGTGTCATTTTCTGAACCAGTGAGCCAAGCCTGAAGAATCAGGCAGGCGTCCCACTCTCAGAAGCCTCGTAACGGACCGGTCCCTCATGTGTTTGAGTAGACCAGGCTCGAGATCACAAATCTAATTTTACCCACTTTAGTCTCGTTTTGGAACAAATAAAACAACTCTCATGCAGTCAGGGATTATTCAATTTCTCTGCATCACACACAGCTTTAATCAAATTAAGTTCCTGTTTCTTTTGGCCTCTGGATGTCTTTCCCAGAGGAGACGCGACCCTTGACCTTTCATTTGAAGTACCCTGTCCATTCACAAAGATTTAATCAAAACTGAAAGATTTTTGAAAGTTGGTTTATTTTTCTATTGGGCATTTTTCCAGTCCATGTTACTGGATGACGGTTGTTGAAAATGGACAACCATCAAGTTAACGGCTTGTTACATTTTAGTGTCTTTAAAAAAAACAACACAACGCATTTAAGTCCTTAAAATAAAGAAAACACAGAAAATTCATGATTCTCTGTTTTATTCTTCTGTCCCTCCATGGCAGCAGCTCCGTCGTGCTAGCTGATCGGCGTTAAAGCTGAAACGCCTGTTCTCTGTCGGAGGTTGTTCGTTTCAAGCCCAGGATCTCTAAGAGACGTTCTGGACTCGTCAGCAAAGATGTCTCGTTGTTCCCAGGACCCAGCCTGGAGGTCCCAGCTCTGAATGCTCCCGTTACCATCAGAGCAGCCGTCACCTTCCACTAGGGATGCATGATAACTGTTTTTAAAACCGATACCGATAACGGATAACACACACATATACCTAAGATCATTACATCAATACTATGAACAAAATCAAAAATAGTTTGGACTCTTTAAATGAACAGATATTTATTTTTTCCAATGAAAAACTATTGTCAAGCCTCTCAAACATTTTCATAAATCTATCAAACAAACCTATTTGATATCTCACATTAACTTAAATAAGGTTCATTACTGACTGATATAAAAAATAAAGGCTCCTTGAACTGATGGAAATACATGCATCAGAATTACTAACTGAAAAATATTAACATTTAAAGGATTTTGATGTTTTTTGTTTTTTTTTTATCTCATGGAAGCTTTAGATGAGAGAGATGAGGGAGAAGAGAGGGGAGGGGAGACTGCTGCTGACTTGTGCACGTTAGCGTTAGCTCGCGTTAGCGTGATTTCAAAACTCCATGGAAGCGATTGTTATGTTGTAGGTGGCTGATCAGGTTTTACGTATTAAAGCTTGTGCTTCCCTCCTCGTAGAATTCACTCAGAGGATTCGTCACAAATAACCACCAAACTATCTTCTTCTGAAACTTTAACCAAGTTCCACACCATCTAGGCTTGGGCGGTATTACGGTAATACCGTATACTTACGGTATTTAAAAGTAGCAGCGGTATCAGTTTCAATACCGTCATTAAAAAAATGCAGTGAATGATTTCTGTGGTTTAAAGTTTAGTTTCTCTCCTGTATCGCTGTGTGTTCTGCTATATTTTACAGTTTATTCATGTTCGCTTGCAGCTGATCTCGGTTTGACTCGTCCTGTTAAGGTACTGACGATGAAAACAACACTTCTTGAGTTTACTGCTTCATAATAAAAGCTTTTAATTAAACTAATAATGTTGGACTTTTATGTTGAAGAATTTATAGGAAGTGAAACGTCCAGCATCAGACACTTTACTATAAAGCGCGTTTCAGCAAACACACAGCTCGGCAGCATAGAGATGTGAATCACTGCCGTTCGGGCCCGACTGACCGAGTTAAAACTACAGTGAAAAGCAAAAACTACACAAATAAATAACAACTGTAGTTGAGCCAACTTTATATTGAAGCCCTGAACTGCTGTTTCGAGGTAAACTCGCCTTTTTTTTTTCAGGCGCGTCAACGCTGGGAATAGGACAGCGGCGTAAAGCCCTGCGGCGGCGCGCCTGGGGTACATAATGGGGACGGCTGTTTTGACGCGCGGCGTCCACCACCACCACCGGCGCCGCCTTAATGGTCGCGGGAATACCGTATACCCCAGTAAAATGTGAGGGAAGTTTGACGGTATCAAGATTTGGATACCGCCCAAGCCTAATGCCATCGCCGCTATGTTTGTTGTGATCAGTACGCTGTGCTGCAGGCTGCATTCAAGGTGTGACGTAAATTCTGACGTTCCCTCATTTGCTAGTCGTTCTTTCAGCCTTTTCTATTTTGTTTCTTTTTTATGTGTAACATGTGGGAAAATACTGCGAATATCAATTCAAGTCAGCAACTAAAATTATGACCGAGTTAACTAGTTGTTTTCTGGCATGAGGGTGTATTCTTGATTTTCCTAATTGAGAAATTGTTTTTCTGATTATGCCGACGTTACTTGAACATAACATTCAATGCCGGTCATTTAAGACTCAGAGGGAGCGAGGCACTGCTGTGTTGACAAAAATATATATGTTATCGGGGCTATTCGTCATGATATCGGACTTATCGGGATGACATCATAATTTCCTGTTATCGGCCTGATAGTTATCGTGCACTCCTTCCGTCCACCTATTTTCTACTTCCTCTACCAGCCCCTGTTACAGTGGTATATTTCCTCTCTGTGTTGCCGTCACTCAGGCCCCACCACGACCATCAGAGCTGCTCTCTTCTGGAGTTTATGGACCACCACCTGTCTCCAGTTGGTTAGCCGTCACCGGTTTTAGTTTTTGAACTCTCACAGGGTCTTTGCTCCCTCGTTCTCCACCAGTCTTGGAGGCGTCTGCCATCTTGACTTTGGGACTTCCAGTACTCGTTCTGCCTTTATGCGCTAGATTGTCTCAGGGGCATCTTTGCACAGTCTGCACCTGGAGTCTCGTCTAGTGTGGTAGATCCTGGCCTCCGTTGTTCCTCGAGCTGTTCTCGTGCTGCAATGAATGAATGTCCTTCAAACCAGTCTCTTCTAGCCACTTTCAGGGCTTCTCAGTGTCACATCCTTCTGTAATCTTATCATTGGGGACCATCTTCTGGATGTTTCTCTGCTGTTTCATCCTGGATGAAGGCTCTGATGCCACCAATCCCCGGCCATAAAGCATCAGCACCAGAAATGTTTAAGTATGGTGTGATTTGTGGTCTGACCAGTGCAGTTGTGTGTATATGAGGCTGGGAAAGAGTCTTAAACGATCGTGGCATCTCAGGAAGATTTCAGCACCACTCAGCTAAACATCTTAGGACCTTGTAAACACATTTTAAAGCAGATGGAAGTCGCCGGCATTTATTTTCGTGTATCTGTGAGGAAGTGCTCTGTTTATTTGGATTGAAGATGTCAGCCGGCTGTTTACCTTGGATTTAGAGTTGCTCAGCATTTCTGTTTCGTCTTCAAAATGCAACTTTAGGCAGTGCCAGAGATGCTGCCGAGCGCCGAACAAAGGGAGTAACTGGGAACGGATGTGGGCCAATTCAGATACGCTGGTCCAACCATGTGTGCCGTGCTGATTATTTTCCAGTAAATTGGAAAAGTTGTCTTTAATCATGTCTGTGTGTGTGTTAGTGGAAGTAAAGCAAAAATCTGAAGCTTAACTCACCTTTGAGTAGCAGCTGTTAGCAGGAGTGTACTTCATATTTAACCCTCTATTGCATTAATTATTATTTAAACATAAAAAAAAATGTTTTAATGTGTTTTTATTACTTAAAATTGCTTAAATAATAGATAGATAGATAGATAGATAGATAGATAGATAGATAGATGTACTTTATTGATCCCAAACTGGGAAATTGCAGTGTAGCAACAGCAAGACATGAAAAACACAATATTAAATAGCGATATAAAAAACAAAGTATTACTATTTACAATATAATTATAAGACACATATAAAAAACACACAAGAGCAAAATAAAAGTGTTACATACAACATATAACATACAAATAATGGAAATATAAAATAATATGTATATTTTTTAAAGGGGGGGTAGTTGGTATATTCTTGCCATATGGCAACAATGCGCAAATATGGAAAGTACCATAAAATCACATTTATCTCTCAAAACATAATTTTATTTAAAACAAGACTAAACAAATCCTACTTATACTTAGTGAAAGGTATAACCCAATATTTAGTTGGACATTTTCTGAGATCTGGGACTGGCAGTCTCTTGGATAGAACTCTGCGTTAACGTCCATGTGTCCTTCCGAACTCTGCTTTAACGTTAATGTGTCCTTCCGAACTCTGCGTTAACGTCCATGTGTCCTTCCGAACTCTGCTTTAACGTTAATGTGTCCTTCCGAACTCTGCGTTAACGTGCATGTGTTTTTCTGAACTCTGCGTTAACGTGCATGTGTTTTTCTGAACTCTGCGTTAACGTGCATGTGTCCTTCCGAACTCTGCGTTAACGTGCATGTGTCCCTCCGAACTCTGCGTTAACGTACATGTGTCCCTCCGAACTCTGCGTTAACGTGCATGTGTTTTTCTGAACTCTGCGTTAACGTGCATGTGTCCTTCCGAACTCTGCGTTAACGTGCATGTGTCCCTCCGAACTCTGCGTTAACGTACATGTGTCCCTCCGAACTCTGCGTTAACGTACATGTGTCCTTCTGAACTCTGCGTTAACGTGTATGTGTCCTTCCGAACTCTGCGTTAACGTGCATGTGTCCTTCCGAACTCTGCGTTAACGTCCATGTGTCCTTCCGAACTCTGCGTTAACATTTATGTGTCCTTCCGAACTTTGCGTTAACGTGCATGTGTCCTTCCGAACTCTGCGTTAACGTCCATGTGTCCTTCCGAACTCTGCGTTAACATTTATGTGTCCTTCCGAACTTTGCGTTAATGTGCATGTGTCCTTCCGAACTTGTGTTAACGTTACTCTCCGTATGCATTTTCAGGAACGTTAAACCAAAACAACTGGGCCAAGAAGTTCCCGTCATGCAGCAACGCCAAGCAGTCTCCCATCAACATCGAGGAGAACCTGGCCCAGGTGAAGCTGCAGTACCAGAAGCTGAGCTTCGATGGCTGGGAGAGTTTGACTAACGACAGGACAACCATCAAGAACGATGGCAAGACAGGTGAGGTCACGTCTGAGGAATCGACTCCATCTGCTCTCCAGCGTTAGTTTTCAGCCACGAAGAGCATCAGTGTCAAGATGAAATGATGCTCTTCGTCCAAAACGATTTCTTAATAAAACATCTGTAATCTACTTTGTTCAAGATACCACAGATGGAGAACAAAAACATCCTGTTCAACCAGCTCTTCTCAGCATCTGTAGCAGCTGGTTTTAGGAGGATCAATCATCTTCTCTAAACTGCAACTTTCTGTCCTCAAATCACACATTTTTGTTGTAAAATTGTGAATTACGCAATATTACCACCTTACCATGTTAAAAAAACAAAAATGGGATGATTTATTTATTTATTGGTCATAAAATCTACAATTTTACATAAATTGTGGCTTTTTTTGTAAAATTTTTTTCTTGCTAAATCATCAATATCATAAATAATGCTTTTTTAAAAAAATAAAATAAAATAAATAAATACATTCCTGTTAAAAACTGCAAATTTTGTAAGACAGCAGACTTTTTTTAAATAAATCCAAGTCTACTGTCGTTCAACCACAAATTTCACAATATCACAATTTTTCTTTTTTTCACTTATTTATATTATTAATCATCAATGTTATCAAAATTGAAACTTTCTGACATAAAAAACTTTTTTGTTGTAAAATGGTAAATTTTGTATAATTTAATTTTTTTGTCTCAAAAACAAACTTTGTTGTTAAAAAAAAAATTTTACAAAATCACAACTTTTTGACAAGAACTAGAATTATTTTTGAAATAAATTGTGACAGAATCGTGTGTGTTGGTTGTAAAAATGATAAATGAGTGTGTTTATGAATAAGTCTAAATATAAATGCAAGTTTGTTTCTGAAGCCTCGTTGATACTCAGAGCTGCTCCAGGATCAGTTTCAGTCAAACTTGTATTATCCTGTTTTAAGTAGCTAAACTCAACTTTATCTCCTGAGACGTAGCGCTGCCTTTGCAACATAAAATCGTGTCCCATATCGTCGTCTGTTGTCAGTGGCCGTGAACGTGGACGGAGACTTCTACGTCAGTGGAGGGGGTCTCAGGTCAAAGTTCAAAGTGGGACGCGTCACCTTCCACTGGGGGCGCTGCAACGCCTCTTCAGACGGCTCGGAGCACAGTCTGGATGGAGTCAAGTACCCCCTGGAGGTGAGACGGCAGTACTGCACCTGAAGTTCAGGTGAAACCATTCCAGCGTGGGAAGGAAAACCTCAATAAGTCTTTACAGGGTTTCTGGGGACTTCACCTATTTATTTATTAATTTAATATTTTTTATGGTAAGGTGCTTTTATAATTATTCTGATTAAGGTTGAAAGGAACATTTGGGGAATAGAGCAGAGCATTTACATTTTCATAAAAGTGTATAAAAATCTCTAATCATATAATAAAAGCAGCTTCCTGCCGCACAGCTAAATGTTACAACCACATTTATCTAATAATCACTTTTAATGTTAAATTTTCTGTCTGCAAAACTGCACTTTGTTTCACAAATAAGGATGTGATGAAAAAAATATTAATTTCTTATTAATTTCTTTCTTTGTGGAAAAAAAGTTAAAAACAGCCTCAGGTGAGCCTGAAATTTGATGTCATTATTATAAAAAAAAAAAAAAGATAAATAAAATTCACGTAATGGTAATGATAATAATAATGATAATAATACTAATAATAATTCACACTACTGCTACTACTACTACTTACTACTACTACTAATGATAATAATGATGATTAACAAAAATTACAAATTATTATTATTATTATTATTATTAAAAATGATAATAATTATTATTATTATTCTTATAAGTAATAATAATGATGATGAATAACAATAATTAATTTTTTATTCATAATAATAATAATGATTGTTATTATTATTTATAATAATAATAATGATAATAATAAAAAAGACTTTTGTTCAAAAATTTTTAAATAAAAATTTGCATATAATAATAATAATATTGATAATCATTTACACAGATTGTTTTCTGTAGAAACAACCTTTGGCTATTATAAAAAATTGGATATTTTTTTATTTTGTGGGGAAAAAAAGAAAAAAAATAGTTTGTTTAGAAAAAGTTATTTTATTTGCGCTGGTGTGAATAAATCCCCGTTCTCTGTCACAGATGCAGATCTACTGTTACGAGTCGCAGCAGTTTGACTCTCTGGAGGAAGCAGTCACGGCCCGAGGACGGATCACAGCTCTCGCCGTGCTCTTTGAGGTATTTACGGCGCTCACCCATTGGCATCATGGTCTTTTTTTCCCTCCAACACTCTTAGTTTAAGGACAGTTGCATGAAAGTGATGCCTTTGGCTTTTTTTTTTTTATCCCACACACGATGAGCACATCAGAGTCCATGTGGGGGCCACTGTCCACTCTAGCACGTGGACTGGGAGGTTAGGAATCGAACCCCCGGCTGGTAGAAGACTCCTCCACCTCCTGATCCACCGCTGATGCTGCAGCATTAGGGGTTAGGGTTAGGGTCAGGCTAACTCTAACCCTAATCCTAACCGAGTGGCTTTTTTAAAGAAATGCTTCCTTGTTGACCTTTTACAAGCGGACATAAACGGAGTCTTCAGGTGAATTCCAATTCCTCCCCTAACCCTCAATCTCAACCCTCGCCCTTAACCCTCAATTTTTGGCCCTCAATCTTAACCCTCGAAAGTAAGTGTCAGGACTATCTTGTGACTTAGAAATGGGACACCCCTTGAGTGCAGTTACGTCTTCAGACTGAAATGTATCAGAGCCCGTGTTGTCTCTGTATTTCCTGAAATGACTCAGGGATAACACTGAGAAGAGCGCTTTATATTCTCTAAATAATATTAGCAAATAACACAATAGAGGATTCATTATTCAGTCCTCCGTCACTACACAACAAGGTATACAAGTAACGTGAAGCCGGCCGAGACCGTCGGTCCGGCAGCAAACATCATAAAGTAAGAAAATAAATGTTACTCAACTGTCACAGTACACACACGTTCTGGGTCACTTGTCGTGGGCTTTATTTGAAATCCAACAGGTTATTTTCCAGAACCAACTTGCTCGGCTGTACAACTCGTTCCACCGCCTAACATAACTCACACTACGTCACTACGTACGTTCTAAGCACGTTCATCACATTACATCTCCCCCTTTTGAGATAATAAACTTAAAGATAATGTTTACCATTACTGGCTGCATTCAGAGTAACTTTTAACATCCAAATAAACAATAATTCCCCAATTATAGGTTAAGGTAAACTCAGTCTTATTCACAACAAAAATCTATTTTTACCAAAGGCATTTTTTTTTCTCTTTTCTGGAAACTACTCATACCACACTGTACTGTAGTTATTGTAACACATCAACATGTAGCATTAACCTTAAGTGCATTGGAACATTAACTGCCGAAAACTCTTTCCCTTCTTTTCCCTTCTCCTTTCCCTCACCTCTCTCTAACTAAACCAGTTCACCGTCAAACAATAATGAAACCTGAGAAACAAAAAAAACTATGCATTAGCAAGAGAGCAGTCATAAATTAATCATTGACTCTGAATCTGAGAGGTGGTCTGATTTCACGGCCTCTGGAGGTCAGTCTGGCTGAGCCACCAGACAGAGCACGCCGTGCCGGTGTACTCTGTGTAGTCTCTGTTGCAGAGGGCCGTGGTGATACTCTGTGGCCCCTGGTGACCATCACAGGAGGTGGACTGCTGATGGGTCGTGTTGGGCTGGTCTCAGGCTGTAGCTGTGGTTCTGCAGGCCCGGCGGTCTCAGGAACAGCCTGGAGGTGTCTCCTGTTGCGCCGCAACACTGCGCCGTGGTCCATCTTGACCATGTAGGATCTGGGTTGCTCCGCTTTCCACACGACCTGCGCAGGGGTCGTCCACCCCTTCTCTGTGTCCAGCTTGACACGTACTGCCTGACCTGTCGGCAGCTCCGGGAGGTGAAGGGCAGAGTGCCGTCGGTTATAGAAATGCTCATAAGAACTCTTGGCTTTAGAGTCATTCAGTCTTACTTGTTCGGGGCTTATTGGAGCCATTTTTAAGTTTTGCTCCAGTGTGGGGACCGTGGTGCGAATCTGCCGCCCCATCATCAGTTGAGCCGGACTGGCCCCCGTTGCAGCAATGGGTGTGGCCAGGTAGCTCATCAGGGCAAGGTATGGGTCTGGTTGTTTCAATAATCTTTTAGCAGTCTGGACTGCTCTCTCAGCTGCCCCATTGGCCTGTGGGTAGTGGGGACTTGAGGTTGTGTGGTTAACCCATACTCTTTGCAAAAGTCAGTGAATTCTACTGACGTAAACTGCAGACCATTGTCACTGACTAGTTCCAGAGGTACACCCAATCTGCTGAAGATAGCTTTTAGGCGCGTGATGACCTGCTGGCTTGATGTAGAAGGTAAATGTACCATTTCAATGTACCTGGAATAGTAGTCCACTACTACTAGATACTGCTTGCCTTCCAGCTCACATAGGTCAGCCGCAATCCTCTGCCAAGGCCCCTCTGGTAGGGTCGTTGTGATGAGAGGCTCGCGCCTCTGTTTGGGCTTGTGCTCTATGCAGAACTTGCACTGCATCACAGTTGTTTTAATGTCACCCCCAATGCCAGGCCACCAGACAGAGAGCTTAGCTCTCTCTCTGCACTTTGTTAGTCCTTGGTGACCTGCATGGATTCTTTTCAGAATGTCCGCTCTCAGCACTTTTGGAATCACAATTCTGTCGTCATACAGAACTAGTCCCCTCGCCTCAGAGAGATGATGCCTGGCAGGATAGAATGCAGAGAATGAAGAAACATTGTGAGTCTTACGCCAGCCACTTCGCACACTGGAAATTACTGCCTGAAGGTCTGGATCCATCCGCGTTTCTCCTCTTATCTCCTCCAACTTCTTTGTTTACCACCACTGCATCCACGTATGCCTCGACGTGGCGCTCCGTCTCTGACTCAGCCTCCTGAGTAAGAGGGCTCCTGGACAGTGCGTCTGCCACGATCAGCTGTTTTCCTGGAACATGGACAGCTGTCACATTGAACCTCATAAGGCGCATCAAGAGTCTCTGGCACCGCACCGGTGCTTTGTCTAGGTCACATGCGTTAATCAATGGGACTAGCGGCTTGTGGTCTGTCTGGAGGTAAAAACTGTCTAGCCCTTGTACATAGCGTACAAAACGTTCGCATGACCACACCGCAGCCAAGCACTCCTTTTCTATTTGGGAGTAACGCTTCTCTGACTCTGTAAGCGTGCGTGAGCAGAACGCAACAGGTCTCAACTCACCGCCGTGCTCCTGAAGCAGTGTGGCGCCCAGGCCGTAGCTGCTGGCGTCCGCGCTGACAACCGTGCGACGGTTGGAGTCATAGTAGGCCAGTGCTGGGGCTGACGAGAGCATGTCTTTGGCTTTCTGCAGCGCCCTCTCCTGGTGGTCACCCCATGCCCACTCACTGTCCTTCTTAAGCAGGTCCGTAACTGGGTGTAACACGGTTGAGAGGCCTGGCAGGAACCTCCCCAGGTAATTGATCATCCCCAGGACCTGGCGCAGCTCTCCCACGTTATTTGGGCTGGGCATCTCAGTGATTGCACTGACCTTACTTTTGTCTGGTTTCATGCCCTCTGCGCTGATTGTGTGTCCAAAGTAGCCAATCTCTGACTTGTTGAACCGGCACTTTGCTTTATTTAATTTCAGTCCAGACCGCCTGATGGTCTGGAGGACTGCGTTAAGCCGCCTATTGTGCTCCTCCTCATCCACACCATAGACGAGTATGTCGTCCATTACGACCACGACTCCGTCATGGCCCCTGAGCAGGTCAGTCATCAGTCTCTGGAAAATTTCAGGGGCTGAAGAGATCCCGAATGGGAGCCGCCTGAAGCAAAATCTGCCTATGGGTGTGATGAAGGTGGTCAGTCTTTGGCTGTCATGGTCCAGGGGGATTTGCCAGAAGCCACTGGAGGCATCTAGTGTGGAAAACACTTTTGCTCCTGCTAGCTTGGGAGCGATGTCCTCCAATGTGGGCAATACGTATAGTTCTCGTTTGACAGCCTTATTGAGCCTCTTGAGGTCACACACACACCCTGACCTGGTCTTTGTTCTTTTTTTCTGCAGGCACTATTGGTGCGCACCAGTCGGTGGGCCCTGTGACACGCTCAATTATGCCCAATTTCAACATGCGCCCCAGCTCTTTTTCAACCTTGGGCAGGAGGGGAAACGGCACTCGGCGGGGCGTTGTGGCGGCGTACGGCTCAGCACCGGGTTTCAGCTCAATTTTGACTGGGTCGCACTATAGGAGCCCTATTTCCCCAAATAGCTCATCTGTCTCTGTGCTGACTGCATTCAGCCGCTTCACAAAGCCCATTGCTTTTGCCACTCCTCCCCCCAGTAGATTCTGTGCAAACTGTCCTTTAATTACTGTTATCCAAAATGCATATTTTTGGTCCTTGTGCAGACATGTAGCCAGAAATCTGCCTATGCACTCCACTTCCCCTCCTGGGCTTGTGGCACTGACTGTAGTTTTATCTAACTGGGGCTTGATTGACAGTTTGTTAAACATTCTCTCTGTCATTACAGTAATGTCTGCCCCCGTGTCAATTTTAAAGTCGACCAGACTATTGTTGATGGGGAGTGTGACACGCCAATCATCATTGAAATCTGGCTGCTTTACTACTGTATGAGCCTGATTTGTCACTGCTCCGATAAAGAAAGCTTGGTCATCATCATCAATTTCGTGTGTCACAGCCATTAGTTGTTTTGTGATTTTGGTTTTGCACAATAGTTCAAAGTGTCCCAGCTTTCCACACCGTCGGCATTTCTTGTCGCGTGCGGGGCAGCGTTCTTCACGTGCGTGTGTTCTGCCGCACCGTGAGCATCCATTTTGTTTACTGGGCTCGTCTCTTTTCGGACCGTTTCGTCCCTCTCGCCGCCGCATGCCCTTGCCGCGCTTCCAGCCTGTCTGTCCTCTCTGTCCCACAGCATTTACTGAGCACTCTCCTCGCTCCACGCTCTGCTTCTTGATCTGCTCGCTCTGTCGGGCTAACTGGACAGCTCTCTCCAGTGTAAGGTCTGCCTCGAGTTGTAACTTTTGCGAGACCTCACTATCTAGGATGCCGATGACGAGTCGGTCTCTTATTTGTTCATCCTTCGTTATGCCGAACTCGCAGTATTGGGCTAACTCATAAAGGCTCCTCACGAAAGATTCCACAGTTTCCCCCGCCTTCTGCACACGCTTGTGGAAGCAAGCCCGGTCATGAATGACGTTGCGCTTCGGTACGAAATGATCATCAAACTTTGCTATAACTGTCTCGTAGTCGAGCTCTGGGTTATCACTTTCGTCGTCCTCAGCATACACAAATGACTCATAAATCGGCTCCGCTTCTTTCCCCATCGAATACAGAAGAGAGTTGACTTGTACTTCACCGCTCTCTTTGTTGAGTTTGGAAGCCGCTCGAAACCTGTCGAATCGGCGCCTCCACACTGTCCATTCGGCCGGCCGGGTGAAGTCAAACTGCTCTGGCGGTCCAAACTTGGCCATCTCCGTCTCTTTCTGCGTTCAGTCCGTGACTTCTGACACCATGTCACGATACACACACGTTCTGGGTCACTTGTCGTGGGCTTTATTTGAAATCCAACAGGTTATTTTCCAGAACCAACTTGCTCGGCTGTACAACTCGTCCACCGCCTAACATAACTCACACTACGTCACTACGTACGTTCTAAGCACGTTCATCACATTACATCAACAACGATGTTAATCCATGAAAAAAGTCTCAAACGAACTACGAAGATACTTACGTTTGTAGCTAGCTTTTTTTTTTGTACTTGCACTTAGCGGGAGCACGCATTTTTGAGACTGAGGGTTGAGATTGAGGGTTAAGGGAGGAATTGGAATTCACCCTTAGTCTGCTGAGACGACGACAGTCCAGAACGTGTAACTGGACAAACTGGAGTCCATCAGAAACCCAGTTAGGGTCCCTGAAAGGATCAGAATGGGGCAGGGATCTATGTAGGGATCTGTGCAGGGATCTGTGCCGTCATGTAGCTACACGCTGTTTGCTGTGTTAGAAACGTCTATCTGGTTCAGGACCAGTGCTCATGTCTGTGTTTTCTTGCGTCTCCACTCTGATCTGTCGGTTCAGTCTCTTCCATGATGCTGGCTGTCAGGCTGTAGCAGAACTCAGACCAACGTCTTGGAGAGCTGCAGGCTTTGGTTTGTTTGGTTTGGGGTTTTTTTTCTCTGTTATCAGCTGCAGGTTGAGAGTGAAAAGAGTCGGTTGTAAAGCACTTTCAGAGGTGTGTTTTTGGGCTCCAGCCACAGATTTCTGGTTCGTTCCTTGTTCTCGTGTCTCGTCACAGGTGAGCCCTCGGCCTCCTGTTTGTCCTTTTTTTGGTAAAATAATCAGCGCGACATTTAGAAGCGTCTCTTCCAGAGAGTTTTCTTTCCTTTCTGCTGAATCGCTGGCAGGAAGCAGCGAAGTGAAACAGTAGCCGCCGGTGACGTTCAGGCAGGATTTCTGTCTCCTGTCAAACTGGTTTAGCTGATGAACCTTTGTGTTCAGGTCCCGTCGGGCTCGTTCCCTTCAGCTTCAACTTTCAGAGCCGGCGCTGGCCTTTCCACTAAACCGTGATCCAGATCAGAGCTTCCACCTTCACCGTCATCCCATCGTTGACGTCCAGTCAGCACACGACCAACGACCGCACCTTCATTTGATCTGTTTAATCTGGCTTTGTTTTATGATGACACACAGGTGGTATCTGTGAAACAAAGATGGGGAGAAGATCTCCATTTTTGTTCATCCAGATGTTTTAACCCTTGTGTGATGTTAGGGTCTTTTGGACCCATTTTCAATCTTTACTAAAATAAAAATCATACAAGTAATACTTTTTTCAACTTGAAACTCATTGTCCTTGGCTTATTTTATGTTAGGGGCATGGAGGATAACTTTTTTTGGGGGAGCTCCCACTCTACACCCCCCCTTCACATTTACATCACACAGAGGGTGTTTGGGTCCAAAGGACCCCAATGTAAAACAATAGGGCAGTAGTCTACGGCTTTAGTGTGAACATTGGAATAGGACCATATAGATTGTTGCATACCTTTACTTGCCTTCCTTCTACCAGAGACTAGAATACTTGAACAGGGGGTGGAGTGGGGGATATATTTTTCCCAATCAAACTTGACCCAAGGGGGCGGGGCTTCGCTACCACGCCATTATGCAACAGGAATCCTACATCCCAGCCCCTGTGTGTGCTAGAGACATGATGCATGCACCAGGGGGCCAACGGGGACAGCCCTGAGTGCACCTTACTGTCCCACAACCGCCCTTGATCAAAGGGGGCGGGGTTTCACTACCACGCCACCCACTACACAAATCCCACAATCAAGCCCCTGTGTGTGCTAGAGATACCAGAGATGTCAAGGCTACCCACCAGTAACCCACTAGTGAAGATAGCATGTCTCTAGCCCACACAGAGGTTGAGAAGTGGGATTTGTGGCGTGCGTGATGGCGAAACTCCACCCCAAAGGTCGAGGTCATCATAGGGAGGGTGAGTGATGTCAAGCCTTCCCACCAGTAACCCTCCAGTGAAGACAGTGTGTCTCTAGCCCACACAGAGGCTGAGAAGTGGGGCTGGTGGCGTGGAAAAAAGGGTTTCGAATAGGCTCCGCCCCCTCAGGTTGGAGAAACCTGAAAGGTTAGTGACCTAAAGGGCATCCTCAAGTTTCCTCCGGTGAAAACAGAATGTCTCTAGCCTGCACAGGGGCTGAGTTATGGTATTAAACCCCAAGGGGTCCAAAGGACCCCTTAACACCCCAAAAATGCAGAAAATCCTAACATCACACAAAGGTTAAAAGCGATGTTCCTCGGTAAAAGGCTGGAAGGGATCTGCATGTCTCTCCTCCTGCAAACGCATAAAATCATTCAGTAATTCACAGACAAATCAGTTCTCCATAACTTCTTTTGGAGGAAACGGATGAAAAGGGCTGCTGTCGGCAACATCTGGGAGGTATGGAGTCGTATCGTGACCTTAGGCAAAGGTCATTTCCACATCTGTGACGGCAGCAAGACAGCAGCATGTGCTGCCTTCAGGGTCACAGCTTTTCCACGAAGTTGCACAAATAGATGAATAATGAAATGAAGACGATTCGAATCATGAAGCATCTTGGTTTCACACCCTGAAAAGACATGAGCGTAATCTAAGAAGGTGCACGTTAAAGTTGTTGATTAAGTTGATTTTACACGTTGCTCTTCCTCCACGCAGACGGGCTCTGAGGACAACGCGAACTACGCCGCCGTCATCGACGGCATCAACCGCGTCAGCAGATACGGTAAAGCAGCGACTCGTTCTCCCTCTTCTTCCGGCCCTCTGACTCTCCCTCTGCCGTCGTCTAAACCGCCCTCCTTCGCTGTCCAGGTAAGAGCGCCGAAGTGTCGCCCTTCAGCCTGCAAGGTCTGCTGCCCAACTCCACCGACAAGTTCTTCATCTACAACGGCTCGCTGACCACGCCGCCCTGCACCGAGACCGTGGAGTGGATCGTCTTCAAGGACACGGTGACCATTTCTGACGAACAGGTGAGGAGTTTAGACGGCAGAGTCCAGTCCAGTGTTTCCAGACGAGTTCAGGGGACACGGTGTTGGTTTAATAAGTACTAGGGATGCACAATAACTGTTTTTTAAAACCAATACCGATAACACACACATATACCTAAGATCATTACATCAATACTATGAACAAAACCAAAAATAGTTTGGACTCTTTAAATAATCAGATATTTATTTTTTCCAATGAAAAACTATTGGCAAGCCTCTCAAACATTTTCGTAAAGCTATCAAACAAACCTATTTAAAATCTCACATCAACTTAAATAAGGTTCATTACTGACTGATATAAAAAATAAAGGCTCCTTGAACTGATGGAAATACATGCATCAGAATTACAAACTGAAAAAGATTAACATTTAAAGGATTTTGACTTGTGGTTCCATTTAAATTAATACCTTTAATTAAAGTAAATGAGGTTCAGTGATTTTTTTTTTTGTTTTTTAATCTCATGGAAGCTTTAGATGAGAGGAATGAGGAAGAGGAGAGACTGCTGCTGGCTTGCACACGTTAGCATTAGCTTCCGTTAGCTCACGTTAGCATGATTTCAAAACTCCATAGAAGTGATTGTTATGTTGTAGGTGGCTGATCAGGTTTTACGTATTAAAGCTTGTGCTTCCCTCCTCGTAGAATTCACTCGGAGGATTCGTCACAAATAACCACCAAACTATCTTCTTCTGAAACTTTAACTAAGTTCAACGCCGCCATGTTTGTTGTGATCAGCACAATGCAGGCTGCATTCAATGTGTAACGTAAATTCTCACGTTCCCTCGTTTGCTAGTCGTTCTTTCAGCCTTTTCTATTTTTTTCATTTTTATGCATAACATGTGGGAAAATACTGCAAATATCAATTAAAGTTGGCAACTACTAAAATTATGACAGAGTTAACGAGTTGTTTTCTGGCATGAGGGAGTATTCTTGATTTTCCTGATTGAGAAATCGTTTTTCTGATTATGCCGACATTACTTGAACATAACATTCACTGCCGGTCATTCAAGACTCAGAGGGAGCGAGACACTGCTGTGTTGACAAATATATATATGTTATTGGGGCTATTTGTCGTGATATCGGAGTTATCGGGATGACGTCATAATTTCCGATAGTTATCGTGCACCCCTAATAAATACATAACTGCAACAGCATTTCCAAGAAAACATGGGAGGAAGTGCAGATTGCTCGTACTGACTGTGAAACGGTTCCACAAACTTTGAATGTCTTATCGTTACAGTACGTAAATCATACAAAAGTTTAGAACATCTGGAGACATCTCTGGACCGTGTGAGGAGGAACTGTGGAAATCACAGAACTCGTGTCCTCCAAACTAAAGAGGACAGAGACTGTTGTTGTTTAAATCAGTGCTCCGTCTGTGATACATCAGTACTTGTGGGCTGACCGGCTGCACATCTGGAAAGGAAACATCAGCGCTGAAAGTTTTATACCAGGGTCTTAGAGATGCGTACGCTGCCATCCAGATGTCCTCTCCTTCCAGGAAAGCTCTTGCATCTTCCAGCAAGACGTTGCTGAGCTGCATAGTGAATCTATTACGAAGGTTCAGGTCCAGCTGCTGGACTGACCTGCCTGCAGTACAGATGTGTGGACAGCAATCACCCGCCGACACTTTTTACTGAGTGTTGCGGCTTCTTTGGAGATTTTCAGAGAAAAGGTCACACATAAACAGTTAAACAGGCTCTTCTGAGGTAAGAGGAACGTTTAATTTTATGTCGCTGAACCGCTCATCTATCTAGATAAGGAGAGAAAATCATCTGAAAGCAGTCTGAGGAAGGTGGGCGGGGCTAAATAAATAATAATAGTAGCTTTGATTTAGTCGCGCCTTACCGCCAGAGAGTTCCTTTGAGAGTCAGACGAGCGACACAATTACAGCCTCGTGGGTAAACAGGCTTTTAAAAACATGTTCAGGGAGCTGAATGGAGGAATTATCATACCAGAGTTGAAGAGCGCCGCGGTGATGGGCGAGGCTCGCAGATGTGAGACGGAGACTCGCCTCGGGCTCAGCGTGAATGACAGCCATACAGAGGCTCATCATGTCAAATAAATCCTGTCGTTCACAAGGTCAGGGTTAGGCTCCAGTTGTTCCCGCTCTGTTATCGGGGTCTCCAAAGCTCGGCGGCGTGTCCCAGCTGGTTTACATTCCAGTCCGGTCCAGTGTGCCAGAAATTAATAATTTAAAGTGATGTTTTTCTACCAGTTAGTTGTGGCTTCGCCGCAGGGCTGGATCCCCGTGAGTCATGTGACTGTTGTGTAACTGTGTTGGTACAAGCACACAGAAAGTATTTATGGCTTGTTTTTTTTTTCTTTTTAACAAGTTGAAACGGTTACCTGAGTTCTTGATGAACTGTCTGCCACATGTTTTTGTCAAACCGCCACAGAGGGACAGCGCACCTGACGTACCTTTGTAGATTTGTTTCGTAGCGACAGACTTTAGCAGCTTTGCTCTCACGTACACTCCTTTGGTTTCCATTAGGGGTGCACGACAACTATCAGGCCGATAACAGGAAATTATGACGTCATTCCAATAACTCCGATATCACAACAAATAGCCCTGATAACATATATATTTTTGTCAACACAGCAGTGCCTCGCTCCCTCTGAGTCTTAAATGACCGGCAGTGAATGTTATGTTCAAGTGACGTCGGCATAATCAGAAAAACAAATTCTCAATCAGGAAAGTCAAGAAAACCCCCTCATGCCAGAAAACAACTCGTTAACTCGGTCATAATTTTAGTAGTTGCTGACTTGAATTGATATTCACAGTATTTTCTCACATGTAAAAAAAAGAAAAAAATAGAAAAGGCTGAAAGAACGACTAGCAAACGAGGGAACGGAGGAATTTACGTTACACCTTGAATGCAGCCTGCAGCACAGCGTACTGATCACAACAAACATGGCGGCGTGGAACTTCGTTAAGGTTTCAGAAGAAGATAGTTTGGTGGTTATTTGTGACGAATCCTCCGAGTGAATTCTACGAGGAGGGAAGCACAAGCTTTAATACGTAAAACCTGATCAGCCACCTACAACATAACAATCGCTTCCATGGAGTTTTGAAATCGCGCTAATGTGAGCTAACGGAAGCTAATGCTAACGTGCGCAAGCCACAAGGAGTCTCTCCTCTCCTTCATTCCTCTCATCTAAAGCTTTCATGAGATAAAAAAATAAAAAACAAAAACTTCTGAACCTCATTTACTTTAATTAAAGGTATTAATTTAAATGGAACCACAAGTCAAAATCCTTTAAATGTTAATCTTTTTCAGTTAGTAATTTTGATGCATGTATTTCCATCAGTTCAAGGAGCCTTTATTTTTTATATCAGTCAGTAATGAACCTTATTCAAGTTAATGTGAGATATCAAATAGGTTTGTTTAATAGCTTTATGAAAATGTTTGAGAGGCTTGACAATAGTTTTTCACTGGATAAAATAAATATCTGTTCATTTAAAGAGTCAAAACTATTTTTGGTTTTGTTCATAGTATTGATGTAATGATCTTAGGTATATGTGTGTAATCGGTTTTGGTATCGGCCTTTAGGAGCTGTTATCGTGCATCCCTAGTTTCCATCCGTCTTTCAACCTCGACCTCATCACGAGTCACACTGAGCACCAGCAACGTACGGAAACATCCCGTAACAAGTTTTACTGTTTGTTTGCAGGTGGCTGCAGAAACTAATCTTAATGTGTTTGGATCTAACTATTCTGAAATGATCTTGTCCAAACCGCTGCTCGCTCATCATCTTCTGCTCTCCCTCTCTCACCTGCGACCTCTGCGCCGCCGCGACCGCCCCCGCCTCGCCGCAGCTGGAGACGTTCTGCGAGGTGATGACGATGCAGCAGGCCGGATACGTGATGCTCATGGACTACCTGCAGAACAACTACAGGGAGCAGCAGGAGCAGTTCATGGGTCAGGTGTTCTCCTCCTACACAGGCGTCGAGGAGGTCCCCACGCCAGGTACGTAACCCTCCACCTCAAACGGCGCCCCGTGGTCACGACATGAGGACTTTACGAGGTTCGTGTGTTGGAAGAGAAAACATGTGAGACCTCAGGAGAGGCCGTTGTAGCCCTGACCCTTCCCTTCCCTTACAGACGGTCTCATGGCGTCTGCCAGAAGGGGGCGCTAAACGATCAATCAAGAGCCACGTCTCTGATATGTTGCCAACAGGCTTTTGCATCATTTCCTGTCATTTCTCACATGTGTTTTAACTGTCAAAGTGACAGATATGTCTATGGACGTCCGACACAAATGTCCACGTGGTCTCTGTGAAGGAGCATCAAGAATCTGCTGGCCAAACAGTCAATCAATATCGCTTTATCTCATCAGACACAAGCTGAGCCAAAAGTTTAACTCTCGAATTAATGCAAAATTAGTAGATCAGCGCTTGTAGATGGCTTCGTCAGAGGGATATAAGGCCGGTGATCCCAAACAAACAGAAAAAGCTCCAAAAACAGCTGAAATGGGAATAAAATGTAGACAAACAGACGTAAATGGGTTATTTGACGTGAAGCCGTTTAAATGAGGAGAGAGGAGAGTCAGCGATGGCAGCCGGGCCTCTCTGGGATGCTTTGACTCCTGGAGGAGCATCTCCTGGTCTGGTCTGCCCTCTAGTGGTCAACGCTGGGTAGTCGCATGTGTCAGCTCTCAACCTGGCCGCTGTCATTTTCCCTCCTGGGTGAGAACAGCGAAATCTCTGCAGTTTTACCAGGATCACACCACTTTTATTTTTGTTTTTTGTACTTTTATGCCTCTGAGGTAAGAAGACTGCGTAGAAGAGTGGAGAGGTGTTTGTTCAGTTTGAGCCTCTTCCTCCTCCAATTGAACACCTTTGATCCTCAGCACCTTTAATCCGTGCTAATCCATGACCTCACGGTGTCTGTCATCTATGTTAGGTTTAGGTTTGAACCATCAATATTAAATAATAACAATAAACACAGCGACTAACCTTGTTGGCAACAACCAATACTCAATTCACTGCAAAAATTAACAATCTAACCAAGTGTTCCAATCTTGTATCTAGCTAAAAAGTCTTTTTGATCTTGTTTTGAGAGTAATATACTATGCAAGCACAGAATGTGTAAGATTACTAGTCTTGTTATGATATATTTTTTTCTTATTTCAAGAAATCTTACTAAGTGTGATTATCTCACTGCACTGGCAGATTATTTCACTTACTTTTAGTCTGTATCTGCTCAAACCAAGTATTTATTTCTTATATTAAGACCATTCATTTTTGCAGTGTTGTTGGTGGTTTCCTTAATTTAAAGAGCCAGATAGTTCAGCAAAGGTGCATTCTGGACCACAAAATGCAAATAAAAGCAACAGATATGTGCAGAACTGTACTGTAAAGCATAATTCTGTATAACTAGTTGCTGGTAGAAATACACGTCTGCACTGAGGTTCATGAGCATTATTTATATTTATATATATTATATATATGTGAGTCGTTGCCCGGACGACGCCTGGCATGGACGCTACTCGCTGCTGCTCCGGGGGACTTATCCCTGCGACGCTGGACGCTCCAGTTTGTGCCCGGTTTGTGGTGATCTGTGGTCGGATGTCTACATACTGTCTGCGGGGGGCGGATCAGTCCTCTTGCGGCTGGTGGAGACCTGCCGCCGCGGACATGGACGGTGTCGCTGGTGACCGGTTCGGGAAAGCTAAGTAGCCCTGAACTGCTACCCGCGGCAACCACCGCCACTGGATCCGGGCTGCAGCGTCATGGAGCCGGGACGGGAGCCCCCGACGTAGCGGTGGCGGCATGCTGCCCCCATCCAGCAGTCTACACGCCGGATGGGTCAGCTGATGGTGACCTGGTGGGGCCCAGCACCGCCGGGGGAGACGACAACGGCCTGGTCCGGTCCGCATGATGAACCGGGCTCTGGGACGGTCGACTCCGTCGCTCACCGGACTGAATGGAGCTCGGTCTTCCCAGAGGAGACGGTCTGGTTCATCGGTGTTTCCTCCTCTGACCTGGAGATATCTCACTTGTCATCATTATGGAGATATACTGGTTCTAACGGCTGTTAACTGTTTTAACGGCTGATAACTGTTTTAACGGCTGTTAACTGTTTTAACGGCTGTTAACGGCTGTTATCTGGAGTTAGCACTCGGACCACGGGACCTGGCATGAAAAGGAGCGCTGGACACTAGCAACTCCTCTAGTACACCAGATTTTTCCTGGTGTACAGAAACTTGAATTTCCCACTTGGGGGATTAATAAAGTATTTTTGAATTGAATTGAATTTGAATTATATGGTCGTATGTTTCTGTCAGTCTGCAGTTCAGAGCCGGAGAACGTCCAGGCGATGCCCTACAACCTCAGCAGCCTGCTGGTGATGTGGGAGCGGCCGCGGGCGGTGTACGACTCCGGCATCGAGAAGTACTCCGTCACCTACCGGCTGACTGACGCAGAAGATCCCGCCCCCTCCGAGTACCTGACCGACGGGGACCAGGACGTGGTGAGGGAGCGTCCCCCGAGCCGTCGCGTTTTCACCTAGAGCCTCTACCGAGCCTGAACGCGAAGACGTCAGTAGAGTACGAAGCCAGTCAGGTTGAGGACAGGGCCGTTGAGCTCGTGAACGAGGACGCCCGTGAACAGATCCGACAGGACAGGGTGGACTACACGTCGTAGCACATCGTAAAGGCAAATAAAGAAATCTCAACTGGCCCTCTAAAAGAACTCGTGTTGTAAACTTTTCTGCATCTTCGACACAAAGTTGAACATGTAAGCAAGACCGAAACAAAGTCAAAGGTCACGTTTAGAGTGCAGTGGGTGAAGTTTCGTTTGCAGGATTTATATTTATATTCATTTGGCAGCAGATTTTATTCCAAGGTGACAAACGAGCGAGAGGCAATGCCTTGAAATTTATCCGTCCACGTAAATACCGACGAACTCGAAAACCAAAACTGAACGTCAAGAGAGGGTTAGCTCTTCAAATGGATGACGGCACGTACGTTGGAAACTCTCAGACCGCACAGGAGCGTCTGGACCGTTGCAGAGGTGGAGCCTCTAACTCAATGACGCTCGGCTGTGGTTTGCATGTCGTGAAACGTGATATAATTACGATTGTTAGAGCCAAACGTTTAGCATGACTTCCTGTTGCTGTTTTTGAAACACAAGAGATCCACGAAACAAAGTCATGTGGCTTAAAATATGAATTAAATCTGTCGTTTTTAACCCAACGCCTCTGGAAAATCCAACTGTCCTTTACTTGCATGTTAAATATTATCATCCAGAGACGGTTGGGACTTTGATGCGCCGCTACGTACAAGCTAAGGCTTGACCTGAGGATCCTCGTCTGTACGAATCAGCACCGTTCAGTGAGTCAGTGGGTCCAGTGTTTCTCCCAGTGATTTAAAGAGACAAACACTAGAATAAATGTTCATGGATGACTCCAAACCACACTGCTTCAGTAAAAAAATACATGTACGTATGTCAGATGTTGGATTGTAAGTATTTGTGACGTGCAGACCTCAGTTTATCTCTCCATCGATGATCCAGCTGAGCATCATGTGGCTTCACCTTCATCACCAGGATTTATTCGTAGGCAGCCCAGATGTGCAGAGAAAACAACAAGTGTTGCTTTATGGCGAATTGTTCTTGGATACGTTGCATCTGTCCATACAGCCGTCTCAGATTTACACGGTTCGTTTAAGCGACGAAAGTCAGTTCAGGTCATCGTCCTGCAGAAATGTGTTCAGGACGCCGTAGATGCGCTTTGGTTCCTTTCGCTTGATGACGTTCTGACTTCGTCTTCTTAGAGGATAAGTTGATGGAAAGACCGCTGGAGGGAAAGGTAAAGCTGATTGTAATTCTGTCTGTCGCCACCAGGGGGCCATTCTGGACGACCTGCTGGCCAACAGCAGCTACCAGCTCCAGGTGGTGGCCGTCTGCGCCAACGGCCTGTACGGACGCGTGAGCGACAAGCTGACGGTCGTCACGCCCGTCGACGTCGACGTTCCTGGTAAGAGCGGCCGCGCCCGACGCCGAGCAGAGCGGCAGAGCAGCTGTAGACGACGTGGGTCGTTGTGTCTGACGTAAAGCTGCAGAATTAAAATAAAAATCTACCTGAGAGTTAATCAGAGAGGATGAACGGTGATGATGGTGATCACAGACGTTTGCACATCGAGTCATAATTTACATCTGCATGTCTCACAACTATAAGATTTCATTTTGACTTTAGATTTCAAAATTGTATAATCCTCCTTTTATGTGTTGAACTGAGTTTCATTTTAAAAATGACAAATCTTGATGTGTTTGTGTATCTCATGCTGCCATAACTTTGACTTAGAAGGATAGAAATGTCATCTAATTTTTAGTGAGAAGCTGTAATTTATTATAAAGTATTTTTTAATATCTTCTAGTATTGTTCATTGTCACAAATGTCCTTTCACGTTAAAAAAGCCTCCTGCCAGTAGAAGCTTTAAAACCAGCTGTGTCTGCAGTCCTGCTGACCAGTGTTGCCAGATGTACGATAATTATCATACAAGTACAATAATTATCGATTTTGTACGATAATTATCGAATTTGTATGACAATTATTGTATCTGTATGATAATTATCGTACAAATATGATAATTATCGAATTTGTAGGATAATTATTGTACTTGTATGATAATTATTGAATTTGTACGATAATTACAGTATCTGTATGATAATGATCGTACAAATATGATAATTATCAAATTGTATGATAATTATTGTATATGTACGATAATTATCGCACAAGTACGATAATTATCAAATTTGTGCGATAATTATCAAATTTGTGCGATAATTATCGTACAAATATGATAATCATCAAATTTGTAGGATAATTATTGAACTTGTAAGATAATTATCGAATTTGTACGATAATTATTGTATCTGTACGATAATTATCGTACAAATATGATAATTATCGAATTGTACGATAATTACTGTATCTGTATGATAATTATCAAATTTGTACGATAATTAATGTATTTATTGTATTTATTTATTATTGTAATTATTTTATTTGTGCGATAATTATCGTACAAATTGATAATTATCAAATTTGTACGATAATTATTGTATTTGTATGATAATTATCATACAAATACGATAGTCAGTAGTTGTAAAAAAAAAAAACAAATGTACGATAATTTCGACCTTTCCATTGAAACACCTGTTCAGCTATTTCAAATTAAAAGCTTTAAGTACCAAAATGACGGGGCACTTTTATTCTGAAGCGGCCATAGGAAGTGAACTGTGTTCATGTAGTGTAACTCGTGAGCGTGAGCAGAAGGTGGCGACAGTGCTAATGCGAAGAAGGCGGCTCTGACAACTACAATAAAGAGCGAACTCAGCCAAAGTGATGCAGTTTAGCTGCGTCGTGGTTGGAATTTAGTGTACGATAATTTGGGCTTAAATATGATAACTTGGGGTTGTTTGGGCGATAATTTCATTTTCAACATCTGGCAACACTGCTGCTGGCTGTCTGAAAGAGGTGGACGCTGCGTGAGAGTCACAGAGAACCTTCTGGAACAGCTGAAGGCCCTTAAACCCAAACACACAGCTCATTCAAACCACCTTCATCTCGGGGGACCTTCAGTCCATTTTCTTCTGTGTTTTATGTCCGTTTATTCTCCGCCTGAACTCATTTTTGTCCCGCTATCATTTCCCCCCTCTTTCTCTCTTTCCTCATCCCTCCTTCCCTTCTCTTTGTTTGACGTGAATGTCATCCCTCGTCCACATGCGGCGCTGTTGCAGCACGCTCCGTTTTTCATGATCAACCTTCATTACGTGTCATCTGTGTGTCTGCACGTTCGCGGCTGCATTTAATGTAACAGAAACTGGAATGACGATCCTTGACTTTGTATTTCAGGAGGATTTTATACTGAATAAACTGATGGTAAATGCATTTCCTGTATCCGTACTTCAGCTGTGCAGCGACCTGCAACTGTCAGATGTGCATGAATGGGTTTTTCTGTGTGAATGTGTTGCACAAAACTGCTCTTCTTCACGGTCTTAAAAGCATAGATGAGGAAAAGCTTAGCTCCTTTAAACTCTCTGCACGTATTTAGCAATTACTTAGCTTAGCTGAGAGAGTTTAAACTGATGTTGAACGGCTGTGAGACGTAAGGCCTGGGTTGTAAGAGGTCACATGACCTCTTACACCCAGGTGCACAGTCGCTGGTGCTTGTGGTTTAACCATCGACTGCCCACCTGCAGGTTTAACAGAGAGCATCTGAGTGCTGCTAGGCTAAGGCTCAGCAAGACATGAGGTCCCAAGTCAGAGCCTCAGAGAGGGAAGGTCCACCTTGGGACCCAGCCGCGGAGGCCGTCAGCCCAGCCGCGCTGCTGGTACGGCGGGCCGAGCTCTTGACCGGCTCGGCTGAAGGGCCGAGCAGCTCACAGTCGTTTCAGGATTCTTAGAACCGTATTTATGCTGGAGACCTGCAGTAAATCATCCCAGTAGCGGGTAGGGGCTACGCGATAACTATCGGGCCGATAACAGGAAATTATGACGTCATTCCGATAAGTCCGATATCATAACAAATAGCCCCGATAACATATATATTTTTGTCAACACAGCAGTGCCTCGCTCCTTCTGAGTCTTGAATGACCAGCAGTGAATGTTATGTTCAAGTAACGTTGGCATAATCAGAAAAACGATTTCTCAATCAGGAAAATCAAGAATACCTCCTCATGCCAGAAAACAACTCGTTAACTCGGTCATCATTTTTAGTAGTTGCTAACTTGAATTGATATTTGCAGTATTTTCCCTCGTTACACATAAAAAGAAAAAAAATAGAAAAGGTTGAAAGAATGATGAGCAAACGAGGGAAGGTCAGAATTTACGTTACACATTGAATGCAGCATGGATTGTGCTGATCACAACAAACATGGCGGCGATGACATAGAACTTTGTTAAAGTTTCAGAAAAAGATAGTTTGGTGTTTATTTGTGACGAATCCTCCGAGTGAATTCTACGAGGAGGGAAGCACAAGCTTTAATACGTAAAACCTGATCAGCCACCTACAACATAACAATCGCTTCCATGGAGTTTTGAAATCACACTAAAGCGAGCTAATGCTAACATACGCAAGCCAGCAGCAGTCTCCCCTCTCCCTCATCTCTCTCATCTAAAGCTTCCATGAGATAAAAAAAAACAATAAAATCACTGAACCTCATTTACTTTAATTAAAGGTATTAATTTAATTTAAATGTTAATCTTTTTCAGTTAGTAATTCTGATGCATGTATTTCCATCAGTTCAAGTAGCCTTTATTTTTTTTATATCAGTCAGTAATGAACCTTATTTAAGTTAATGTGAGATATCAAATAGGTTTGTTTGATAGCTTTAAGAAAATGTTTGAGAGGCTTGACAATAGTTTTTCAATAGAAAAAATAAATATCTGTTCAAACTATTTTTGGTTTTGTTCATAGTATTGATGTAATGATCTTAGGTATATGTGTGTGTTATCTGTATCGGCCTTTAGGAGCTGAAAGCTATCGGTTATCGGTTTTAAAAAACAGTTATTGTGCATCCCTAGACGGATCACACCAGCTGGCGGTGAAATATTTTAATAGTGACAGGATTCAGTTTGTTTATTACACTAAATAGATATTAGGTTCTGCTGGATGTGAATGAATATGAATTCAGTTCTGATGGACGGAACAATAACGGGGACGCTTGACTTGCGTTCGGGTCGTAGCACCCTTCCAGCTTCCCAACGGTTTAATTAGCAGAAGTCCACTGCAATCATGTTCAACCGTGAGACCATCGACCGCAGCCCTGGACAGGAGACGACGGGTTTAGATCATGATTTCTTCTTTCCTTCTGGATGTCATTTCATCTTGTACTGAATGCACTGTTTTACTGGTTAGAAGGATTAATTAATACACAAACATGCAGCTTCTGCAGCATCACTTTTTGGGGGTTTTGACAACTGTTGAAAATGAGTCAAAGAAGAAAGACTATTACCTATTTCATGATATATATATATATATATATATATATATATATATATATATATATATATACATATATATATTCATATGGGAGCCTCCTGTTAATAAAATAAAGTTTGTGTTAAGCCAATATGCCAATATGCCTCTTTGACCAAACCCTAAGTCGTCTCCATCAAACCCGGTTCATTCAACCTTTAAACCTTCATGTCATGCTTCACCAACCAGTCTGACCTGGTCTCCATGACACCTCACTTAAGCTCAGACAGGTAAGAGCCCCAAGACTAGTTACCTGCACCCCCAACCCCCCCGACCAGCCCTCTGTGTGCCTGTTTTATTCCTCTGAGGTGATAGTCAGCTGGAGTCTGAATACGAGAAAGTCAAAGCTTCATATTTCTCTAACTGGCTCAGCTAGTTTTACAAGGATGAAACCGAAACGTTAGTTACTGCAAGTTATATATATTTATTTTTGTTCAAGGCTTTTCCGTGTTTGTGTGCTCTTAGGAATCCGTGCATGACGGTGTGTCATTCTCTTGCATGACTGTGCTGGTCACGGTTGGATGTTGTCTATGACTAGTGTGCAACCTCTCTCTCTTCTCGCATCGTCACTTCACCTCTCCATCGTAGGGAACATCCTCCTGATCAGGTTTCATCCTGGTTTAAAAGAACAAAACCAAACGAACAAAAGCGAATATTTAGATGTTCCTTCCCATTACCTTCTCATAACTGTGTTTCTCCAAATCGTTTTATCCTTTTGCCGTGTCTCTGCTTTTCAGCTTTTTTTCCCCCAACTTCAGAAAATGAAAATGAATATTGATATGGTTTGAAACAATTTCTAAAAAATTATTATTGTTACATGTTTCTCTGAGTTTTGTTCTTGTTCTTAATTACTTTAAGCATCTAATGTAACCTTGTCTTTACAGACAACACTCTGGATCCAGATTCAGATGAGTTTGATGATGAGGTGAGTAAGCCATTTGCTTTTTTAAAAAATGTTATTTAATTTTCTTTCCCCCCACTTCATCATGTCACTTATTGGTGCCTCTAAGTTTCACTTTTCCCAACAGGACAACAATAAAACTGATCCGTCTGCGAATGAACTGGACCAGGAGAAGAGCTACAACTGGGATTGGAGTCCACAAACTCAAAAGACGACAACTTCTGCATCACCTTATTTCCCTGTACTGCCCGTCACAACGGCAACAACGAAGGAGGCGGGTCAGAGGTCGACCACCGCTGATCCACCTCCGAGATCCACCCAGTCTGGTCAAGAGGAGGCAGCACAGCGCGGTACTACCTCACAGCCACCAGAGGTCACTACGTCATCAGAAACCAGAGGAAGGGCTGGACTCGGTAGGCGAAACAGCAGCAACGCAGCAGCCCTTAATTACCTCTTCCAGTTCTCGTATAGATGTCGATGCAAAGACAGATGGCATCAAAACCAAAAGTCCAGAAGACTCCTTTGACAAAGCACAAGACGGTTTAAGCACTATTACTACAACGGTCTCTGGTACGGAGACGAAAGGTGCCAGAGGTTTTCCTCAGTATGTCACCATCCCAGACACGGTGGCATCTAACGCTGGAGACACAAGCGCCACGACATCATCATCATCGTCCTTCATCCAGGCTGAGACCGACCAAACGCCGGTGCGATCGGTGGTAGACACCTCCACTGCCGGACCCAGAGGTCTTCCAGAGGTCCAGACTAAGAGTTGGTCTTCCCAGCCCTCTTCGTCCAGTGACGCTGTTCTCCGTAGCCCCACAAGTCCCAGCATGCCTCATTTTTCGTCCACCACTACCTCTGTCCTGTCGAGCGGTGTGCTCTTGCAGGCGACACAGTCACTGTCCAACGGTGAGCGTACGTCTGTTTTCCCCTCCTCCTCCTCCTCCGCCTCCCCCCCTCTGTGTGACACCTCGGACCCCAGCGCAGCCCCCTCCTCCCGCTTGCATGACCCTCCCTCGCTGTGGCCCGTGTTGTCTGCCTCTGCCCTGGAGTCCCAGCATCCCGCTACTGCACCGCTGTTTAGCAAGGACCTGGCCTCCCCCTCAGTCCCCCCACTTCCCGCCCCGACCCCCGCTCTTCCATCGCCCTCCCTGTCCGCTTGGGACACTGACTCTGTTTACGCCGGTGTTGGTTTCGGTGATAGAGATAGCGACGGTGATTCGTTATTTGGGGTATTTAGCGGCACCCCTGCACTCCAGACGGTGCTGGACCCAACTGGTACCGCTGTCGCAGCTGAAATACCCGATTCCTCCTGGGATCTGTCCCTCTCAAAAATCTCTCTGTCTCTCCGTCCCACACTGCTGCCGTCGGTAGACTCCGCCTACTCTGACGCAACGCCGGGCTTGTCCACGTCTTTGTCACATGGGCTTACAGACTCGAGGTACGCCAAAGGCAGCACTGTAGAGTCTGTCCTCCCCGAGTTTAGCGGCGATGCGTCTCCGTTAGCTAGTGACATGGACGTCTTGTGCGCCTGCTCGATGGAGCTGTCGGGATCGTCGTCCTGGTTGCATGCAGCGCTGCCATCATCCACCTGGGACTCGCCTAGCTCAGAGCTCTCTTCTGGTGTGGGCCGCCACTCGGCCTCTGGTGTTGGTTCAGGCGCTCCTCTACCTTCTCTGTCTGTGGCGGGTTCTGATGGTCTGTCTCTGTCCTCCTACGGCGCTGTCTCTCCCTTGCTGTCCTCGCCGTCCCAGTTTACGCAGCCCGCCTATAGTGACCTGCATATTTCTGTTGCAGCCACAGCGTCCACCGTTATGGATTCTTGGCTGTCGGCGTCCGAGGGGAACACCATCGTCCAAGCCTCTTCCCTCCCTTCCTCCCCCTTAGCCCCCACCCCAGAGGGACAGGTGATAGACGGTAGCAGCGGCGCCTCTGGCTCGGCCCAGTTCCCTGACGCTCAGGAGGGCTTAGATCAGGAGTGGGACAGGGTTCAAACCTCCGCCTCCGGGGAGAGCATCCTCCCTTATTCAACCGCCGCCAGTAGCACCGCCCCTCCGCTCACGACCTCAGAACCTGGCCGGTCCCAAGACGACGTGGACGACCGCTCCTCAGCGTTCTACTTTGACAGCGGGAGCGGGAGCGGCGGCGCGATGGCCCCGGAGGTAGGAGGCAGGGCGACTCCGCCCACATCAGAGGCAACCCCGGCTTCAGGCTGGTCGCTGGGCGGGGCGGAGGAGAGTGGCTCGGGGCAGGGTGAGAGCCTCTACGACAACGAGACGTCCTCTGACTTCAGTATCTCTGACAGAGGGTCAGAGGAAGAAGAACCAGTTGCAGGTAAAAGAAAAAAAAAGGATCGGGAAGAGTTTTTGACATCACTAATTCATCACTTGTCTTCAACCAAACTTCACCTCATTCATGTTTGTGTCTGCAAAAGGACCGACTTAAGACACTGACTGCCACATCATCATCACATTCTTTGGAGCCATTCATTTACAATTCATCCCCCCCTTTCTTTTTTACACTTTTTCCTCCATTTAAGCTTGTTAGGACTGAGCAGCGTTCATTTAGCTAGCGGGCGTGGAGTGGCAGTCTGTCTGTGTCGAAGTCTCGTACCGGTTGGAAACCCGTTTTTAAAGTCGGCCTCCTTTGAAGGGAATAACTGGATGTGGGGGAATCCTACAACTCTGTGGTGACGGGTTTCCGTCAGTCAGTGATGTGTGACCGTCATACGGACGTATCGGTGTTCTGATCTGATGGTGGTGAAACGGTACACATCCCCTCTACATATACAGTAATCGGAGACCGGCGCCCCCCCGCGAAAATCAACATCCGCGAACTAGAGCCGGAGCCCCCCTGAGCCTAAATAATGTGTTTAAAATATGTTTAAAACCCGCAAAAAAGTAGCGAGACACTGCAGGGAAACAAGACAAAGGCTCAACTGTGGTCTTTCTGTTACCTTCACAGCCTCTGGTCTCTGAACCGTAGTAAAGAAAACTGCTGGTATTGTGCTATTTTTGGCTCGTAATTAGCGGCTAACACGCTAACAACAACAAAAGAAAAAGTCCGGTTTTCTCTGCATGAAACGAGCACTTTATTCTGGTACTGCAGGAACTTGTAACATCACACAGGTTGTATTGTTGGGCTCCTGTCACGGTTAACAGAAGAATTCACCCTAAATCTATACACGCTGGGCTGCTGTTTGATGCTCACTCCACTTTTCATCTAACTCCGTTTTCATTCTGCCATCCCATGACACACGCACTACATTACCCATAAGGCCACCTTCTTAAAAGGGCCAGGCTGCCTCACGACATTTCTTCACTGTAAAAGAACGCGCACAAAATCCTGTGAATCTTCAGCAATTTTTTTCTTGATTTTTTTTTGATATTATATCCGCAAATAACTGAAACTGCGGATCTTAAAGCGTGCAAATTGGCAAGGGCTCACTGTAACCCCACCATCATCAGCATCATCATCCTGGGACTCTAGCGGTCAGGATGAAACGTGCCGATCACGCTCAAGTAAAGGCACTAACAGTTGAGGTGGCTATTTAGCTGTCAAAACTGCAAATCTGGTCGTGACAAATCCAGTATGACTTTTCATACATACTTTTCACAGCGCAGCAGTGATCTTCAGCGAGGTCTTCCTCTCCACCCCCTGGTGTCTGACGTCCAACTCACCTGTGCTACAGACGGATAAGTGTAAGATAGAGACCTCAGCACTGGGGAGGGGGGTTGAATATACCATCATTTTATCTGCTTCCAGGCAACTATTTTTTTTTTTTATAACATTTCAAGGTCTTTCTTTGGTAGTATTTTTGTGAAGATCATTAATAATACTCCAAAAATGTCAGTGAATCCTGTAGATTTTGTATTTCAAAATCAAGCTCTAGTAGCAGCTGAAGCATTTTCAGAGCTGTGACAAAGATTTTTTTTTCCTCAGTTGTAAGACTCACTTAAAGGGTTAAAATGACAAAGATATGAATTATAATGGACTCATATAATGTAAGGAGAGCCTGTTTCACTGAAATACATGGGGCCCGATCTTCCACCAAACCTCCTAAAACCGCTATTAAGGGATAGCAGGTAGTGGGAGGGGCGTTCCCCCGCAAAGAACGCAATCTTCCACCTCCCTAAACCCACTATCCCACCTGCGCTAACCGCTATATTATGCATGGGAGTAGTTAGGGTGTTCCACCTGTTAAACCAATCAGTGCGTCAGCAGCCATTGCCTTTAAGAGCAGGTTGCGCTTTCCGCAAACTCGGTATCTTGCGATGGCAGGTAGTGGGTGGTCTGACCACCCGCTATCCGCGATTGCGGAAAGGGTAAAAGACAAGCCCATTGCCACACCTACAATGTGAGTAAGGGAGTCGGCATAAGGGATAGCAGATTTAGGGAAGCGGAAGATTGCATTAGCGGTTAGCGGAGGTTCTTATACCCGCAATTTGCGGGTAGCGGCTAGCGGGATGTGTAACGATCGGGGCCATGGTCTCTCTGCATATTGCTTCAGTCATCATCATCAAATGTTCATGGATAGACGCTGATCGATATCTTAACCCGTTTAAACTTCAGAAGCCTTCTAAGACCTGGATAAAAGCTTTCATTTCTCATCGTCTGAAGAATCTGAAAACAGGAAATGATAACGATCTGAAGCAGAGGTCCATCTCCTTTCAGCGTAGATGCCACCAGCGCGTTTATCGATGCTTTTCAAAGCATTTTTCAGAAATGTTGATGCGCGCGTCGCTCCAGGGTTTAAAAGTAAAAGCGCCCGTCTGGTTGGATCTGAGTGGGCTGATTGAAGCGAACCTGGTGGAGATGTCGTGACAGGATGAGCAGAAGAAGAGTCAAACACGCATCGACGTTGTTGCTGTTTACTGGAAGCTTTTCCAGAAGGATCTTTCTCATGAAACCATCAACCCGTCATTTTCATTTTCTTTGATGATCTCGTCCATCTTCTGCCTGCCTGTTCCTTTTGTTCTAACCATCGTGACGGTCAGTGCGTCCAGCGTTTGGGACGGGGCGGTGAACGGCTGGATGCATGGATGGATGAGTAGATAACGCTCTTGATGAATCGGTTAAAAGGACTGACCCAGACATTCATCAAGCTCCGCCTCCCGGTCAAGGTTGGTCCATGTTTGCGTTTTCCTTCACTGATCGGGAGGTGAGAGCCTCAGGAAGGTCGGGTCGAGTCATTCAGTGACGCAGCTGGTTTGTTTGCAGCAGCTCGGCCACATCTGTATGCATCTGTGTGCTTTTGCTTCATGTGATGGATTTCTGCTTGTGAGTCTTTGTGCGTCTGCTTTTCATTCAAGAGGTTCTACAGGTGGCCTGAATGTGGAGGAAGTAGGCAGCGCTGGAGCTTGAATGGAGGTTTGCTTGTTTGTTTGACATTTGAGAGACGTTTAACTCCGAGTCCCACAAATCACCAAAGAGACCGAGCTGCTTGGAAACAGAAACAGGGTCCAGTTGATTCTCGGTCACTTTAAGCGTCTAAATTATCGAAATTCACTTGATTTGGCATCAAAGTTCTTTAAATCTGGTTATGGACGAATGTCTGAAAACATTTAAAGAACCTTGATGTTTTGTTTTTTTTTCCTTGAAAACGTATTTGTTTTAATTATCATCTTTCCACTCAGCACTTCTGTGGAGGGAAAAGACACTTTTGTTGGTTGGCAGGGAGATGGTTACTAAATCTGGCTCGATTGATTTGTTTCAGTTGAGAACGGGTAGTTAGCAGAACTAGCTGAGACGTAGCTGAACGAGTTAACTGGAAGTAAAGGAGGACGGCTGGTGTAACTCAGGATAAAACTGTTTAGAACTATTTAAAGTTGTAGATAAGCCTTTGAAATAAGTGACTAAATGCAGCCTAACTAATGAATAAAGGGTTGAGGATGAAATATGACGTTTACATGCCGAGCTTCTGTCTCCAGTTTGGCCAAAAACAACCAAACACTGACGTTTGAGTTTCTTGGAAAGGTGCCGCTTTACGTTTTCACGCGTGAGGTCGTGGTTTATGGGATCGTCTTTAACTGTGGAGGTATACGGGACCTAAACACGCCCGCCGGTGTGACCTAAATGAAACTGCTTTCATGGCTTCCCTGCTCTGTTCGATCCCTGCAGATGTGAGCAACAGCAGCCACGAGTCCAGGGTGAGCTCCATCAGAGAGAGGGAGAACAAGGCTCTGGTTCCTCTGGCTGTCATCTCCACCCTCACGGTCTTCGGCCTCGTCATCCTCATCGGTATTCTCATCTACTGGAGGTCAGTACTGCCTGACAAACAAGAAAAAAACAATGTTCCTCACACATGTTGAACAGCTCTGCTGTTAGAACAGAACCGGGATAATCGTTGAACACGAAGAGCAACATGCTCCTCTGAATTAGAGCAACAAGTCCTGCTGGAGCTCATGACAGTTAAAAACAGCTCCAATAATGGACGAAACAAAGTTAACCCTGCACATCTGCTTTGTTGTCCTCAACATCTGTAAAGGCTGCCAGTTAATCACATTTACAGCAGTGAGATGGTTCCAGCACTGATCTGGATGAGGAGCGGTTTTATTAATGAACCTGCGTCATGTGTGGACGTAGCCTGAGACTGATGCATGGTAGATTTGGGTAGGATGAAGAGGTGACGAGACGGTGGCGCAGAGGTGATGAGAAGGTGACATCCAGGTGATGAGAAGGTGACATGAAGGTGATGAGAAGGTGACATGAAACTGACGTGTAGGTGACGTGTAGGTGACGTGAAGGTGACGTGAAGGTGACGTGAAGGTGACGTGAAGGTGACGTGAAACTGACATGTAGGTGATGTGAAGGTGACGTGTAGGTGACGTGAAGGTGACGTGAAGGTGACGTGAAGGTGATGAAGAGGTGACAAAGAGGTGACGAGAAGGTGACGTGAAGGTGATGAGAAGGTGACATGAAGGTGATGAGAAGGTGACATGAAGGTGATGAGAAGGTGACATGAAGGTGACATGAAGGTGATGAGAAGGTGACATGAAGGTGATGAGAAGGTGACATGAAGGTGACATGAAGGTGATGAGAAGGTGACATGAAGGTGATGAGAAGGTGACAGAAGGTGACATGAAGTGTGTGATGAAAGAAGTGACTGATGAAGGTGACATGAAGTGACATGAAGGTGATGAAGGTGACATGAAGGTGATGAGAAGGTGACATGAAGGTGACATGATGAAGGTGACATGAAGGTGATGAGAAGGTGACATGAAGGGGATGAGAAGGTGATAAGAAGTGACATGAAGGTGATGAGAAGGTGACATGAAGGTGATGAGAAGGTGACATGAAGGTGACATGAAGGTGATGAGAAGGTGACATGAAGGTGACATGAAGGTGATGAGAAGGTGACATGAAGGTGATGAGAAGGTGACATGAAGGTGGCGAAGAGGTGACATGAACCTGACGAAGAGGTGACAAAGAACGAGAAGGTGACGAGAAGGTGACGAAGAGGTGATGTGAAGGTGACGAAGAGGTGACGTGAAGGTGATGAGAAGGTGACGTGAAGGTGACGAGAAGGTGACGTGAAGCAAACATAAAGGTGACAAAGAGGTGATGAGAAGGTGACGTGAAGGTGACGAGAAGGTGCCAAAGAGGTGACGTGAAGCAAACATAAAGGTGACAAAGAGGTGACAAAGCAGTGACGAGAAGGTGACGTGAAGCAGACGAGAAGGTGACATAAAGGTGAAGAAGCGGTGTTGAGAAGGTGACAAAGAGGGGATGTGAAGGTGATGAAGAGGTGATGAAGAGGTGACAAGAAGCTGACGAGACGGTGATGAGAAGGTGACGAGACTTTGACAAGAAGGTTACATAAAGGTGACGAAGAGGTGATGAGAAGGTGACGAAGAGGTGACGAGAAGTTGGCACGAAGGTCACTTGAAGGTTATGTGAAGGTGACGAGAAGGTGACGTGAAGGTGACATGAAGCTGACTTGAAACTGATGTGAAGGTGACATGAAGGTGACGTGAAGGTCTGCGGTGCAGCACAGTTAGAAGTTTGTGGGAAGGAAAAGTTTGTGCGCCTGTGACTTTCAAATAACTGATCCATGTCCGTAACGAGTAACTGACGTCTACCGGACACAGACAACGTTGCTGAGCATCTTCATTTATTCTTTATAACGATTCTTGAATCCATGTAAAAAAAAAAAACATGAATAAATGAAAATGCCTCAATCACAGATAAATAAAAATAGTGATTCTTTGACACTTGGCCTCATTAACCAGAAGAAACACAACGTTAGCGCTGCCACCGACTGGACAACATGGGAATTACACAGATCTGTGCTGCTCGGTCCAGGTCCTCCAGATGTTCCCCTGCTCCCTCAGACCCGATCCAGATCCATGTGTCACCACAAGCTGGTCTTCAGCGTCTGTTAACGGCCCACATATTTGAATCAGGGAAACGTCTCAAGACCTGTGGTCCAGTGGTTCTGGAGGACCGGAATCCAACATCTACTGCTTCACCAGGTTCTACTGTCGACTTCTCAGTGGCCATATTTTGTTTTGCCATATCAGGACAAAAAGCTGGTCCTAAAGAGGAGGACCGTCCCGTCTGGGGTCCTGGTTGAGGTTAAAGCTGAGACCTGGTTACAGTGAGGTTGAGGTTTATTTCCGTTCGTTGATCTCCAGCTATGACACCTCCATCCGCGGATCTCAAAGACGTGGACGTCCACGCAGGTTTGTCGTGAGCAGATTGTAATATTTAATCTCTTCGAACATGGACCCAATCTGTGTTTTACAATGTGCTCTGTGTTTTTATTCACGCCGGCGTGTTTCCTCATAAACCTCAAACATCCCGACTGATGCTGAACCGGATACATCCTTCACTTCCCGCCACCAGCCGCTTCGCTCTGAACAATAATGACACGTGTCACATGACCTCCACTGATGCCTCTTACGTGTGAATGCAAGATTATTTTTTTATTTTTATGAATAGATTACATGAGGTTGTTTTTCTTTGAATTTCCACTCAGAAGACCTTTTTCTCGTCTTGTCTTGAAAGCCACCGGCTCAGACCGTGAAATAACCAACTTGATAAATCCGACCACAAACACGCTGTAATCATATTTCCCCCCGGACTGTACATTTCTCATCTGCCAGAGAATCAACATGTCGTCCCTGTTTTGCGTTCTGCTCGTCGTTGTATCCTGGAGATTGTGCGGAGATAAACTGGTGATAATCTGAGGAGCACGGGGATTAGCGCTCGGTGAAGGATGGGTCTCGGCCCGCCGTGTTCCGGGACGGTCGCTGGATGGAAAAGGACATCCGCCTGATTATGTTGGACAGAAGAAGTGATGTCGGCGTCCTGTAGGGCTGACGGCGGGAGGCCAAACCCCCGCTAATCCCGCTGCTGTAACAACAGCGCGGTGCTCATTTAGGGTCTTAAAAGACTGTAGACGACCTTTAAAAGTTAAAAGCGTCAGACCAGAGTCAGCTGTACCTGTTTCAGCAGGTGAGTTCCTGATGCTCATCCTTCACTGCTGAAACCTCCTTCAATCAGCCAGTTAGCAGAAATACAGGATGAAATGAGGCTCAGGACCCAAACATGAGTCCTGAGCCTCACAGGTGACAGGTGGCAGGTGACAGGTACACCCTGATGAGGTCTGAGGCCTCACCAGCGTCTCCGTTTCAGTCGTTATCGCCGTTGACGGTCCGCGTCCATCAAACCGTCATGGATGGTTCTGATATCCAGCTGAGACACAGCAAGACACCAGGAGCTCGTTAGACAACCGAAGCTGCAGCGTGAAGCTCTTCAGACCAGAGGGATGAGAGGTTTTAAGGTCTTAGTAGGTACAGGACCAACGCTGAAGGAGCAACTTCCCATCGTACACTGTAAAAAAATGATTGTAATATAACAGAATTTTACAGTTTTTTTCCTGTATTTTTAGAATACCATTTAATTTACAAAAATAGACTGTGATTTTACATGTCAAATGTAAAATAACATTAAATCACTGTAACTGTGAAAACACAATATTTCTGTTCTTTTACAAAAAAACATTAGAAATAAACATATTTATTGTTAAAATACCTTCACAAATATATCGTATTTCACAAATATTTTTCTGTTATTTAAGGGAATAAACTGTAAAATTCAACTTTAAAACTTAAAAAAAAAGGAAAAAATCATTTAAAATTACTGAGGAATTAATGGTAAAAATTTGTAATTTTACTATAATTTCTTTGTTAATTGACTAATATTTTGATTGAAAATAACTACAATTACTCTCATTTCTAGATGGTAACATTTATTAACATTATATTAATAAATTATTATTAATGATATTTATTTTGAAAGGACATCTAAAGAGACATAGGGAAAGGGGAAAGCTTGAGAGGGTGAATAATAAAGAGTTGGACTTGAACTTAGGGCTGCTGCCTCTGCTTATGGAGCATCAGCTCTACCAAGTGAGCTGCAATTAAATGCTTTCAATAAAGCATTTCTCTGATAGATATGCTGCTAGTGGTCTGGTAGGTCCTTTTGGGTCGTTTCCCAGCATCCTTTAGCAGCCCTGGTTGTTTAGGTGCTTATCTGTGTTTATTTGTTAGCTATTTGATTTAATGCTGCCATGTAAAGTCTGTTGCTGGTTTGACTCCCTGTTGATTCAGACCTCTTACATTTAACATTTTAATCTGTGTCACCCTGAGTTAAGTCTGTCTGTGTTCAAATGAGTACCTGTGAGTTTGTTTAATAAAGTGTGTTAAACAAAACTTGTTCTGTGCAAAGACAGGAAGTTGATGAAATACTCCTTTTGCTAGTACCATGGTTCTGTCAGGTGTTACAGACCAGGATCCACCACAATACAAAGGCTACAGTCCTTAAAATTGTAGCAATTTTAAACCTAATATCTCGTTTTTAAACAGTTTTTTTTTGACACTGTTTTGGAAGATGAATCACATTATTTTTTGTGCTAATTAACAGCACATTTCTGTAAATATAAGCATTATTATTCGTAATACAGCATTTACTTACTTCTAATTAAATGTTAAAAACATTTGTAGTTAAAAACTACAAATGTATTTTAATTATGGAAAAAACTGTATTTTTATAAGAAAGTAATTTTCTGTTATTTCACTGTATTTTCTGGCTCCCCAGCTGCCGGAAAATTACCGATTTTTTTTTACGATTTTTTTTTACAGTGTAGATTTCAGGTTTTTATTGTAGGAGATACTGTTTGCTGATCGGCGCGCCGTTGTCTCGGACATGAACAAATACTCAAAACCCTCACGATGGTAAACGAGAAGTCTGCTTTTAAGAGCTAAGCAGAGACGGAGAAGTGGCCTCTTAGTTTGGTTAAACGGTAAAAACGAGCGCTGGAGGAGGAGCTCTCGTGTTTCTCTGAAGTATCAGTCTTTAATCTCGGGGCTCATCTCTCTCTCCGTGTGCTGATAATCCGTGATGTCCATTTCTGGCCGAGGCGGCGCTCTCATCCTTTTAAAAACACGCTGCGGATTAGCGGAACATCTTTATTCCCGTGTTTATGGGAAGATTACCATGTTATCTCCTAAATCTGGGCTGACACGAAAGCATCTCCCGCCGTCCCGTCAGATTGCTCCGTTATTTCAGCGACTCGTTTCCTGCGTTTGCTGGATTCTGTTTTTGTTTCATCCTCAGATTTCCTCGTGTGGATGATAAATACGTCACTGAAATGAACTCTTTCTGTCTGCAGAGTGTGTTTCCAGACGGCTCACTTCTACGTGGACGACATCTCATCGCCGAGAGTCATCACTGCCGAGTCTGCAGCTGCTTTAACATCTGGTAACATCTCAGAAAGCCCCCCCCCCCCCCCCCCCCCCCCACGGTCTCCTCAGCAAGAAGAGAAAAAAGATAATAACAATCTAGATGTGGTGGTCTACTACAGGTGACAGGTTTCAGGCTCCGGTCTGAGAGGAGACCACATGGCCTCGTCCAGCATCAATAAGACTGTTGTCCTCCTGGATCCTTCTAGCACCTTCTGTAGACTTTCTGCTTATGCTTAAATTTAGGGATGCACGATAACTGTTTTTTTTTAAAACCGATACCGATAACCGATAACACACACATATACCTAAGATCATTACATCAATACTATGAACAAAATCAAAAATAGTTTTGACTTTTTAAATGAACAGATATTTATTTTTCTACAATGAAAAACTATTGTCAAGCCTCTCAAACATTTTCATAAAGCTATCAAACAAACCTATTTGATATCTCACATCAACTTAAATAAGGTTCATTACTGACTGATATAAAAAATAAAGGCTCCTTGAACTGATGGAAATACATGCATCAGAATTACAAACTGAAAAAGATTAACATTTAAAGGATTTTGGCTTGTGGTTCCATTTAAATTAATACCTTTAATTAAAGTAAATGAGGTTCAGTGATTTTTTTTATTTTTTAATCTCATGGAAGATTTAGATGTGAGGAATGAGGGAGGAGAGGGGAGACTGCTGCTGGCTTGCGCACGTTAGCATTAGCTTCCATTAGCTCGCGTTAGCGCGATTTCAAAACTCCATGGAAGTGATTGTTATGTTGTAGGTGGCTGATCAGGTTTTACGTATTAAAGCTTGTGCTTCCCTCCTCGTAGAATTCACTCGGAGGATTCGTCACAAATAACCACCAAACTATCTTCTTCTGAAACTTTAACGAAGTTCCACGCCGCCATGTTTGTTGTGATCAGTACGCTGTGCTGCAGGCTGCATTCAAGGTGTAACGTAAATTCCTCCGTTCCCTCGTTTGCTAGTTGTTCTTTCAGTCTTTTCTATTTTTTTCTATTTTGTATGTGTAACATGTGGGAAAATACTGTGAATATCAATTCAAGTCAGCAACTACTAAAATTATGACCGAGTTAACAAGTTGTTTTCTGGCATGAGGGGGTATTCTTGATTTTCCTGATTGAGAAATCGTGTTTCAGATTATGCCGACATTACTTGAACATGACATTCACTGCTGGTCATTTAAGACTCAGAGGGAGCGAGACACTGCTGTATTGACAAAAATATATGTTATTGGGGCTATTCGTCATGATATCGGACTTATCGGAATGACGTCATAATTTCCTGTTATCGGCCTGATAGTTATCGTGCACCCCTACTTCCCATTTCAAGCTTCATTCATGACCTGCAACTCGCTGCCTGACTTCTTACTCTGCTGTGGGAATTAAAACGTGATGATAAACTTCAGGTTTCAGGTTTTTCCTGATGTCGTCCCAGACATCACAGTCCTAAAATCACTCCCAAGAAATCCAGTGCTTTCTCAAAAAAATGCCATAAGCAACCTTATCAAGAAGCAATGCTGTTGACTTTTAAATAAATAAATCATGTGTCTTCCAGATGAGCAGACAGCTTTTCCAGTGAAGGACTTTGTCAAACATGTGGCAGAGCTCCACAGGACTCAGAGCTTCCAGAGGGAGTTTGAGGTACGAGCCGTCATTTTTTGGAGTCCAGATCATATTTAGTTTCATAATAAAAATGCAAAAAGAAAGAAATGCAGTGATTCCTACGTTTATCAACTTCAGTGAACGTCTAGATGTTCATCTATTCTTGTGTTTCAGGCTCACGCACACCGCAGATATCTTGGTGGTAGTCAAGTTATTTCAAATGTGGCGATCATAATGATGATTGTGGTACAGAAATCATGTTAAAGGTTAAATGGCTGAAGAGCGAAGATGAGCAGACTGACACGTTTATCAGCAAACGTGCTGAAATGTTTGAAACTGTTTCTCAAAGGAATCATCATTAAAGCGGTCAGGAAGTCGCTTCTGCAGGAATCTGGGAATTACTGTAAAAGCAAAGTGCTGCGTATAGATGTGCATCCATTTATAACATCCGTACACGTTCAACGTTTGTGTGAATGAAGTACAATGTGCATGCATGACAAAAGAAAAAATGAAATTAAATTAAAGGATGACATGTCTGTCATGGAGGACTAAATAAATGTAGGAATCACTGCAGTTTCTCTTTTTAAATTTTCCACATCATTCTGTATTTTCCTGAATGGAGTTTCAGCTCCAGTTTGATTCTTTACAAGTTAAAAGACGTTTTTAAAAGCCTGGTGTTGAGTTGTGATTGAGTCGTCATGTTGTCTTTACGCTGCATGTTAACTTGTAATGCTGTTGTGACACACGGCTGCAAATTTGCTTGATTGGGTTTTCTACACTTACCCAAAATGACCCAAAATGACCCACGCTAACATCAACATGAACAATGATTATGGTGGAAATGGTCTTCAGCATTTCCAGCATGAATAAGCAAATGTTGCTGCCTTGCTGCTGTGTTTTTAAGGAGCCTTTATTCATTATTGTTAACAGCGTCTCTGCTGTTTTCTGCCTGTTGACCTGCAGAATAAAACTAATAATGAATCAAAGCTCCAGTTTTAGTTCTGACGCTGCCACACAAAGAGAGAAAAAACCAACACGAAACGATTAAAGACTTCAGCGCAGAGAGGCTTTAAAATGTCTTAGGAGGATGGTAGGAGGTGTCAGGTTAGAAATACATATACAGGATATACGTGTAGAGAGGCTCCAGTCCTCCTGCAGCCGTCGCAGGTTCAACTCCCGGCCTGTGACTCGTTGCTGCACGACTGCACCGCTTTCCTGTCAAGTGAACCGTCATTAAAAGATAAAAAGAGCCACAAAATCTTCAAAAGAAAACTTCCTGAATGAGTATTTGAACATTACTGGATTTAAGGAAGTCATTAAATAGATGGAAAGTTCAAATTTATGATGCCAGTTGTTTCTGTCAGTCACTCATCAAGTCAGTGTGAGCAGTCAGTCCAGCTGAGTAGAGTCTACTTCAGTCCAGCTGAGTGGAGTCTACTTCAGTCCGGCTGAGTAGAGTCTACTTCAGTCCAGCTGAGTGAGTCTACAGCTGAGTGAGTCTACTTCAGTCCAGCTGAGTGGAGTCTACTTCAGTCCGGCTGAGTAGAGTCTACTTCAGTCCACTGAGTAGAGTCTACTTCAGTCCACTGAGTGGAGTCTACTTCAGTCCGGCTGAGTAGAGTCTAGTGGAGTCTACTTCGTCCAGGAGTAAATCTACTTCAGTCCGGCTGAGTGGAGTCTACTTCAGTCCAGCTGAGTGGAGAGTAGAGTCTACTTCGTCCGCTGAAGTCTGAGCAGTCCCTGAGTAGAGTCTACTTCAGTCCGGCTGAGTAGTCTAAAGCTTCAGTCAGAGTGGAGTCTACTTCAGTCCGGCAGAGTGTCCAGTTGTGAGTCTACTTCAGTCTGAGTGAGTCTACTCAGTCAGTCTACTTCAGTCAGCTGAGTAGAGTCTACTTCAGTCAGTTGAGTAGAGTCTACTTCAGTCCGCTGAGTGGAGTCTACTTCAGTCCGCTGAGTGAGTCTACTTCAGTCCGGCTGAGTGGAGTCTACTTCAGTCCAGCTGAGTGGAGTCTACTTCAGTCCAGCTGAGTGGAGTCTACTTCAGTCCAGCTGAGTAGAGTCTACTTCAGTCCAGCTGAGTAGAGTCTACTTCAGTCCAGCTGAGTAGAGTCTACTTCAGTCAGCTGAGTAGAGTCTACTTCAGTCCAGCTGAGTAGAGTCTACTTCAGTCCAGCTGAGTAGAGTCTACTTCAGTCAAGTCAGTCCGAGTCTACTCAGTCAGTCTAAGTCTACTTCAGTCCAGCTGAGTAGAGTCTACTTCAGTCCAGCTGAGTGGAGTCTACTTCAGTCCAGCTGAGTAGAGTCTACTTCAGTCCAGCTGAGTGGAGTCTACTTCAGTCCAGCTGAGTGGAGTCTACTTCAGTCCAGCTGAGTGGAGTCTACTTCTGAGTAGAGTCTACTTCAGTCCAGCTGAGTAGAGTCTACTTCAGTCCAGCTGAGTAGAGTCTACTTCAGTCCAGCTGAGTAGAGTCTACTTCAGTCCAGCTGAGTAGAGTCTACTTCAGTCCAGCTGAGTAGAGTCTACTTCAGTCCCAGCTGAGTAGAGTCTACTTCAGTCCAGCTGAGTCCAGCTGAGTAGAGTCTACTTCAGTCCAGCTGAGTGGAGTCTACTTCAGTCAGTCCAGCTGAGTAGAGTCTACTTCAGTCCAGCTGAGTAGAGTCTACTTCAGTCCAGCTGAGTAGAGTCTACTTCAGTCCAGCTGAGTGAGTAGAGTCTACTTCAGTCAGTCCAGCTGAGTAGAGTCTACTTCAGTCCAGCTGAGTAGAGTCTACTTCAGTCCAGCTGAGTAGAGTCTACTTCAGGTCTACTTCAGTCCAGCTGAGTAGAGTCTACTTCAGTCCAGCTGAGTCAGAGTAGAGTCTACTTCAGTCCAGCTGAGTGGAGTCTACTTCAGTCCAGCTGAGTAGAGTCTACTTCAGTCCAGCTGAGTAGAGTCTACTTCAGTCCAGCTGAGTGGAGTCTACTTCAGTCCAGCTGAGTGGAGTCTACTTCAGTCCAGCTGAGTAGAGTCTACTTCAGTCCGGCTGAGTGGAGTCTACTTCAGTCCAGCTGAGTAGAGTCTACTTCAGTCCAGCTGAGTGAGAGTCTACTTCAGTCCAGCTGAGTAGAGTCTACTTCAGTCCAGCTGAGTAGAGTCTACTTCAGTCCAGCTGAGTAGAGTCTACTTCAGTCCAGCTGAGTGGAGTCTACTTCAGTCCAGCTGAGTAGAGTCTACTTCAGTCCAGCTGAGTGGAGTCTACTTCAGTCCAGCTGAGTAGAGTCTACTTCAGTCCAGCTGAGTGGAGTCTACTTCAGTCCAGCTGAGTGGAGTCTACTTCAGTCCAGCTGAGTGGAGTCTACTTCAGTCCAGCTGAGTGGAGTCTACTTCAGTCCAGCTGAGTAGAGTCTACTTCAGTCCAGCTGAGTGAGTAGAGTCTACTTCAGTCCAGCTGAGTAGAGTCTACTTCAGTCAGTCCAGCTGAGTAGAGTCTACTTCAGTCCAGCTGAGTGAGTGAGAGTCTACTTCAGTCCAGCTGAGTAGAGTCTACTTCAGTCCAGCTGAGTAGAGTCTACTTCAGTCCAGCTGAGTGGAGTCTACTTCAGTCCAGCTGAGTGGAGTCTACTTCAGTCCAGCTGAGTCCAGCTTGAGTGAGAGTCTACTTCAGTCCAGCTGAGTAGAGTCTACTTCAGTCCAGCTGAGTAGAGTCTACTTCAGTCAGCTGAGTTAGAGTCTACTTCAGTCCAGCTGAGTGGAGTCTACTTCAGTCAGCTGAGTAGAGTCTACTTCAGTCCAGTGAGTAGAGTCTACTTCAGTCCAGCTGAGTGGAGTCTACTTCAGTCCAGCTGAGTAGAGTCTACTTCAGTCCAGCTGAGTAGAGTCTACTTCAGTCCAGCTGAGTGAGTAGAGTCTACTTCAGTCCAGCTGAGTAGAGTCTACTTCAGTCCAGCTGAGTGGAGTCTACTTCAGTCCAGCTGAGTAGAGTCTACTTCAGTCCAGCTGAGTAGAGTCTACTTCAGTCCAGCTGAGTAGAGTCTACTTCAGTCCAGCTGAGTAGAGTCTACTTCAGTCCAGCTGAGTGAGAGTCTACTTCAGTCCAGCTGAGTGGAGTCTACTTCAGTCCAGCTGAGTAGAGTCTACTTCAGTCCAGCTGAGTAGAGTCTACTTCAGTCCAGAGCTGAGTGGAGTCTACTTCAGTCCAGCTGAGTAGAGTCTACTTCAGGTCCAGCTGAGTAGAGTCTACTTCAGTCCAGCTGAGTAGTAGAGTCTACTTCAGTCCTGAGTAGAGTACTTTCAGCTGAGTAGAGTCTACTTCAGTCCGGCTGAGTGGAGTCTACTTCAGTCCAGCTGAGTAGAGTCTACTTCAGTCCAGCTGAGTGGAGTCTACTTCAGTCACAGCTGAGTAGAGTCTACTTCAGTCAGCTGAGTAGAGTCTACTTCAGTCCAGCTGAGTAGAGTCTACTTCAGTCCAGCTGAGTAGAGTCTACTTCAGTCCAGCTGAGTGGAGTCTACTTCAGTCCGGCTGAGCTGAGTAGAGTCTACTTTCAGTCCAGCTGAGTAGAGTCTTACTTCAGTCCAGCTGAGTAGAGTCTACTTCAGTCCAGCTGAGTGGAGTCTACTTCAGTCCAGCTGAGTAGAGTCTACTTCAGTCCAGCTGAGTAGAGTCTACTTCAGTCCAGCTGAGTGGAGTCTACTTCAGTCCAGCTGAGTAGAGTCTACTTCAGTCCAGCTGAGTAGAGTCTACTTTCAGTCCCAGCTGAGTAGAGTCTACTTTCAGTCCAGCTGAGTAGAGTCTACTCAGTCAGTCCAGCTGAGTGAGTCCAGTCCAGTAGAGTCTACTCAGTCAGTCCAGCTGAGTTAGAGTCTACTTCAGTCCAGCTGAGTAGAGTCTACTTCAGTCCAGCTGAGTGGAGTCTACTTCAGTCCAGCTGAGTGGAGTCTACTTCAGTCCAGCTGAGTGGAGTCTACTTCAGTCCAGCTGAGTGGAGTCTACTTCAGTCCGGCTGAGTCTCAGTCCAGTGAGAGTCTACTTCAGTCCAGCTGAGTAGAGTCTACTTCAGTCCAGCTGAGTAGAGTCTACTTCAGTCCAGCTGAGTAGTAGAGTCTACTTCAGTCCAGCTGAGTGGAGTCTACTTCAGTCCAGCTGAGTGGAGTCTACTTCAGTCCAGCTGAGTAGAGTCTACTTCAGTCCGGCTGAGTGGAGTCTACTTCAGTCCAGCTGAGTAGAGTCTACTTCAGTCTACTTCAGTCAGCTGAGTGAGAGTCTACTTCAGTCCAGCTGAGTAGAGTCTACTTCAGTCCAGCTGAGTAGAGTCTACTTCAGTCCAGCTGAGTGGAGTCTACTTCAGTCCGGCTGAGTGGAGTCTACTTCAGTCCAGCTGAGTAGAGTCTACTTCAGTCCAGCTGAGTAGAGTCTACTTCAGTCCAGCTGAGTAGAGTCTACTTCAGTCCAGCTGAGTGGAGTCTACTTCAGTCCAGCTGAGTGGAGTCTACTTCAGTCCAGCTGAGTAGAGTCTACTTCAGTCCAGCTGAGTAGAGTCTACTTCAGTCCAGCTGAGTAGAGTCTACTTCAGTCCAGCTGAGTAGAGTCTACTTCAGTCCAGCTGAGTGGAGTCTACTTCAGTCCAGCTGAGTAGAGTCTACTTCAGTCCGGCTGAGTAGAGTCTACTTCAGTCCAGCTGAGTGAGAGTCTACTTCAGTCCAGCTGAGTAGAGTCTACTTCAGTCCAGCTGAGTGGAGTCTACTTCAGTCCAGCTGAGTGGAGTCTACTTCAGTCCGGCTGAGTAGAGTCTACTTCAGTCCAGCTGAGTGGAGTCTACTTCAGTCCGGCTGAGTAGAGTCTACTTCAGTCCGGCTGAGTGGAGTCTACTTCAGTCCAGCTGAGTAGAGTCTACTTCAGTCCAGCTGAGTGAAGTCTACTTCAGTCCAGCTGAGTGGAGTCTACTTCAGTCCAGCTGAGTGGAGTCTACTTCAGTCCAGCTGAGTAGAGTCTACTTCAGTCCAGCTGAGTGGAGTCTACTTCAGTCCAGCTGAGTGGAGTCTACTTCAGTCCGGCTGAGTAGAGTCTACTTCAGTCCAGCTGAGTAGAGTCTACTTCAGTCCAGCTGAGTAGAGTCTACTTCAGTCCAGCTGAGTAGAGTCTACTTCAGTCAGCTGAGTGGAGTCTACTTCAGTCCAGCTGAGTGGAGTCTACTTCAGTCCGGCTGAGTGGAGTCTACTTCAGTCCAGCTGAGTGGAGTCTACTTCAGTCCAGCTGAGTGGAGTCTACTTCAGTCCAGCTGAGTAGAGTCTACTTCAGTCCAGCTGAGTAGAGTCTACTTCAGTCCAGCTGAGTAGAGTCTACTTCAGTCCAGCTGAGTAGAGTCTACTTCAGTCCAGCTGAGTAGAGTCTACTTCAGTCCAGCTGAGTAGAGTCTACTCAGTCCAGCTGAGTGGAGTCTACTTCAGTCCAGCTGAGTGAGTGGAGTCTACTTCCAGTCCGGCTGAGTAGAGTCTACTTCAGTCCGGCTGAGTGAGAGTCTACTTCAGTCCAGCTGAGTGGAGTCTACTTCAGTCCAGCTGAGTAGAGTGGAGTCTACTTCAGTCCAGCTGAGTAGAGTCTACTTCAGTCCAGCTAGTAGTCTACTTCAGTCCAGCTGAGTGGGGTCTACTTCAGTCCAGCTGAGTGTGGAGTACTTCAGTCCAGCTGAGTGGAGTCTACTTCAGTCCAGCTGAGTAGAGTCTACTTCAGTCCAGCTGAGTGGAGTCTACTTCAGTCCAGCTGAGTGGAGTCTACTTCAGTCCAGCTGAGTAGAGTCTACTTCAGTCCAGCTGAGTGGAGTCTACTTCAGTCCAGCTGAGTGGGGTCTACTTCAGTCCAGCTGAGTGGAGTCTACTTCAGTCCAGCTGAGTGGAGTCTACTTCAGTCCAGCTGAGTGGAGTCTACTTCAGTCCAGCTGAGTAGAGTCTACTTCAGTCCGGCTGAGTAGAGTCTACTTCAGTCCAGCTGAGTGGAGTCTACTTCAGTCCAGCTGAGTGGAGTCTACTTCAGTCCAGCTGAGTAGAGTCTACTTCAGTCCAGCTGAGTGGAGTCTACTCAGTCCAGCTGAGTGGAGTCTACTTCAGTCCAGCTGAGTAGAGTCTACAGTCCAGCGAGTAGAGTCTACTTCAGTCAGTCAGTCAGCTGAGTGGAGTCTACTTCAGTCCAGCTGAGTGAGAGTCTACTTCAGTCCAGCTGAGTAGAGTCTACTTCAGTCCAGCTGAGTAGAGTCACTTCAGTCCAGCTGAGTGGAGTCTACTTCAGTCCAGCTGAGTAGAGTCTACTCAGTCAGCTGAGTGGAGTCTACTTCAGTCCAGCTGAGTAGAGTCTACTTCAGTCCAGTGAGTGGAGTCTACTCAGTCCAGTAGAGTCTACTTCAGTCCGGCTGAGTAGAGTCTACTTCAGTCAAGCTGAGTAGAGTCTACTTCAGTCCAGCTGAGTAGAGTTTACTTCAGTCCGGCTGTTGCCGGCTGGCTGTTGGCACCAGCTGGCAGAGCTCCAGAGGACAGAATAGGTCCAGACCGGCTCTCACCAGGTGTTGTTGGGGTTCATAGTTCATCCATTGATTACCTGTCTCAGTGATTCAGTTATCAAGCGTCATCGGTTGATTTTCCTCTTTGTGTTGGCGTTGGTTCTGTACTTTTCGATGAAACTGTGTGTTCGTCGTGGTCTTCTTTCTGTGTCGTCTTGTAATTTTCATTTTGCATTCTTGGTTGCCTGTGTTGTCACGGAAACGTGGTGGCTGCCTGCTCGTCCTCGCCCTTCGCCGTTAGATACTGAAGGAGAGTTACGAGGTAAGACTCTGCTCTGGTCTGTGTCCTCTGATGGACGCTGCTGCCGTCTTTTCAAAAACCCTCTTGTTTAGACTCGTAGCTGATCCCTGTCAGTCATGGTGCGATGCCGTAATGATGTCTGCATCACAACCAGAGTGACATAAAGGACAAATACGGGGGTTTCTTTCTGAAACTGATTTGCTCTGTGGTTTGATGCTCCCTGAATCATGGCTTCGTGAACCTTTCTCTTCTGATAACGGGAAACAGGAATACTTGGTTTCCAGTCAGTAACATTAAACTAAATTTGAAATCAGCACATTTACATCAGAGCTGAGCGATTTTATCGATTCTGCGATAAATATCGATATTTTATTTCCCCAGAGAGTATTGATTTTTCAGCCGCAGGTATCGATATTCTAAGCTTATTCATTTTGTCCGGCATTTGCAAGCTGCCTGTCAGCCATATAATGTGTAATTCAGTGATTCCCAAAGTGTGAGCCGCGGCCCCCTGGTGGGCCGTCGTGGTACTGCAGGTGGGCCGTGAGAGGTCATTAAAATTAAACAAACATGTTTTAAATCCTCAATCTTTTTAAAATAGGTTTTTAATTACTGTAAAATATTAACAAAAGGATTTCAAAACATTAAGAAGAAACAAAACAAACCAGTTAACTGTTATTCTACTGTGATCTTAACTTAATATGACAAGTGTCACATTATTTGTTGACTCCTTACATTAAAGTCAGAACGTAGCTTCTAGTCCTGATTGTTGATCACAGTTGTGATTAAAGGTTTCGGTGGGCCGCGGAGATTTTTCACAATTCAAATTGGGCCTTGGTATTCTGAAGTTTGGGAATGGCTGCTGTAGTTGATGCTTTCAGTTCAATTAATTCAAACAAAATCATTGGAACACTCACAAGATGTCACCAAAATCCACTTTGTCCCTTTAAAATCAATCGGAAAATGATGTAAATGTATTGTTATATGAATATCGATATGTATCCGAAGATCGTGTATCGTATCGCGAGATTAGCGTATCGCTACAGCCCTAATTTACACTGGTTTGATTGGAAGCAGCAGCTGAAGGTCCTCCGACGAATCCAAGCTCCACTTTTCCAAGTATTACATCATCACATCCTGTAGAAAAACCTCAAAACTGAAGTCCATGACTCCCTCCGACCCGGCATGATGCATGTTTCTCTCTACGTCTCCATGTCATGTGACTTTGAGCTCGTTCTTTGAGCTTTATTGGTGTCGTGTCTGTCATTTTTTTTTTTTTTTTTTTTATTCCAGGAGGTGCAGGCGTACACGGTGGACATGGGGATGACCACCGACATCTCCAACCACCCCGACAACAAGACTAAGAACAGATACAGCAACATCTTGGCGTGTAGGTACACCGCAGTGCGAAGCTGCGTAAATATGACCTGAACCATGAGCTGAGCTCAGGGGGGAGGAGCTTCAGCTTCCCGCCGCCGTTCACGCCGCTCTCCTTTGTCCTCATCCCTCAGATGACCACAGCCGGGTGAGACTGTCGCCCCAGCCGGATAAAGACGGAAGGACGGCGGATTACATTAACGCCAACTACGTGGATGTAAGAAACTTTTCTGTTTGAGCAGCATTCGAGCCGAGGCCTTTGTCTCGTTTCTGTAAAGTACATCGGTCAAAACTAGGGATGCACGATAACTATCGACCCAATAACTATCAGGCTGATAACAGGAAATTATGACGTCATCCCGATAAGTCCGATATCATGATGAACAGCCCCGATAACATATATTTTTGTCAACACAGCAGTGCCTCGCTCCCTCTGAGCCTTGAATGACCGGCAGTGAATGTTATGTTCAAGTAACATCGGCATAATCAGAAAAACGATTTCTCAATCAGGAAAATCAAGAATACCCCCTTATGCCAGAAAACAACTCGTTAACTCGGTCATAATTTTAGTAGTTGCTAACTTGAATTGATATTCACAGTATTTTCCCACATGTTACACATAAAAAAGAAAAAAATAGAAAAGGCTGAAAGAATGACTAGCAAACAAGGGAACGGAGGAATTTACGTTACACCTTGAATGCAGCCTGCAGCACAGCGTACTGATCACAACAAACGTGGCGGCGTGGAACTTTGTTAAAGTTTCAGATGAAGATAGTTTGGTGGTTATTTGTGACACATGCTCCAAGAGAAGGAGGGAAAAATAGCACAAGCTTTAATACGTAAAACCCGATTAGCCACCTGAAACATAACTATCGCTTCCATGGAGTTTTGAAATCACGCTAACATGAGCTAACGTGAGCTAGCCAGCAGCAAGTTAACCCCTACTCTCCTTTCCTCGCCATCATCTCTCTCATCTAAAGCTTCCATGAGATAAAAAAAAAAAAAACAAAAACTACTGAACCTTATTTAATTTAATCAAAGTCATTCATTTGAATGGAATCACAAGCAAAAATCATTTAAACGCAATTTCTTTGTTACTATGGAGTGCACTTTTTCAGTTTATTTACACAGACAAGTCTAACTTGTGTTGGTACATTATGACCTGTACAATATTTTTTATTGTCATTTAGGAATGCACGTTTTCAGTTAGTAATTTTGATGCATGTATTTCCATCAGTTCAAGGAGCCTTTATTTTTTATATCAGTCAGTAATGAATCTTATTTAAGTTAATGTGTGATATCAAATAGGTTTGTTTGATAGCTTTATGAAAATGTTTGAGAGGCTTGTCAATAGTTTTTCAATGGAAAAAACAAAATATCTGTTTATTTAAAGAGTCCAAACTGTTTTTGGTTTTGTTCATAGTATTGATGTAATGATCTTAGGTATATGTGTGTGTTATCGGTTATCGGTATCGGTTTATAAAAACAGTTATCGTGCATCCCTAGTCTGGAGCTCACGCAGATTTACCTGCTCCACACTGTGACAGTGAGAACACCACTGCCCCCTACTGTAGTATATGTGCAATGTCAAAATGTTAAATTTGATCCTGAAGCCAGAGCATGCTGCCGCTTGTTTCCACAGCTATTCATGAGATGTGCTGATGTTAATGTGGACCAGCTCAGCTCTCCACGGTGCCTCAGTCACTCCTTTATGACCTCTGTTCTAGTGTGTTATTGTTCAGTGAAAAGCGAAGGCAGTCTCTCTGCAGAGCTGAGGTACGAGTTACAGAGTCAGTAAAAGCGCGTTAAGGGTCTCTTCAGCTCGCGCTTTTGTCTGCAGCCGACGCTGTGGAGAGAACTTCACGCTGTCAGTCAAGTGAAGGTTATCAAACCATTGAAACGAGTGAGAATCTGTGGTGACCTTTACTAAACCCGTTCGCTTGATTCCAGTTTGCTCTTAACGTTTGAGTCCAACATTTTTCTGACCTTGAGGAGTTTTTTTTATTTTCCCCATTTATGCACTTTTAGTAAATAGTTTTGTGTTTCACTCCTGAAAAATTAGAGTTGCCACTATGGGTGCACGATAACTATCGAGCCGATAACAGGAAATTATGATGTCATCCCGATAAGTCCGATATCACGACGAATAGCCCCGATAACATATATATTTTTGTCAACACGGCAGTGCCTCGCTCCCTCTGAGCCTTAAATGACCAGCAGTGAATGTTATGTTTAAGTGACGTCAGCATAATCAAAAAAACGATTACTCAATCAGGAAAATCAAGAATACCCCCTCATGCCAGAAAACAACTCGTTAACTCAGTCATAATTTTAGTAGTTGCTGACTTGAATTGATATTCGCAGTATTTCCCCACATGTTACACATAAAAAGAAAAAAAAAAATAGAAAAGGCTGAATTAACAACTAGCAAACGAGGGAACGCGGAATTTACGTTACACCTTGAATTCAGCATGCAGCACAGCGCTGATCACAACAAACATGGCGGCGTGGAACTTCATTAAAGTTTCAGAAAAAGATAGTTTGGTGGTTATTTGTGATGAATCCTCCGAGTGAATTCTACGAGGAGGGAAGCACAAGCTTTAATACGTAAAACCTGATCAGCCACCTACAACATAACAATCACTTCCATGGAGTTTTGAAATCAGGCTAACACGAGCTAATGCTAACATGTGCAAACCAGCAGCAGTCTCTCCTCTCCCTCATTCCTCTCATCTAAAGCTTCCATGAGATTAAAAAACAAAACAAAAAAATCACTGAACCTCATTTACTTTAATTAAAGGTATTAATTTAAATGGAACCACAAGATAAAATCCTTTTAAATGTTAATCTTTTTCAGTTAGTAATTCTGATGCATGTATTTCCATCAGTTCAAGGAGCCTTTATTTTCTATATCAGTCAGTAATGAACCTTATTTAAGTTAATGTGAGATATCAAATAGGTTTGTTTGATAGCTTTATGAAAATGTTTGAGAGGCTTGACAATAGTTTTTCAATGGAAAAAATAAATATCTATTCATTTAAAGAGTCCAAACTATTTTTGATTTTTGTTCATAGTATTGATGTAATGATCTTAGGTATATGTGTGTGTTATCGGTTATCGGTTTTAAAAAACAGTTATCGTGCATCCCTTACATAGATGCAGTGGAGTGTTGCATCAGTGCTTATGAGACAGAAGTGTTTAAATCATTTTAAATCTGCAGCTTTTGGTTGGAAAAGTCATTTTCTCTTCAAAGGAAATTGTGCATCCTTCCTCCGCATTTTAAGCTGCTCACACTTTTCATCTTGTCAGGTTTTAGATGTTTCTCCTCCAGATTAATTGTTCCTGGGTCTTTGATTAGTAACTGGCTCATTTTTGTGTTAAGTGTTATAAAAATCAGTCTGCATCCGTCAGCGCTCATGTGCTCTGTGCTGCTCAGGGTTTTAAGAGGCCACGTTCGTACATCGCTGCTCAGGGTCCTCTGAGGTCCAGCACAGAGGACTTCTGGAGGATGATCTGGGAGAGGGACGTCAGCGTCATCGTCATGATCACCAACCTGGTGGAGAAGGGACGAGTGAGTTATCAGATCAGCGAACCTTTACGCTTAAACCTCAGCAGTCTCGTATTACCGTCCCATAATTCCTCTGGTCTGCTCGTGTCCCTCAGAGGAAGTGTGATCAGTACTGGCCACTGGAGGTGCAGGAGGAGTACGGCGGTTTCCTGGTGACCACGAAGAGCACTAAAGTCCTCGCCTTCTACACCCAGAGGACGTTCAGCGTCAGGAACACCCACAGCAAGAAGGTCAGCTGAGGAGAACGTCGTAAAAATGACGTAAAACTGAACCGAGATAAAGCTGGGTTTGATCTGCTGAAGTCGGGAGCCAGCTCCAGAATCTAACGAGACGGTGTGTTTTCCTGTTAATTATTTCCACTTTCACCTTGTCCACGTGCAGACGTCTCAGAAGGGGCGGGGCAGCGAGCGGACAGTGACGCAGTACCATTACACCCAGTGGCCAGACATGGGCGTCCCAGAGTTCGCCCTGCCGCTGCTCACCTTCATCCGCAAGTCGTCCAGGGCCCAGGCGGAGGAGGCGGGCCCGGTGGTGGTGCACTGCAGGTAAACGGAGCCGAGGCGTCACCCGTCACCTGTACCTGACGAGGCGCTGCCATCAGTTCCCTTTACCGCTGTCCTTCCTTTGCCGCCGTGCAGCGCTGGCGTCGGCCGGACGGGCACGTACATCGTCCTGGACAGCATGCTGAAGCAGATGAAGAGCGAGGGAGCGGTCAACGTCACCGGCTTCCTGAAGCACATCCGCACACAGAGGAACCACCTGGTCCAGACTGAGGTCAGCGCTCAGCCGTCCACGCATGTCACCTGTCTCTGCTGTAGAGCGTCTGTTACAGTCCATGTTGTCTCTAGGTGCTTTAAAGAGACGCAGATCATGACCCCCGAGCAAATATTAACTAAAATTGTAACAGCAAGTAAAAAAAACTCATGTAGCGGGAGAAAAAAAAAAACCTTCAAGCCAAATAGTGTCATGGAAAAACTCAACTTTAAGGAAGAAACCTTGATCAGGACCTGGATCATATGAGGGGACCTTCCTGCTAAAGACCAGATGGGTAAAAAAAGAAAAGTGGAGTGAGACAGGAGAGAGGACAGCACATACGTCCTGGCCAATACTATATTAGACAAAATGTATAAATACTAATTATCTATTAACTAGAGAACTAATAATTCCAGTACTTATATTCTGACTGGTTCATTGTTAGAACATGAACTACAGAGATGACTATATAAACAGATGTAGGCAGCAACACTGAAGTGGTCAGAGGATCAGACTGCAGGTCAGCATGTTAGTGGATATCCCAGAGACACCTATATAGACAGGTGGAGGTCAACACTGGGATGACGTCTATAACGACGGGTGGAGGTCAACGTCGGGATGACGTCTATATAGACGGGTGGAGGTCAACGCTGGGATGACGTCTATAACGACGGATGGAGGTCAATGCTGGGATGACATCTATATAGACAGGTGGAGGTCAACGCTGGGATGACGTCTATATAGACGGGTGGAGGTCAACGCTGGGATGACGTCTATATAGACGGGTGGAGGTCAACGCTGGGATGACGTCTATATAGACGGGTGGAGGTCAACGCTGGGATGACGTCTATATAGACGGGTGGAGGTCAACGCTGGGATGACGTCTATATAGACGGGTGGAGGTCAACGCTGGGATGACGTCTATATAGACGGGTGGAGGTCAACGCTGGGATGACGTCTATATAGACAGGTGGAGGTCAACGCTGGGATGACGTCTATATAGACGGGTGAAGGTCAACACTGGGATGACGTCTATATAGAGGGTGGAGGTCAACGCTGGATGATGACGTCTATATAGACGGGTGGAGGTCAACGCTGGGATGACGTCTATATAGACGGGTGGAGGTCAACGCTGGGATGACGTCTATATAGACGGGTGGAGGTCAACGCTGGGATGACGTCTATATAGACAGGTGGAGGTCAACGCTGGGATGACGTCTATATAGACGGGTGGAGGTCAACGCTGGGATGACGTCTATATAGACGGGTGGAGGTCAACGCTGGGATGACGTCTATATAGACAGGTGGAGGTCAACGCTGGGATGACGTCTATAGACGGGTGGAGGTCAACGCTGGGATGACGTCTATATAGACGGGTGGAGGTCAACGCTGGGATGACGTCTATATAGACGGGTGGAGGTCAACGCTGGATGACGTCTATATAGACGGGTGGAGGTCAACGCTGGGATGACGTCTATATAGACTGGTGGAGGTCAACGCTGGGATGACGTCTATATAGACGGGTGGAGGTCAACGCTGGGATGACGTCTATATAGACGGGTGGAGGTCAACGCTGGGATGACGTCTATATAGACGGGTGGAGGTCAACGCTGGGATGACGTCTATATAGACAGGTGGAGGTCAACGCTGGGATGACGTCTATATAGACGGGTGGAGGTCAACGCTGGGATGACGTCTATATAGACGGGTGGAGGTCAACGCTGGATGACGTCTATATAGACGGGTGGAGGTCAACGCTGGGATGACGTCTATATAGACAGGTGGAGGTCAACGCTGGGATGACGTCTATATAGACAGGTGGAGGTCAACGCTGGGATGACGTCTATATAGACAGGTGGAGGTCAACGCTGGGATGACGTCTATATAGACGGGTGGAGGTCAACGCTGGGATGACGTCTATATAGACAGGTGGAGGTCAACGCTGGGATGACGTCTATATAGACAGGTGGAGGTCAACGCTGGGATGACGTCTATATAGACAGGTGGAGGTCAACGCTGGGATGACGTCTATATAGACGGGTGGAGGTCAACGCTGGGATGACGTCTATATAGACAGGTGGAGGTCAACGCTGGGATGACGTCTATATAGACAGGTGGAGGTCAACGCTGGGATGACGTCTATATAGACGGGTGGAGGTCAACGCTGGATGACGTCTATATAGACGGGTGGAGGTCAACGCTGGGATGACGTCTATATAGACAGGTGGAGGTCAACGCTGGGATGACGTCTATATAGACGGGTGGAGGTCAACGCTGGGATGACGTCTATATAGACGGGTGGAGGTCAACGCTGGGATGACGTCTATATAGACAGGTGGAGGTCAACGCTGGGATGACGTCTATATAGACGGGTGGAGGTCAACGCTGGGATGACGTCTATATAGACGGGTGGAGGTCAACGCTGGGATGACGTCTATATAGACGGGTGGAGGTCAACGCTGGGATGACGTCTATATAGACGGGTGGAGGTCAACGCTGGGATGACGTCTATATAGACGGGTGGAGGTCAACGCTGGGATGACGTCTATATAGACAGGTGGAGGTCAACGCTGGGATGACGTCTATATAGACGGGTGGAGGTCAACGCTGGGATGACGTCTATATAGACGGGTGGAGGTCAACGCTGGGATGACGTCTATATAGACAGGTGGAGGTCAACGCCGGGATGACGTCTATATAGACAGGTGGAGGTCAACGCTGGGATGACGTCTATATAGACGGGTGGAGGTCAACGCTGGGATGACGTCTATATAGACGGGTGGAGGTCAACGCTGGGATGACGTCTATATAGACGGGTGGAGGTCAACGCTGGGATGACGTCTATATAGACGGGTGGAGGTCAACGTCTATATAGACGGGTGGAGGTCAACGCTGGGATGACGTCTATATAGACGGGTGGAGGTCAACGCTGGGATGACGTCTATATAGACAGGTGGAGGTCAACGCTGGGATGACGTCTATATAGACGGGTGGAGGTCAACGCTGGGATGACGTCTATATAGACAGGTGGAGGTCAACGCTGGGATGACGTCTATATAGACGGGTGGAGGTCAACGCTGGGATGACGTCTATATAGACGGTGGAGGTCAACGCTGGGATGACGTCTATATAGACGGGTGGAGGTCAACGCTGGGATGACGTCTATATAGAGGTGGAGGTCAACGCTGGGATGACGTCTATATAGACAGGTGGAGGTCAACGCTGGGATGACGTCTATATAGACAGGTGGAGGTCAACGCTGGGATGACGTCTATATAGACGGGTGGAGGTCAACGCTGGGATGACGTCTATATAGACGGGTGGAGTCAACGCTGGGATGACGTCTATATAGACGGTGGAGGTCAAGGGATGACGTCTATATATGGAGACGGGTGGAGGTCAACGCTGGGATGACTATATAGACAGGTGGAGGTCAACGCTGGGATGACGTCTATATAGACGGGTGGAGGTCAACGCTGGGATGACGTCTATATAGACGGGTGGAGGTCAACGCTGGGATGACGTCTATATAGACGGGTGGAGGTCAACGCTGGGATGACGTCTATATAGACGGGTGGAGGTCAACGCTGGGATGACGTCTATATAGACAGGTGGACGTCAACGCTAGGATGACGTCTATATAGACGGGTGGAGGTCAACGCAGGGATGACGTCTATATAGACGGGTGGAGGTCAACGCTGGGATGACGTCTATATAGACAGGTGGAGGTCAACGCTGATCCCATTTGTTAAATCGACGTTAAATCCTGCCTATGAACCAGTTTTTTGTCTTCTTCTCCGCAGGAGCAGTACGTTTTTATCCACGATGCCTTGGTGGAGGCCATCTTGTCTGGAGAAACGGAAGTAGTGTCGCCTCACCTGCACAGGTACGTGGACGAGCTGCTGGCCCCGGGGCCTTCTGGGACGACGCGCCTGGACAAACAGTTCAAGGTTAGCAGCTCATCAGTGACTCATTTAGACAAAACTTCACCTGGCAGTTTTGATAATTATTGAGCGGAGAAGCCGATCAAACTGTTTAATATCTGTAGTCTGTGTTTGTGATCTCACATCTAAGCCGTTTGCTTCAGTTCAAAGAAACTTGACCGTCTTTGTTCCATTTTTGTGAGCTTTTGAAACCCACGTTGTGTACTTGACTGTTTTACTGTGGCTTTAAAAGTGATGAGCTGTATCTTTTGTCTGTTTCTCTGATTGCGACCTCGAGCTTCTTGAGCCGCGTAGCATCGAAGGTCGCTGCGTAACAGACCAATGCCGCTCTGACCGAATTTCCCCAAACGTTTGACTCTCTTCCGTAGGTGCTCTGTCACTCCGGGGTGAAGCAGAGCGACTACTCTGCAGCTCTGCAGGACTGCAACCACGGCAAGAACAGAAGCTGCTCCGTCATACCTGGTGAGTCTCCGACGCTGATCCTGTCAGGAGCTTCGCCGTTTCTTCGACCCGGATGAGGTCATGTGAGATACTGTTTTTTTTGGGGTGGGGAGAAGTGAACGGCGTCTCTCTTGTCATTTTGCAGTGGAGAGGTCACGAGTGCGACTGTGTGTGACGGCGGGGGAGACGTCGGACTACATCAACGCGTCGTACATCGCTGTAAGGGCACCGTCAGGTTTAGCCTCACACAGATCAGACGGAAGCTGATTTAATGAGGCTTCATTTAGCACTTTGCAAAGCCTCTTTCAGGTTCATTCCCTTTTATTAATCTGAAGGCAGTGCAACGTGTTTTAACGCCTTCATCTCTTTCATGGAAAAGTCATCATGCCAAAGGCTTTCAGCATTTCTGCTTATTTTTAAACGCATCAAAGGCTCGAGGTGAAAGCTGTCAGGTTGCTGGAAGGATTCACAAGGTGAACCACAGAGATGAAAAGTAACAAGAATTATTCAGATTTTTTTTTTTTTTTTTTTTATCATACTTGAAAGACACTTTTCTTTCCTTGGTGACAGCAGCAGCCAGCAGTGCTGTCAATCCCTCTGCTGGGAGGAGTCACGGTGGCCTCACCTGTCCAGGTGGAGCATCAGATCTCTGCGTGGCTTCCTGTTCCTTCATTTAACGCCACGGCCAACTGATTTTGTTTCTATAATCTCATCTCTTTAAAGCGCTTTGGTCAACACTTGTTGTTTTTAAACGTACTTTATAAATAAATTAGACTCGACTAAGACAGCCTCCCAAAACCTCAAGTATTTCTGCAACTAAAACATTTTACTCCTCAACCTCTAAAGGAACTAAAAACATGACATAAAAAAAAAAACCCATTCATGGTATATGCAGGAATCCTAAAGTTGAATTTACTACCTTTTACTACCTTTTTTACTACCTCCCCAATATTTTTTACTACCAACACAACATCGATCAGCGGCCTTTTTTTTTTTTTTTTTTAGCATAAACATAACCCACCAACTTGACACTTCATAAAACAATGACAACAACCATACGTGAATAAAAATCAATAAAAGTGTCATGTGTCACGTGGATATCCATTTTGTTTTTTTTTCGCCGCCTGGTTCAGAGACTCATCGAACATGAGTAGGGCCCTATGAAATCCGTTTTTTTTTTCTCAAATTCCGTTTTGATTTTTTTTTTCGGTGTTTTTTTTTCGGTTTTTAATTTTTGAGAATTTCGTTTTAAGCATTTTATGCAAATTTAACCCCAATACAGTATATAAAATAATGAAATATAGACAATTTATGCAAATATAACTGTAAACGTTATCATACTTTTAAACATATTGTGTCCAATAAAACATTCATTTTATGAAAAAAATTCAAGAAAAAAAAACTAAATAGGTCAAATCCATTTAAAGTGAAAAAAAGAAAGGAATTTCAACAGCTGTAAACTAATCATTTTAGCCTGTTTAATTTATTCTGTTATCAGACATAGTTTGTCATGACGTACCTGACATTTTTCAGGTACGTCATGACAAACTATGTGTCTGATAACAGAATAAACTATATTTACTACAGCTGATGTAGATGCTATGAAATCCAAAGCACTGAACACTGGTTGTGTGTCAGTGTGATTTTTTCTTTAGGTGTTCCAGCTGTTACAGCCTCTTTGTGTTTTGATCAGTGAGGGATCCTCGCCTTTTTCATCCAGTGATCCTCGCACGTTTTCATTCATCGTGTGAACTCCTAGCTAGAAACTGTACCTGGGAGACAGCCGGTAGTTCCTTCGCTTCTTCGCCGGTTTCTCAGGTGGCCGCTTCGACGTGTTTTTTTTTTTTTTATTAATGAGGAAAGCGGGGGCAGGAGGCGGAGAAGCGCGCAGTGTCCCAGCTTTTCGTGACCCCCGTTGGAACATTTTCTTGAAAGAAAAGTTCCTTTCGGGCCGCCCCGGTAGAGCAGTGGTTTGGGCAGGCGGCCCAGGTACAGAGGCTACAGTCCTCGTGCGGCTAATCGCGAGCTCACCTCCCGGCTTGTCGGCTCCTTGCCGTGTGTCTTCCCCGTTTTCTCTGCCCCCCTTCCTGTCTCTCTCCACCATCAATACAAGTCACTAGTGCCAAAAAAAAATCTTTAAAAAAAAAAAAAAAACAAATTTTGCGCAAATTGCTGTTCAGTTCTGTTATATTGCGCATTTAAAGTGAATTCCGTTTTTAATCTCCAATTCCGCGATTCCGTCCGTGATTCCGTGTGATCACGGATTCCATAGGGCTCTACATGAGTACAAATGGCCCTGCGTTTTACGTGAGTAGCTTCTTAAAATGTGGCGCAATGCCAAATCGAATCATGTAGGAATCCTTGCCACAAGCGAAGCTTTTCGCGATGTCAGAGTCACTGAACATAGTAGCGAATAATTCCCCAACCCCTTCATTGGAATTATAAGAATGATGGTTTGCCGCGGTATTCAAGCACCACAGGATTTCAGCTCTGAGAGCCGACGTTGGTACCTGGAAAGTCTGCTGTCTATCCGCTGCAGCTGTAGTGGTGCTACTAGTCGTGGTAGACCTACTGGTTTGCTGCGAAGGCTGTGTGGAGTTGATGCTAGTCTGTGCATGGCTGAACATCGAAATAGGGAGCTGCTCCCGCCGCACCCGCATCCTCTGCTGGTGAATGGACGAAGCACTGTGTGATTTCACCGCGGTAACGCCGTTCCATGTTAAATTTATTGTTTTTTTGCACACACCGCAGAATGCTTCTCTGTCATTGCCCATGACCGGCTTAAGCCAATCTTTAAACAATGGGTCATCGAGCCAAGTCTGTGAAAACCTGCATTTCCCCATTTTTCCCGTATTTTCCCGGAGCAGAGTGTCAACTAGCTAGTGTCGGGGACTCTGCTAACGTCATACACACGTTAGATTGGATCAATCCCACAAGCTCCACTCTGATAGGCTATCAACACTCAGGTCCTATATACCGTATATATATATATATATATATATATATATACATATATATTTTATTCATGAGATGAAGTTAAACACGCAAACAGAAATATTCAGAATAAATGGAATATATTGAGGTGGAGATGAAAAATTTACTACCAGGTCAAATTTCGTTTGTTACCTTTTACTACCTTTCAAGGGCCTTAATTTGGACCTTTTTTTTTTACTACCTACCTTTTACTACCTTTTACTACTGCGCGGACACCCTGCCATTGGAGGTTAAATCTTCTTCTTTTATGGTAAACTGTTGACTTCGTTCTTTCTGCAGGGTTACACGCTCAGCACGGAGTTCATCATTACCCAGAATCCTTTGCCTGGCACCGTGAAGGACTTCTGGAAGATGATATGGGACCATAACGCTCCAGTCATTGTGTCACTGCCTGGGGTGAGCAGCTAGTTGGTGAAGATCCAGACCCCGAGTCTGCGTCTCGTCATCTTTCTGTTTGTAACATACGTAACGTACGTATCTTCCACCTGTTATCCAACTTCCTGTGCTGACAGCCGGAGGAGGAGCTGGAGCCCTGCGTCTTCTGGCCCCGTAAAGGACAGCCAATCAGCTACGGGATGTTCACCGTCGCCCAGAGGAGCGAGACTCACGTCTGTCTGTCCAACGAGGACATGCTGGTCATTCAGGACTATGTTCTGGAAGCTACACAGGTTAGCCTTTCACAGCTACAGGCAGTAGTTGATGGATCACCTGGTCTCCAGAAATGTTTCTTTGCATGCATGTTGAGTAGGGGTGCACGATAACTATCGGGCCGATAACAGGAAATTATGACGTCATTCCGATAAGTCCGATATCACGACGAATAGCCCCGATAACATATATATTTTTGTCAACACGGCAGTGCCTCACTCCCTCTGAGTCTTAAATGACCGGCAAGTGACGTCGGCATAATCAAAAAAACGATTTCTCAATTAGGAAAATCAAGAATACCCCCTCATGCCAGAAAACAACTCGTTAACTCGGTAATAATTTTGGTAGTTGCTGACTTGAATCGATATTCTCAGTATTTTCTCAATTGTTACACATAAAAAAGAAAAAAATAGAGAGGCTGAAATAATGACTAGCAAACGAGGAAACCTGGGAATTTACGTTACACATTGAATGCAGCATGCATTGTGCTGATCACAACAAACATGGCGGCGATGGCGCAGAACTTCGTTAAAGTTTCAGAAGAAGATAGTTTGGTGGTTATTTGTGACGAATCCTCTGAGTGAATTCTACGAGGAGGGAAGCACAAGCTTTAATACGTAAAACCTGATCAGCCACCTACAACATAACAATCACTTCCATGGAGTTTTGAAATCGCGCTAACCCGAGCTAATGCTAACGTGCGCAAGCCAGCAGCAGTCTCCTCTCCCTCATCTCTCTCATCTAAAGCTTCCATGAGATAAAAAAAAAACATACAAAAAAAAAACTACTGAACCTCATTTACTTTAATTAAAGGTATTAATTTAAATAGAACCACAAGTCAAAATCCTTTAAATGTTAATCTTTTTCAGTTAGTAATTTTGATGCATGTATTTCCATCAGTTCAAGGAGCCTTTATTTTTTATATCAGTCAGTAATGAATCTTATTTAAGTTGATGTGAGATATCAAATAGGTTTGTTTAATAGCTTTACGAAAATGTTTGAGAGGCTTGCCAATAGTTTTTCAATGGAAAAAATAAATATCTGTTCATTTAAAGAGTCCAAACTATTTTTGATTTTGTTCATAGTATTGATGTAATGATCTTAGGTATATGTGTGTGTTATCGGTTATCAGTTTTAAAAAACAGTTATCGTGCATCCCTAATGTTGATAGTATTATTTTCTAGAATCCCCCCCCCCCCCCCCCCCCCCCCCCCCCCCCCCCCCAGCACTGACCTTACAGGTGGAGATAGTCATTTTAATACAATAAAGCTACTGAAATCTGCTCTTAAATTCCAAAGAGTTAGCATGAAAGGCTCTCGCCTTCTTCCACCATTTCTCCTCATCTGAACAGGACGACTACATCCTGGAGGTGAAACATTACCGCGCCCCCTGCTGGCCAAATCCAGACAGTCCCATCAGCCAGACGTTTGAGCTCCTCAGTCTGGTGAAGCAGGAGAACGCTGCCAAGGACGGCCCGACGGTCGTCCACGACGAGTAAGGCCCCTGCTCCTGAATCAACGTGACGGCGGGAGTTTCCCGTGATCGTCCCCGACTCGTGTCTCCAGAAAGCTAAGGCTCTGTCTCTGTCCCCAGCGTGGGTGGCGTGGCGGCGGGGACGTTCTGCGCTCTGTCATCTCTGATGCGCCAGCTGAACGCCGAAGGCTCGGTGGACGTGTTCCAAGTCGCCAAGCTGATCAACCTCATGAGACCGGGCGTCTTCAGCGACATCGTAAGGCTTTTGTCCTTTTTGTCCCAGCAGGCTGACGGCGTAACTGTCGGTTACAGGCAGTGTGACTTACACAGCTTATGTTTAAAGGATAATCCCAGTTGTGATGTTACAGCTTGATCTCATTTACATGCCCCCCCCCCCCCCCAGTAATAATATCACTGTGTTCAAGTTAATAGCTGAAGTATCACCAAACAATAGGCGCTTTAAATTCCTCATGTTCCAGGATGCATATGGCCTCGGTACCAGAAGTTTGTTTTACGGCATTAATATGCAAATGTATGCAGCGAGGCGCGTTAAACGAGAGTCGGATTGTTTAATCCATATGTGCTGCAAGTATTGGGTTAATTGTGTCTTGTTCTGTGACTTATGTTAACCAGAACGTGCCAGCAGGCGGCATGTTCTGCTAGTCTGGATGCTGCAGCGACGTCTGACAGTCGTCCTATGAGTCCACATTTGTGTCTAGACCAGCCTTTCTCAACCTTTTTTCAGTCACGACACTTTTCAAAAGTGAATAAAATCTCACGACACCCCAGAGTAAAATATAATCCAAAGCCACACTGCATCGCTCCGACTGTAAATGCATACGTCCCGTTTATTTTGTTTAAATAACCTGAACAGGATAACTGCACCAGAGTAGGCCTCAGCAGGAAAGCTTCTTTTCATCCGTGATGTGCTTGCTTTCATCCATCATCCTTGTATTGCCTCTTTTTAGCCTCATCGCTAGCAGCTACCTTTGCTACCTATGGAGCAGATTCAGAGCTGATGGATGAAGGCTTGATGAAGAAGTCGGCTCCTCTGTGATGTTCCGTTCCTGTGGGGCTTTTCTTTTCAGAAAACCATCCACGATGCTGCTAAAAAGTTCTCTTTGCTATCTGTGAAATAAAATTCCAGCGGTTAAATGAAATTACAACGTAAGCTAACTGGACAGTCACGTTGACCTTACGCTGACCCCGTACTGACGTTGTTAACATTGGGAAATGGGCATGTGAGACATATTTTTATTATTCATTTCATGTCCAATTATGTATCTTATTTATTTATTCATTCATTCATAGGCAAAAAAGTATGTATTTATGTATGCATTCATATATTTATACAGTGGTACCTCTACTTATGAAATTAATTGGTTCTGGAAGTAGTTTCGTAAATTGAAAATTTCTTAAGTAGAGATGCATTTTCCATGTAAATACCCTAATCTGTTCCAAGCCCCCCAAAATTCAAACATTATTTTCTTTTATAAGTTATAAATAATACATGAAATGACATAAAAACCTGTAAGAAATATATGTTAGAACTAGAAAAGCACTCAGAGAGCGCAGACCTCCACTAAACGCAACAATTATCGAAAATTTGAAAGTGATCCAGAATCCAGGATTTCTATTGGATCACAGCCAAAATGAAATCAGTTCTTCCTTTTCACATTTCTGACAACTCCTGAAAATTTAATCAAAATCCATCCCTAACTTTTTGAGTTATCTTGAACGCAGACAGACAGATAAACGCCGGCAAAAACATAACCTCCTTGGTGGAGGTAAAAATTGTTTGTTTACCTGGTTGCTGGGTTACGCTCATACAGACAAGGGGCCCTCCTAGCCAATGGGATGCCAGGAAGATGCTAAGCGATAGCCAATGGCAGAGCAGCTCGGACGCACCGCTTTCAAACCGAGATACAGAGCCGACAGCTATGTTAACGTTCAGTAAACTCTGGGAGCTGCGAGTAGCAGCACTACTGGATTTCTGCCTTTCGCATCCTGAAATTTCTTTCGTAACTAGAGGCAATATTTTCCCGTTGAGGCGTTTCGTAACCTGAAAATTTCGTATGTAGAGACGTTCGTAAGTAGAGGTACCACTGTATATGAAATGTCAGAATAGGTCATTTTTTTGACGACACCCCAGTGTGCCGCAACACCCCGGTTGAGAAAGGCTGCTCTAGTTTATCATAACTTCAGTTTGATTAGAGCATGCATTCCTAAAGGGTAAACTCTGAACAGTTTGACCTGGGTAAACTCTGAAGTTTAACCTGGGTAAACTCTGAACAGTTTAATAATGAAGGTGATTCCTGCTGAGTCAGATCAAATGGCGGCTGCAGGATTGGCTCCGCCCCTGATGAACCGACGCTCTGCTCTGGTTTCCAGGACCACTACCAGTTCCTGTACAAAGCCATGCTGAGCCTCGTCGGGACGCGAGAAGACGAGAAGACCTACCGGTCCTCCGACAACAACGGAACCATCGTCGTGGGAACCGCCGGCACCACCGAGAGCCTCGAGTCCCTGGTGTAACCGCCCGCATGAGCACACTGGACTGGACTCCTCCCGCTGCCAGACTTGCATTTACGCCGCTCAGCGGTGACCCCCGGTGGTCCCGGCGAGACCGGCACGTCCTCGCAGAGTTACTCCTTTTCCTGGTTTTGAACTGTATGGTTTAAAAAAAAAAAAAGTGTGCCTTTTTGTATCCCTCTTCCTGTTCTTCTAACTTTGATATGAGCTGTAGATTAACTGTCCGGTGTTTTTAATGCTCTACTGCCCTGAGACATTTCACTTAATTAACTCTTCCTAAACTTTTGTATTTATTGGCCCTGAGCCAAACTGGGGGGGAAAAAAGGGAAAAAGCTGCGTCTTTTACACGAAATGATATTTTGTTAGTTTGTCTTTTCTAGAGCTTTTGCACTGAACTTGCTTTGTAAAAACCACTGCGAACGTAGCAGCAGTGCGTTAATGAAGTCGGCTATAAAATAAGGGTGTGGAATATTAAAATAATGATAATCTAATGTAAATAATAATATGGTAATCACCATGATGGACCAAATTTCTATTTATACTTTTAGATTTTTATATTTTACCATTTTTAGTGCATAAAATGATTTGATTCTAAATGCTTAGCCGGAGGACATTAATGCTTTTATACTGTTTTGTAACAGACTAAATGTGATGCATGGGGGTACTGACACGTTTGTTAGCCGGCTGTGGAACACTGCTGGATCATTAGTTAGGGGATTAAACCGGAAAAAGAGCACCGAACAGAGCCTGGTGTTTTGTTGCCGTTTTAGAGAGTTGCAGCTCAACTGGTCCAAAGATCCGAAGAGGGTTGCGGCCTCGACATTTGACGTCATGTCCACTCTTTGCAGACGCCGCACTCAAAAGCCGTAGGTCCTCGTGGAGCGCCGCCCTGCATGTTTAAGGTCCAACAGTCCTGATTCTAATAAACGGATCCTGAAGGGACACGAGTGAGCTTGAAGTGAAACCTCCAGGTGTTTGGTTTTTTATCGTAGCTACAGGTTCAGCAGTTTGTGTTGGCTGGTTTAGTAAAACCACTGGCTGCTTTAGTGCAAAACCAACTTGCAAGTGACCTGCTCACTTCAAATACCTCCTCAATATTTCACTGAGACTGATTTGCATCAGTGGGTTTCCTGGTGGACTCGTCCTGCAGAGTGCCATCGAGTCCAAGTCCTCTTAGACTTTGTCAGACTACGTCACCTTCAGGCATCCTTTGACGTGATGCAATATTCATGAAGGAACCAAGGACTGCACTCTGGTCAGTAAGACACGGCATCGACACCTGATTTGATCTTTAGCATCTCCGTCACTTGGTACGACAAACGTCTAGACCAACGGAGTGTTTAGCGAAACGGTCTGAGCTTTGCTTTAAGCTGCTCTTACTTGTAAATGAGCTCCAGAAATGTCCTGAAAAAATCTCACATCACCTTTGTCAGTAACAAAACAAAAAAAAAAAAAACAGGACATTAGATGTATTTCCTCTGGTTGTGCGGCAGATGTTGGTGTTTTTTGGGTTCAGCATTGCAGAACTCTTTTGGGCTTCACCAACGACATCACAGTTGATCCTGGTGGGACCAGGACATGTGGATGTGCTTCACAAGAGCTGGCAGAGATGGCTGGTTTCATTTCAGATGAAAGAGTATCCTGCAGCAGCAGAGAGCTCCTACCCTGGTCATACCCTAGTCGCACTCTAGTCCTACCCTGGTCGCACTCTAGTCCTACCCTGGTCGCACTCTAGTCCTACCCTGGTCGCACTCTAGTCCTACCCTGGTCGCACTCTAGTCCTACCCTGGTCTAACCCTAGTCGCACCCTAGCCGCACCCTAGTCGTACCCTTGTCGCACTCTAGGTCTACCCTAGCCGCACCCTAGCCGTACCCTTGTCGCAATCTAGTTCTACCCTGGTCGTACCCTCGTCCTACCCTAGTTGCACTCTAGGCCTACACTAGTCGCACCCTAGTTCTACCCTAGTCTTACCCTCGTCCTACCCTAGTCGCAACCTGCTCCTACCCTAGTTGCACTCTAGTCCTACCCTAGTTGCACTTTAGTCCTACCCTAGTCGCACTCTAGTCGTACCCTCATCCTATCCTATTCATACCCTGGTCCTACCCTAGTCGCACCCTAGCCGCACTCTAGGTCTACCCTAGTGGCACCCTCGTCCTACCCTAGCCGTACCCTTGTCGCACTCTAGGCCTACCCTAGTCACACCCTAGTCCTACCCTAGTCGTACGAGCGACTGACAGGAACAAGGTCACAGGACACGACGTCCTTTAGCGGCTGCAGCAGCAGCAGAGAGGTGTGAACGAAGATCTCCTAACTCCATTTCTAATGAAGACGTTGTCCCGTTGGACCTGTGGATTATGCGTCTCCCCTTCACGGAGACGTGCTTTAATCCCTGCTCTGAACTGGTTATTCCAGTTGATTTCTCATGTGTTAATCCGGGCTAAGACACTGCAAGAAATGCGTCTTTTCAGGGCAGAAAATGGGTCAAGTGTCCAGACGTCGTCTTGACCTGCTGCCGTTGCCTCAACTTCATTTGCATTTTTGACTTTTCATAATTACTTGCCCAATTATCCCCTGCTTGGTGGCCTAGTTTGCCTGGCTGCCCCCAAATGAAGCAGAAACGCTGATTGTCTTTTTTTTTTTTAAACACCAGCTGAGCTGGTGACTGGGAAAGTGTTTTCAGTTATATGGAGCAGTCCTGTGTTTAATTTCTTTTTTTTATATTAGAATTTTGTTAATCCTATTGTAAAACAGCTCAAACGTTTTTACATGATTCCTTTCGTCAAACCAAGCTGAAGACGTTTGGATCGATGTGCCACCGTAGTTTCCTTCAGACAGTCAAGATTCATTCATCACTTTTGGTTTTTCTGTACTCAGAGGAGAAAAGGGTGATGGACAAACAAAACATGTACATATATTTATATTTCTGCTGGATTGGACTGAGCTACACGGCAGGAAGTGTGAGAAGCAACCTGACAAACACACACAGTTCACAAAGATCAAAGTAGCTGAGAAAATCTACAGAGCATCTGAGCTGAAAGCCTCAGCAGATGAGTTTTTACCAACAACTGAGCAAAGAAGTTCTATCGGACCTCAAACTTTTTCGTTTTCCAGTCACGGTTCGCTGGAGGAAGAAAAACTGTTGTGAAAGCAGCAGTCCATTCTGTAAAAACCTTTACAGCAAACTAGGGCTGCACGATAACTATCGGACCGATAACAGGAAATTATGACGTCATCCCGATAAGTCCGATATCACCACAAATAACTTATATTTTTGTCAACACAGCAGTGTCTCGCTCCCTCTGAGTCTTAAATGACCGACAGTGAATGTTATGTTCAAGTGACGTCGGCATAATCAGAAAAACGATTTCTCAATCAGGAAAATCAAGAATACCCCTCATGCCAGAAAACAACTCGTTAACTCGGTCATAATTTTAGTAGTTTGTTGATTTGAATTGATATTCGCAGTATTTCTCCCACGTTACGCATATAAAAGAAAAAAAAATAGAAAAGGCTGAATGTACAACTAGCAAACGACGAAACGCGGAATTTACGTTACACCTTGAATGTAGCCTGCAGCACAGCGTACTGATCACAACAAACATGGCGGCGTGGAACTTTGTTAAAGTTTCAGAAGAAGATAGTTTGGTGGTTATTTGTGACGAATCCTCCGAGTGAATTCTACGAGGAGGGAAGCACAAGCTTTAATACGTAAAACCTGATCAGCCACCTACAACATAACAATCACTTCCATGGAGTTTTAAAATCGCGCTAACGCGAGCTAATGCTAACATGCACAAGCCAGCAGCAGACTCCCCTCTCTCTCATCTAAAGCTTCCATGTGATTAAAAAAATAAATAAATAAATCACTGAACCTCATTTACTTTAATTAAAGGTATTAATTTAAATGGAACCACCACAAGCCAAAATCCTTTAAATGTTAAATCCTTTTTCAGTTTGTAATTCTGATGCATGTATTTCCATCAGTTCAAGGAGCCTTTATTTTTATATCAGTCAGTAATGAACCTTATTTAAGTTAATGTGAGATATCAAATAGGTTTGTTTTGATAGCTTTATGAAAATGTTTGAGAGGCTTGCCAGTGGAAAAAATAAATATCTGTTCATTTAAAGAGTCCAAACTATTTTTGATTTTGTTCATAGTATTGATGTAATGATCTTAGGTATATGTGTGTGTTATCGGTATCGGTTATCGTGCATCCCTACAGCAAACACAAGCAGGATGAAAACTGAACAAGCGCTTAGTTCCAACTTCAGTCACAGACAGGAAACAGATTTAAAGAGATTTAACAGGAAAAATACATTTATTCAAAATCAAAAACACACTGGAAACACTTCTACAAATGATTTTTGTTTTTATTATTCTGAACCATCAGCTCAGATGGAGAAAAGGAGACGACAATAAAAGTGGGTTCATGTTGGAGGTTCCAACTAGATATACTGGTAGTGATGTCACTACCAGTATATCTGTAGTATATACTGGTAGTGATGTCACTACCAGTGTATCTGTAGTATATACTGGTAGTGATGTCACAACCAACCACCTGTCCTTTAAAGCTCCATACGTGTGCGTCTACGCAGGACACAGATAAAAATACAACCGTCTGACTTCTGACCGAGCGTTTGAAGCACCACCGTGTCAAACCCTCTCCATCCTCCTCTCAGTCACGTTTCTTTCATCAAACTGGGATGGTTGAGGACTTTTATTTGTGCTGCTCAGGTGTTTGGATCGAACCTGCTTGAGTGCAGCCGTCCGCCTGGCGTTAAAGCGTTAATTCATCAGGTAAGGCTGATGGCGGCGGTTCAGGTTGGATACAGAAGACGCGTCCAGCTGCTCTCCGTCCCGGTGGACCGGCGTCCCGCCAGGAGCTCTGCAGACGTGCATCAGTCTTCTGGGCCACCGGGGAGGCTGTGGACTCGGACCACCTGCGGCTGCTTCACGGTCCCGCCAACACCCTGGAGCAGGTTCAGGACTGGACGAAGCTATGATCCTGGACCAGCGTCCTCCTCGTTCTTCACTGGATGTTTCCGCTGGGGAGCGCGTCCCGTTTTTGCTGCCCGAGGCGCTCCGGAGCTTCGGCCTCAAATCCCCGTCATGCCCGGTTTCTCCAGCCGGTTTGATCCGGCTCGTGGGATGATGAGTTTTTTTTTTTAATGCTTTGTTTCAGACGGCGTTTTAAAAAATTTTCAGAGCAGAAGATCCCTCTGAAACGTCCAGTAGCGTTGATGATTTCAGTCCAGCAAAGATGAGAATCAAACCAACATCATCATCATGAGCTGCTGTATCAAACTGTCAACCTGAAGCTAACTTCACAGATTCACATATTTGTCCTGTTTAACCTTCTCCTGCTGTCAGACGTCTCCCTGTTCAATCCTTAATCCATTTCACATTTTCATTAAAAGTATAGCAGAATTATTCATCCTCTCAGCAAAGCAAATAAATACAAAAAAAAAAAAAAGATTTCAAACCTAAACTAACAGCTAATGGCTTAGCTTGAGCGTATGAAAAGCTTTAAGATAAAGTCGGTGAAAAAGAATTTAACAGTGTGTGGATTCGATCCACCTTCAGAGTTTCTGCGACGTATCTCAGCACCAAAGGCTTGGCTCTACTCCTGCACGGTGCTCTTCGACATGATGTGCAGCCCCTCCTCCTTCAGTCGGGCCAGCGCCGGCCCGTAGATCTCCTTCGTCATCGGAACCACCAGGCCCTTTGTGCTGATGTCACCTGCGAAGAGCAGACAGACACCTGAGTTCTTTTTTTTTCTTTTTTGCCGTGCTAGAATAAAGTGTAATTGCACATATACAACAGTAGGGGGAAGCGGCGCTCTCATTGTCACAGTGTGCAGCAGGTAAATCTGCGTTAACTCCATACGTCTTCTTTTAAACCTGTATTCTTTTTTTTTAAACTAAGAATCGTGCAAAGTAGGGGTGCATAACTATTGGCCGATAACTATCGGGCCGATAACAGGAAATTATGACGTCATCCCGATAAGTCCGATATCATGACGAATAGCCCAGATAACATATATATTTTCTGTCAACACAGTAGTGTCTCGCTCCCTCTGAGTCTTGAATGACCGGCAGTGAATGTTATGTTCAAGTAACGTCGGTATGATCAGAAAAACGATTTCTCAATCAGGAAAATCAAGAATACCCCCTCATGCCAGAAAACAACTCGTTAACTCGGTCATAATTTTGGTAGTTGCTGACTTGAATCGATATTCGCAGTATTTCCTCTCATGTTACACATAAAAAGAAAAAATAGAAAAGGCTGAAAGAACAACTAGCAAATGAGGGAACAGAGGAATTTACGTTACACCTTGAATGCAGCATGAGCACAGCGTACTGATCACAACAAACATGGTGGTGTGAAACTTCATTAAAGTTTCAGAAGAAATATTGGTAGCTTTTTTGTGATGAATGCTCCAAGTGAATTCTACGAGGAGGGAAGCATAAGCTTTGATACGTTAAACCTGATCAGCCACCTACAGCATAACAATCGCTTCCATGGAGTTTTGAAATCGCGCTAACGCAAGCTAATGCTAACGTATGCAAGCCAGCAGCAGTCTCCCCACTCCTCTTCCTCATCTCTCTCATCTAAAGCTTCCATGAGATAAAAAAAATAAAAATAAAAATCACTGAACCTCATTTACTTTAATTAAAGGTATTAATTTAAATGGAACCACAAGCCAAAATCCTTTAAATGTTAATCTTTTTCAGTTAGTAATTCTGATGCATGTATTTCCATCAGTTCAAGGAGCCTTTATTTTTTTTTTATATCAGTCAGTAATGAACCTTATTTAAGCTAATATGAGATATCAAATAGGTTTGTTTGATAGTTTTATGAAAATGTTTGAGAGGCTTGTCAGTAGTTTTTCAATGGAAAAATAAAATGTTCATTTAAAACTTTTTTGGTTTTGTTCCTAGTATTGATGGAATGATCTTAGGTATATGTGTATGTTATCGGTATCAGTATCAGTTTTGAAAAACAATTATCGTGCATCCCTAGTGCAAAGGGACGTCACTGACCGTCGAGGACCATGCGGGCAGCAATGGCTGCTGGGTATCCCACAGTCTTGGCCATGGCGGAGAAGCCATTGGGGTCGCCGTAAACCACCAGGCTGATGTGTTTGGTCTCCAGCTCGCCAGTCGGATGTCGGATCCCCACGTCGTTCCTCATGACTATCATGTCCCGCTCATCCTTGTCTGACCACAAGAGAGAGAGGTGATTAGCTCGTGCGCGCGTCGTTAGGGTTAGCGGGAACCGCGGCGGGGGCGCTCACCGAAGGAGAGTTTGGCCTCCAGGTGCTTAGCGAGAACGGCGACGGCGCTGTCAGCGTGAGGCACGGAGGCATCGCCGAGCATCTCAAACCTGCGTGGAGACAAACAGGAAAGAAAAAGAAGAAGAAATAAACTCCTCATAATGGAGTAAACTCTGTAAAGCCACATTAAAAGCTTTAGAGAAGACGACTGCGCCGCTCGTCCCCGGCGGCCCACGTGTCCATAGACGAGTCTAAAACACATCAGCAGCTGCTTTGCTGGTGAACTGAATAAATGAACAAGTTCCTCCATCTGGGCTGCGAGCCGCTGGATTTTTGTCCTTTAATGGCGCAGATGGAATGTTTTAAACAGTTTTCTCCCTCTGCTCAGAGTTTACATCTCAAAGCCCCCCCCCCCCCGCCAACAATGATGGCACGCAGCCTTGATCTGAAGGGCCCCTTGGAAAAGTTAATTTCAAGTGAAGACTGCATGCTGCACCACTTCAGGCATCCTAGTTATTTACTGAAGCACACTCGGGACCTGAGCAGCTCAGAAGAACTTGCTTTGGAGGATGATGGAGCGTATTAGAGCCGATAAAGGAGAAAAACACTGTCTGAAATCTGGACAGAGAGCTGTTGGAGGACGAAAACGGTCCCGGACGTGAAAATGAGAGGAGGCGCAGAGATGGATCCAGATGTAATCAGAGTTTCCTGTGAGCGCTAGGGATGTAACGATATGGAAAATTTGATATATCGATTATAGTGACCAAATTATCACGGTTTACGATATTATCGCGGTATTCTTCATTGCTGTACAAATGTCCAATTAACACATGCATTTAAATAATTTTACAAAATCTTGTGATTTTCTTGTCGTACTAAAACATCAGAAGCCAAAATATTATCAAAATGAAACTTTTACATTAAAACAGCAAACAACTGGCACAGAAAGAGGTTTTATTTTAAATAAACAAATTTGTCTGGTGCAAACTTAAATAAATACTTTAACAACCATAGTAGGTCAAAATATGCAAACAATTATCAGGAACAAAAATTATAGTGCAAGTTCAAATGAAATAAACTTTGGACTTGAAGCTGAACCTTAAATATGTATAAATGTGTAAATAAAGAAACAGTTGTTTAGGAGCCAAATATGTTGTTCTGAATTATAGTTCACTCTATGTGTCTGTGGGTGTCGCTGTGTTGTTACCTGAGGGTCAGGTATAAAGGTAGCTGCCTGTTATTGGTTAGGTGTTTGACCCGGAAGGGCAAAAGGTTTTTGACCGCTGTGGCGCTAACTGACGGCATTATGGTTGTCGGATCAGTTAATGGAATAAACTAATATTTTAACTGCATCAAAAGAACATCGTCATTTTTCGATCAACACGCAACGGTAACGTTTACGAAATGTGAGTTAGCGAAGCGCGTCGACCAGGTTAGTCCTGGTCAAACATCTCAGTAGCTTGAAGCATTAGCCTTAGCTCCTTCAAGTTGCTTCTACAAATTACAATAAAATGTAAACAAGTGCTCTGCAGACAGGATAACTGTCCTCCACCAGTTGTCCTTCTGAATTCTTAAAAAAAAACAAACAAAATATCCCCAGACCTTGGATTTTGTCATTTTAGTGGTTTGGTAAATGTCCTGTGTGCTATCACCTCTTTCCGCCATGCTAACGTTACGATGCCGATGTTACAATCTACATATTCACGCGAGACACAGTCGTAAGTCACTCGCAGACTTGAATGAGGCTGATATTACATATCCCGGTAATCGACTGCGATAATGAGATGAAGTCAAACATAAACGGTAATCGTTATTGCGTAAAATTTTACCGCGCTTTACTGCAATACCGATAACCGTTCCATCCCTAGTGAGCGCCATGCTGATTACCAGACGGCCCACTCATCACATGCGGCCTCCTCTACTCCTCACACGCCCGCTGGAAGTGTGCACGACATATTCGGCGATAGTTGATGAAGCCCCCCCTTCGCACCATCTCAGGGTGTCCATGATGAACTGGTCCCGTCCAACGCGCTCGTACACGGCGTCTTCAAAGGCCTCCTGAGACACAGTTGAAGACAAACCCATCTGCTGGCAGAGGAGCTCTTTCTGCAGAAGAGACGCACAGAAACAGTTGATTAATCTCTCATTTTTAGGGATGCACGATAATTGTTTTTTAAAACCGATACCGATAACTGATAACACACACATCTACCTAAGATCATTACATTAATACTATTAACAAAATCAAAAACAGTTTTGACTTTTTAAACGAACAGATATTTATTTTTTACATTGAAAAACTATTGACAAGCCTCTCAAACATTTTCATAAAGCTATCAAACAAACCTATTTGATATCTCACATTAACTTAAATAAGGTTCATTACTGACTGATATAAAAAATAAAGGCTCCTTGAACTGATGGAAATACATGCATCAGAATTACTAACTGAAAAAGATTAACATTTAAAGGATTTTGACTTGTGGTTCCATTTAAATTAATACCTTTAATTAAAGTAAATGAGGTTCAGTAGTTTTTTTTTGTTTTTTTTTATCTCATGGAAGCTTTAGATGAGAGAGATGAGGGAGAGGAGAGACTGCTGCTGGCTTGCGCATGTTAGCATTAGCTTCCGTTAGCTCACGTTAGCGTGATTTCAAAACTCCATGGAAGCGATTGTTATGTTGTAGGTGGCTGATCAGGTTTTACGTATTAAAGCTTGTGCTTCCCTCCTCGTAGAATTCACTCGGAGGATTCGTCACAAATAACCACCAAACTATCTTCTTCTGAAACTTTAACGAAGTTCCACGCCGCCATGTTTGTTGTGATCAGCACAATGCATGCTGCATTCAATGTGTAACGTAAATTCCTCTGTTTCTTAGTTTGCTAGTCGTTCTTTCAGCCCTTTCTATTTTTTTCTTTTTTTATGTGTAACATGTGGGAAAATACTGCGAATATCGATTCAAGTTAGCAACTACTAAAATTAAGACCGAGTTAATGAGTTGTTTTCTGGCATGAGGGGGTATTCTTGATTTTCCTGGTTGAGAAATCGTTTTTCTGATTATGCCGATGTTACTTGAACATAACATTCACTGCCGTGTTGACAAAAATATATATGCAAGCGGAGACCTACGAGTCTTTGGAGGTTAACCGTCACAAACCGGCTAAAAGTCTCCTCAATACATTTATCCTAGATGTGCTCTGGCATCCATGCGTCATTTCAGCCACTTTAATGATGGTTTCAGCCTGAAAAAGCTCAGTTTTGCTGTAGCGTTGATGAATGAATCGCTTCACACCGTAGAAGTCACGTTGTGTGAATACGATCTAATAAACTGAGCAGAAAGAGGCGCTGTCAGCAGAGCTTCTTACCCAGGAGATGTGAGCTGAAGTCTGCTTCAGGACAGGACTGGGCTCAGCATTTATCAGACCCAGTTTAACAAAACCACTCATGGCCTTTGTGAAGCCCTGTGAGAAGAAAAGGAGCTAAAGTTAGTCTCAATGAACACAGGAAACAGAAACAGCCATCCTCTCCATCCAGGGCTCCAGGGATTGGCCCCCTCATTTCCTTACTTTTTCAGCTCATCTCGTATCAGGCCGGGGGTCTTACCTCTACACCACTCTGGGTTCCAGGTTTAAACCCCCTAGATCAGGGGTGTCAGACTCATTTTCACTGAGGGCCACATCAGCATCGTGGTAGCCATCGAAGGGCCAGATTGACAGCACAAAATGCAATGTAAATCAAAATAAATTAAACTACACCTTATTATAAATGTTAAATAATGGTTTCTATATTTATTATGTATTCAAGTTTCAAATATTTAAGTCATTATTATATTAAACTCAGGTTTTATGGTTGTAAGAGTATCCATTACCTTGGTTTCAGAAGCGGAAGCGGTTCTTTGTTTTTCTTGGAGGCTAAATTTAGCATACTTAGCTCCGTGTTTGCTGTCAAAATGCCGACGTAGATTAAACTCTTTCACGACTGACACACATTATACAAAAGTTATACTTTTGTGCATCATTTTTTCTTTTCTTGGACATGTTGGGGTTAGTTAATAAAAGGTTTTTCTTAAGTCCATCAGTTCTGAAAAATCGTCTTACTCATAGCTACCGTTATCGTTGTAACGCCGAAATGCATTATGGGAGATGTAGTTTATTGTCAATATGCACTTTAAAGCGTTTAAGCTTTTTTTAAGTCTTAAAATATTGGTTTAAAATTTAAGCCAATAATGTCCAAGCTCTCGAGGGCCACATAAAATGAGGTGACGGGCCACATTTGGCCCACGGGCCTTGTGTTTGAATTATCTGAATTATCTTTCTGATCATCATTCTCCTCGCCTGGCCTGAACCTGCGTTTTCCTCGCTAAATATTATCGGTGCACGACAAAAATGACATTTTACTTAATTAAGGGATTCTCCAGCTGTCCGCAGGCGTCTCACCTTGACGCTCATGCCCGCGACGCTCCTGTGACAGGTGTGGTGCGTACCTTGAAGCGCAGCGTTCCCCTGATGAGCGTGTGCGCCGTCTGGATGCCGTACGGCTCGGCGTACTTGGTGCTGTCGCGGTTCGGGAAGCCCTCCAGGCTGAAGCCCGGGAGGAAGTCCATGGGCGCGGCCGAATCCATCAGACCCCCGCCCGCCGGGATGCTCACCACCTCAAACAGACACAGATACACTCACATCTCACCCGCTGAAAGACGGCGGGCGCAGACGGTCGTTCCCGCTCTGCGGCGGCGGGGCATCGGTACCTGGCTGTCTCTGAGGAAGACGGCGGGACTGACGGTGTTGAGGAGGACGCCGTACGGGCTCCAGCTGAACTTGTAGCGCAGGGGGTTGTCCGAGCACTCGGGGGCGGGAAGCCCGCCGCAGAACGAGCTGTACGACTCCACCTGAACGACGACATCGATGATGTCACCACAGCGTCATTTCAGTGCGGGGGACACAGACGGAGCGCGTGGCGACTCACGGTGCAGCCGTCGGCCTTGGCCTGGTCGATGCACTCCATGGCCAGCATGTGATCGATGCCCGGGTCCAGTCCCATCTCATTCACGATGGTGATGCCCGCTTCCTTGGCGCTGCCGCACATCCACACGCACGCGTGTTATTTATCAAGACTCTCATACGGTAAATGCTTTCCCTGATTTCAGATGTATCTTCTGGTCACCTCACATTTTCGTTTGGGTCTGGCACCCGTTTGTCACAATATGGTGAACGAGTGAACGATGTGAACTAAATCACACAAACCACAAATATTACATGATGCGTCGAAACCGAAGCACACGCAAAATGTGTTCAACTTTATAAACCGTCCTCTGAATGAAGCCTAGAAATAAAAGTATAACAGATGAGATGGTTATGATAATAAACAGCTGGTGGTCACCTGCTCTGCAGCTCCTTCATGGCAGGACTCAGGTAGCTGGCTGTCACCATGTTCACCTTGCTCCTGATGCAGTGTTTGGCAACCAGAGGGTGGAAGGAGTAGGGCAGCATGCTGCAGGGCACAGGAGGAGACGCTTCAGCCAGATGACCTCTGAACTCAGGTCAGGGAGGCTGAGGACACAGCTGGAGCCTGGAGCCCAGACTCTGGAGCCCGGAGCCCAGACTCTGGAGCCCGGAGCCCAGACTCTGGAGCCCAGACTCTGGAGCCCAGGCCCTGGAGCCCAGACTCTGGAGCCCAGACTCTGGAGCCCAGGCCCTGGAGCCCAGACTCTGGAGCCCAGATCCTTGAGCCCAGGCCCTGAAGCCCAGACTCTGGAACCCAGATCCTTGAGCCCAGGCTCTAGAGTCCAGGCTCTGGAGCCCAGACTCTGGAGCCCAGGCCCTGGAGCCCAGGCTCTGGAGCCCAGACTCTGGAGCCCAGGCCCTGGAGCCCAGGCCCTGGAGCCCAGACTCTGGAGCCCAGACTATGGAGCCCAGATCCTTGAGCCCAGGCCTTGGAGCCCAGACTCTGGAACCCAGATCCTTGAGCCCAAGCCCTGAAACCCAGACTCTGGAGCCCAGGCCCTGGAGCCCAGACTCTGGAGCCCAGGCCCTGGAGCCCAGGCCCTGGAGCCCAGACCTGGAGCCCAGACCTGGAGCCAGACTCTGGAGCCCCCTGGAGCCCTGGAGCCCTGAGAGCCCAGACTCTGGAGCCCAGACTCTGGAGCCCAGGCCCTGGAGCCCACTCTGGACCCAGGCCCTGGAGCCCAGACTCTGGAGCCCAGACCAGAGCCCAGACCTGGAGCCCAGACTCTGGAGCCCAGACTCTGGAGCCCAGGCCCTGGAGCCCAGACTCTGGAGCCCAGGCCCTGGAGCCCAGACTCTGGAGCCCAGACTCTGGAGCCCAGGCCCTGGAGCCCAGACTCTGGAGCCCAGGCCCTGGAGCCCAGACTCTGGAGCCCAGACTCTGGAGCCCAGGCCCTGGAGCCCAGACTCTGGAGTCCAGACTCTGGAGCCCAGATCCTTGAGCCCAGGCCTTGGAGTCCAGGTGATTTTCTGCTGGGTTCTACTTGTCCTTGCCGTCCCGCTGGTGGACCTGCAGAGGCCGTCCTACCTGATGACCAGGTCGTGGTCTTTGACCAGAGACTCCACGTGTCCCTCCTGGCTGCTGACGTCCAGTGTGACGGGGATGGTGTTGGGATATTTGGCCGCCAGCTCCTCCGCCTGCCTCAGCAGCACCGATGCTGAAAAGAAGCAGCCCTGTCATTGTTCTGTTCTGTCCAGACTCTCAGGCAGACGTGTTTGTTTTCAGAGGCTCTAACGCAGTCAGCGCTTGTTTTTCATCGGTGAACCAGGAGGTAGAGTCTGTGGCTGCTGATGGGAAACATCTGCTGCAACAACAGCTGTAAACAAGTCAAGCTTCGACTTTTCCAGCAGCTTCTTCACCTGGAGCGGCTTGTTTTTCAGTTCTAAGTGACTGCTAGGGAGTTTCAAGTCCTTCAAGTCAAAGGTTTGTTGCCACCTGTTCACAGCTTGATTCGTGTGACCGAAACATCTCACATGCTGAGCAGCTCAACAACGTACGGTGGGAAAAAGCCAAATATGCAGGTAGTCAGAATGGGATTTTTTGGGTCCTGGTTGGGGTTGGAGCTGAGATGAGAATAAGGTCGGGACTGAACTGAGGTCACAATCACGGTTTGTAGGGGAGCACAATAACTATCGGGCCGATAACAGGAAATTATGACGTCATTCCGATAAGTCTGATATCACTACAAATAGCCCCGATAACATATATATTTTTGTCAACACAGCAGTGTCTCGCTCCCTCTGAGTCTTGAATGACCGGCAGTGAATGTTATGTTCAAGTAACGTCGGCATAATCAGAAAAACAATTTCTCAATCAGGAAAATCAAGAATACCTCCTCATGCCAGAAAACAACTAGTTAATTCTGTCATAATTTTAGTAGTTGCTGACTTGAATTGATGTTTGCAGTATTCTCCCACATGTTACACATAAAAAATAGAAAAAATCGAAAAGGCTGAAAGAACGACGAGCAAATGAGGGAATGGAGGAATTTACGTTACACCTTGAATGCAGCATTGCGGAACAGTGCGCTGATAAAAACAAACATGGCGGCGATGGCAAGGAACTTCGTTAAAGTTTCAGAAGAAGATAGTTTGGTGGTTATTTGTGACAAATCCTCTGAGTGAATTCTACGAGGAGGGAAGCACAAGCTTTAATACGTAAAACCTGATCAGCCACCTACAACATAACAATCACTTCCATGGAGTTTTGAAATTGCGCTAACGCGAGCTAATGCTAACGTTCACAAGCCAGCAGTAGTCTCTCCTCTCCCTCATCTCTGTCATCTAAAGCTTCCATGAGATAAAAACAAAAAAACAAAAAACTACTGAACCTCATTTACTTTAATTAAAGGTATTAATTTAAATGGAACCACAAGCCAAAATCCTTTAAATGTTAATCTTTTTCAGTTTGTAATTCTGATGCATGTATTTCCATCAGTTCAAGGAGCCTTTATTTTTTATATCAGTCAGTAATGAACCTTATTTAAGTTAATGTGAGATATCAAATAGGTTTGTTTGATAGCTTTATGAAAATGTTTGAAAGGCTTGACAATAATTTTTCAATTAAAAAAGATAAATATCTGTTCATTTAAAGAGTCCAAACTATTTTTGATTTTGTTCATAGTATTGGTGTAATGATCTTAGGTATATGTGTGTGTTATCAGTATCGGCCTTTAGGAGCTGAAAGTTATCGGTTATCAGTATCGGTTTTTTAAAAAACAGTTATCGTGCATCCCTAACAGTTTGGATTGGGTTTGACAAAATGAACAGGAGTTAATGTAATGTCCTGATAGGTACAACACGTGTCTTCATGATTTAACAACTATGTCACGTAAATTTGGAGGATAAACAGCTCAGCTGTGCTTGATGATGGATGGACATTCAAACAAATCACTAACAATGATCCACTAACAAAAACTCGTTAGTGGATCATTACTTAAAAAAGAAAAAACACAAGCAACCCTTCTCAGAGGTTTACAGACTCACCAACAGTGACCTGGGTCCTTTCATCACGGGTCAGATACTCCACCACAGGTCCAGACACGTATCCCGAACCCAGCAGCAGGACCCGCTTCATGCCAGCCTTCTTCATGATCTGAGCCTTCTCCCTGAGCGACACCAGACTCAGAGTCAGAGAGCCCCCGTCTAACAGATGGAGAGATTTCACCCCGCGCCACCCCGGACAAACAACATTCGTGGAATAAAGATGGCAGCGCGGCGGGGAGATCCGGGACGTCGATTGAGCAAAATTAAAAATGTTATTCATGTCAATCGTGATCATCTAAGGGCCACACAAGTAACATCAGGTCATTTTACCATTTGGAGAAAAAAAAAAAAAAACACGAGCCGGAGCTTTCAACAAAAACTGAACAGTTTCTGTTTCACCAGTTTTTATATTTAAGAAACTGAGATTTGCTTAATACAAAAAAAATAATAATAATTTGATGCATCCATCTGGTGATTACAGTTGGATGATGCCTTTTTAATAGGTCAAACCTGACAACAAACAACATGGTATGGAACTTCTTTAAAAGTTTCAGAAGAAGATAGTTTGCTGGTTATTTGTGACAAATGCTCCAAGCGAATACCACAAGGAGGAAAAATAGCACAAGCTTTAAGAGGTCTAACCTGATCAGCCACCTGAAACGTAACCATCGCTTTTGAAATGGCACTAACTTGAGCTAAATTGAGCTAATGGTAACGTGAGCTAACGTTAACGTGAGCTAGCCAGCAGCAGAGAATTCACCGGGACTTACACACATCAGCAAGGCTTTTGAAAAATCCAAGAAATTTGTCAAAGATGACCAATGAACAAAGGTGAAATAGGTAGAAAGTAGAAATGTTTGAATCTAACTTGTGTCCGTGCATTCATTTTCTATGTATATTTACTAGGGCTGTCAGTCGATTACATTTTTTAATCGCGATTAATCGAAAGATTGTCATAGTTACCTCGTGATTAATTGCACATTAATCACTTCTTTTTAATGTTCTGTTTATCCATCCATCCATCACCCATTTTTTCCTATACAGGGTCACGGGGATCTGCTTTATTTATTTATTTTTTTAAGCCTTTATTTTGAAAACCGGAAGTCCACCAATGCTGCCGTACTTTTTGGGGGCTTAATTCATCAGCTTCTTAGTGTGTTTTGTCGGGCTGCTGCTTGACCGCAGTAATTTGCTGACGGTCCCTAAACTCCATGGCAGCAGCAGGTACTCAGAAGGACATTCAGCGCTGTTCCTGAGAGTTTTAGCCACGCCCACTGAGCTTGGAGGGTTGATGACACTGGTGAAATGTCTGGCATACTTATCTACAAAATGGTACCAACCTGGTGGAAATCTGTGCTGTTTTCATGACGCTATTAAAGTTTAAAGAGAAAAAACTTTACCGCCCTGCGGCGGTAACTCAATTCACAGCGATAGTAAATACTAGTAACCTTTTTCTGGTCAACAGACCCATCTGGCAGCACCTTAAAGCTAAACTACCGTTCATCAGACCCTTTTCTGTTGTCATGTCTGTCCCACACGTTGACTGGAAATACACTTATTGGCCGAGGGTCATATTTACAGAAACGTGTGTGCGTTAATCTCGCGTTAAATAAATAGTAGCGTTAAACAGAATTTGCGTTAACGCGTTAATAACTCGTTAACTTTGACAGCTTTTTACTTTTTGTAAACTTCTTGAATGCACTTTTTCAGTTAGCAATTCTGATGCATGTGTTTCCATCAGTTCAAGGAGCCTTTATTTTTTATATCAGTCAGTAATGAACCTTATTTAAGTTAATGTGAGATATCAAATAGGTTTGTCTGATAGCTTTACGAAAATGTTTGTTTATGCCAGTAGTTTTTCATTGGAAAAAATAAATATCTGTTCATTCAAAGAGTCAAAACTGTTTTTGGTTTTGTTCATAGTATTGATGTAATGATCTTAGGTATATGTGTGTGTTATCGGTTATCGGTATCAGCCTCTAGGAGCTCAAAGTTATCGGTATTGGTTTTAAAAAACAGTTATCGTGCATCCCTATATATTCGTACCTATAATTCTCCCACTAAAAACTGTATTGATCAATAAGGGCATAAAAAACACTGCAAGTATAAAAAAAAAAATCCAAAAGACAAATATGAATATGTAATTCTGAGGGTGTTTATAAAAACTAAATATTCTAGAGTCAGTATAAAAGTCTGATTTCACACAGCAGATTATCTGAACAGCAGCCCAACAACAACACCAGCTTCATGACATCACAGACACATCACCCTGGCCCCCACCCTCAAATCTGCGTGGACTCGTTAGCTCGAGCCTAATTGGACGCAACACCATGCACGTGCTGCCGCACGACTGACTGGGGGTCACCCCGGCACCCCGCCCCCTTAATTAATAAAGACGAGGCCAACGTTCCCTCAGGAGGATTTCTTCCCCCGAGTCCACGTATCTTAAGGAGCCAAACTCAATCAGAGGGATTAAGATTCTGGCGGCACGGCTTGTCTGGAAAGATGACACGCGGGATCAGGAGGGAAGAAAGCTCATCGAGACGTGGAGGCGGCCTAAATCTGGACGAGGGGGTCTGCAGCCCGCGACCTGCCGATGAGCTGCAGGAGCAGATATCTGTGCTGTTGAGGAGTCTGGAGGAGCATAAAAATGTGTTTAACAGTAACGCCACGTCAGGATGCAGTGAAGGGGGGGGTGGGGGGGGGAGACAAATACAAGACATATAACCAATCAACAGAGCACGGCGAGGCTGGGGGAAATAATCAAACAGATTTGAGACTGGACAGATTTGGGCTGTTTGTGCAGAGAAATAATTCAGAGATGGGGATTATAAGGATTGCAAGCAAATGAGCACATGCGCATGTTTATGGTTTCCTGTTTCAGAACGGATAAGAAGATTGAAGCCAAACCGGTCCAAACGCCGTCAGCTTAGGGGACGACGTGGGTGAAACTGCTAGCCATGCCGCAACAGCAGAGACGGGCCACCCAGGAATGAAGCCCGTTTTCCTTTGACTTGTTGAAAGTGTGGATTACAGTAAATGGTAGTGCTGGGAAATATGACGATATATATATCGTGGGGACAATATAAAAGTGTGTATCGTGCCATTTCTCTTCTATCGTTTCTATCGTTTCTAACCTAATTTTATCAATTATTACAGCAAATATGTAATTAAATAACCTGCAACGATAAACTTGATAGAATCATATCTACTTCTACAAAGTAGCCTTTTATGTTTGCACTTTTATTCATGGTTAATGCCTTAAACAGAGTTCTCTTCAACCCTGATGTTTACTTTAGACACTTTATATTGGTTTGCAAACTTTGCACTACAAGGTTACAGATTTCAAAAAGTTGAAAAATAATTTGTGTTTATTTTTTATAGCTGAACTTGATGTGTTTTTACTCTCAGAAACTCTTGTGCACTTTAAAAAAAATGTGAAAGCTACTGTACCTCTGTACCTACCTGTTTTTGCTGCACTAAAATGTATGTTTGTGACAATTCAGCTAAATGTCCTTTCAAAATAAAGTTGAAAAGTAAGCAATTAAATTTTTGTCAAACTTTTCAGAGAATAACTGAAAACATACTTTATTATGGTATATCGTGATATATATCGTTATGTGATATAAAATAGTCCATATCGTGATATATGATTTTTTCCATATCGCCCAGCACTAGTAAATGGGTCAGATATTTCCCTTAACTACTGGTGAGACAACCAGTCAGACTCCCCTTTGGAAACACTGCTGAAATGCTGATGTGGTAAAACGGTGCCAAACCCCTGCGACGTATCAGTGAGCCGCCTCATTCCTGGAGAGTCTGCTGGCGAGACTCAGGACATCGGTTCTCCCTCCCAGGACTGCCGGACAGGAACCACGTCACTGTTCTCCTCGCAGCTTCCTCTCCAGTATCTGGGCAGAACTTGCTCACCTGGCGTGGTGTCCGACAGCTACTGCGTGATTGGTCAGGGACTCGAAGTGGGCGTGGTTAACGCAGAAACATCGTCATTAGGTTGTGCAGCGATGAACGGTTCAGAGCAGGGGTCTCCAAGTCCTGCACGTCTTAGATGTTTCCCTGCTTCAGCACCTGACTCTAATGAGTGGGTCGTTAACAGACCTGAACGAGCAGCCGGTGGTGATCCAGTCGTTAGGATCAGGTGTGCTGAAGCAGGGAAACATCTGAGACAGAGGTGTGAGACTCATTTTCACTGAGGGCCACATCAGCATCATGGCTGCCCTCGAACGGCCAGATTGACAGCATGAATGTAACAAAATACAATATAAATCAAAAAAAATTAAACTGCACCTTATTATAATGTTAAATAACGGTTTCTCTACTCATTATGTATTCAAGTTTCAAATATTCAACTCATTATTATATTAAACTCAGGGTTTGTGGTTGTAAGAGTATCTATTACCTTGGTTTCAGAAGCGGAAGCGACACCCTCACTGTCGTGTCTCTTTAACTGTCTTGTCTTTAAATGTTTCACTGCTGGTGTTTTTTTAGTCCTCTCTGACGAAAATCAGGATTTAAGATGTTAATAGAGACGTTAGAATAACGACTCCACCTGAACGACAACATCGATGATGTCACCATCAAAAAAAAAAAGAAGTCTGCTATAAGATTAAATTGCATATACATACTAGATGGTTTTGCTAGATGATGGCACTAACCATGAATGTAAATGCAGACACAAAAAAAAAAAGAAGCGGAAACGATTTTTTGTTTTTCTTGCGGGCTAAATTTAGCATACTTAGCTTCGTGTTCGTCGTCAAAATGCGGACGTAGATTACACTCTTTCACGACTGACACCCACCTCATAACACAAAAGACATACGGTTATTTCACCTTGAGTTATAAACTTGTAATTGTTTCCCGTCGTTCATGAAACTGCCTACCTTGAGCATCTATTTTTCTTTTCTTTGACATGTTCGTTTGGGTTTAGTTTGTAGAGGTTTTTAAGTGCATCAGTTCTGAAAAATCGTCTTGCTAGGAGCTACCGTTTTCATTGTGGGGTAACAACGAAATGCATGATGGGAGATGTAGTTTATTGTCAATATGTGCTTTAAAGTGGTGTAAGCTTATTTTAAGATTTAAAATATTGGTTTAAAATTTAAGCCAATAACGCCCAAGCTCTCGAGGGCCACATAAAATGACGTGACGGGCCACATTTGGACCACGGGCCTTGTGTTTGACACATGTGATCTAAGAGGCTCAGCTGGTCGAGTCGCAGAGGAAGCACAAAAATCTAGACAACACACCTTGTGAGACGTATAAAGACAAACGGCTCATAGTTCACGTAAAGAGGTGACCTAGCATCCTTGGTCATTCCTCTGCCTTCACTCCAGGGCTCATGGATACCCTGCAGAACGTCTGCAGGACCACACATGGAGCTTTTGAGAGGTCTTTACTGGCAGAATGGCTAGCAGCTCCCCCCACTTTCACTAGAGTCCAACAGATCATCTTCTGATCCAGCTCCAAATTAGAGTTAGGGGTTAGGCATGCCAAAATTTGACAAACACAAAAATTAAAAAAAAAATGAATCGGGACAATGGATGATGGCGATTCTGGATGTGAAGTAAGAAGAGAAGATATTTCTACCGCTCAGCGCCCGCGGGCAAACTTCAGCTTCGGGGCTGTTAGCGCGCTAGCCATGCGAGGTGTTAATGCGGTCACAGCAGACACCAGAGGGCAGCACTGTGCAGGAACGACCACAGGATGACAGTTAGTGGCCGTGCCGACAGCTAGCACTGCCGGCTGGAGGACGCTACAACACCACAAACAGACTAGAGAAAAAAAAAAAAGGTGAGTTAGGAAGTGAACCAGAGAAAACCAGGGATTACAGAGCACAGCTATCACTTTACAGCTTCTTATAGGATATCAGCTGCGACTGAGAGGTTTGGGAAGGTGGCACAGCTGCGCTATTACAAGAGGGAACAAAGGAAAAACGTTACCTGTCTCGTAACCTTTAGACAAGTCATCCTTAAACTGGGAGCATTAACTCGAAGGTGGGATTTATGAATACTTCAAATGAGAAATATAAAGTCTCTGTGCCAACAAGAGTACACCAAATGTACAGTTTTAACAGACATGCTGAGCGAAGAGCGACACGAAGGCGTACCTTCTCTCCCGGAGTTTTTCAATGTACTCGAACTTTGGGGTGAGTGCTCCGTTAGAGGTGATGATGGCCTTGAATAAAAAAAAAGAAAAGAAAAGAAACAGATAAAAGCACTGCATCAAATCCCACAAAACTGTACATTAAGCGCTGTCCCCACGTTCATTATTACTACTACAATTTCCCAGTTTGGGATAAATAAAGTACATCTATATATCTATTACAGGCTGAAAAGTCTTATAATCTTCAGTATTGTCCTTCGTTGCAGTCTCTAAACTGTTTTTAAAATACAGTAGTGGGAAAAAAAAAACCCCTGATATTTCTAAGACAACATGTTCAGAGCAAACAGTAGCTCCTGAGGTCACGTTTAAATCAACCAGATGTAGTGTAATATGTGAGAATAAAGTCCCAAAACACAGACAGATGAATCTGTTACGGTGTTGCTCTGAGCATTTATAATTGACCTTTCAGTAAGCACCGCCCCCTTCCTAGTTACTGTTGCTAGGTCAGACAAACTTGCTGCTCCTGCGTTAAGGACTGTGTTAATTCGCTATTTTTCCAATGTGTGTCATCAGTGTTAATATTATACTAGAATAACTCCATGGTGAAATATTGCTGCTGGGGACCTGCAACAGTGACTCGAGGTGTCAAGAACGTTTGGAGGGACATCTTTATTCTCTTTCCCAAGCCGAAACAAATGCTGGAGAATGCAGCCTATAGGTTAAAGTTGTGTCCGTCCACACACGTAACTGAACGTGGGGAAAGTTACAAAACACACCTACATTTACTCCAAGGTAAGTTAGTTTTGTTTATTAGATGATTGATTTAACCACCGATAAGTAAAAGTAATATGATTTAGCAGCAGGGAGGGTGATGAGTTCTCTGTTAGCATTCCGGCTAGCTCGCTAGCCACCTATAAGCCTGCCTCGTTGTCTACAAATATATATGGCCCTGGATATTTATTTTGTTAGGTATAAGGTGAGGCTAGTGATGTTAACATCACTTTAATTATATTAATTAGGGCTGGGCAAGTTAACGCATTATTATCGCGTTAACTCATTAATTTAAATTATTTTATCGCACGTTAACACATGTTCCTCACATGCTTTTGTTTTGTAAAGTCTGTTACTGGCTGCTGCAGAACCGGAGGAGAATTGGCAGGTAAACATGCAGAAAAGCTAAAACAGACATGGAGAACGGTAAAAATCTGTGAACTTTACAGTTCAGGTAGCAACTCAGGTAGCAATATTAACAATTCTGACTGAAAAAACAATTCTGGACTGCAACAAAACTTTAGCGTCATTCCTCCATGTTCCATCAGATCTGCTCCATGTGTTCACTGTCCTGCTGTTCTCTAGCTGGTTACTGCAGTGCGGCTCCATCTAGTGGCACAGATGTGTAACGACAACAGAAAGTCCAGTCCTCGATTATAAAATAAATTCAGTTCTGTGGCCCGTTTTTTAATTTCATATTTTTGATCGAAGTCCAAAATTGAAATATAAAAAAAAGGCTTTTTTTTTTTGTGTTAGATTAAAAAACAAAAAATGTAATAAAATGTTACTTTTTAATTTTCTTTATTTTTGATTGACAGTTGAAAATGGAAAGAATGAATGATACATGGATTGGTAGAGTTACTGAACTTTAACATGGACATTTTCATTTTAAAGTTCTCCCAGACGGAGGATTCAACAGAAACAAGGTTATTTGTAACAACTGACAAGTTGAACTCCCCGTTAAAAGTTCCTGCTGTTACCTCAGAAATAACCTGTTTTAATGTTCTGATTGTGCTGAGACACAATCATTTTGTTGGATTTTGTTTGTAGACTTTTTTTCATTTTTTTTAATAAAAACAGGATGACATTAATGTCCTGGCAGTGGCAATAAGCTTTATTTTATTTTACATTTTTTAAGATGAGATTTACACTAAATATGTGTTACTGACAAGTGCTGATGTTAAAAGTGTTTGAACAACAAATGTTATGACCCTTTAGTTCATATGGCAGCAGAACATTTAAATAAAAGTGACCTTTACACTACTTTTGAATTCATTATTTGATTCTGCGTATACAATGCGATTAATCGTGATTAATCAGGGAAATAATGCAATTTATCACGATTAAAAATTTTAATCGTTGCCCAGCCCTAAAATTAATACAATGCTGCGACTGTCTGATGTTAACATAGCTCTGGTGTGGGACAGACCTATGAACCAGAGCTAATGCTAACAGAGAACTCAGCACCCTCCCTGCTGCTAAATCATATATCTTTTACTAAACGGTGGTTAAATCAATCATCTAATAAACAAAGTAAACTTACCTTGGAGTAAATGTAGGTGTGTTTTGTAACTTTTTCAACGTTCAGTTGCTTGTGTGGACGGACACAAATGAACCCACGACCTGCATTCTCCAGCATTTGTTTTATCTTTGGAAAGAGAATAAAAATGTCCCTCCAAACGTTCTGGACACCTCGAGTCACTGTTGCAGGTCCCCAGCAGCAATATTTCACCAGGGAGTTATTATAGTATAATATTAACACTGATGATACACATCGGAAAAATTACGAAATAACAGTCCTTAACAGAGGAGCAGCAAGTTTGTCCGACCTAGCAACAGTAACTAGGGAGGGGGCGGTGCTTACCGAAAGGTCAATTGATTTAAATCATTCACAGGCCTCTGTCAAACATATTTGCTCCTCCTGGCTGAAGTAGATGGTACAAAAACGGCCCGTTATAATTAGATTTTTGGCAGAAGACGCTCAGGAAATGAAGCGTGCCAGGTCCGCTCAGGAGGACCCGCTCAGGTTGGACCGGCTCAGCAGCACGGCTCGCCTGTCCTCCGCAGGAGTTTCAGGGTCAGACGAGCATATTTATGAACCCACGGCAGAGATCGCTGGTCTCTCAGTGAAGAAGTCGAGTTAATGACTTCATGACAGACTACGAGCACGATTAAACCACTTACGTCTCTGACTTGGGGGCTGAACTCCTCCTCCTCCAGTGGTCTGGTGGCGTCCGAGGGAAGCTGGTGATGAAAAGACCCAAAAGCTTACTCGTGACACGGAAAACGGCACGGAGCAGAAGCATGCCTGCCGACGGGAACCATTTCGCTTGTCGCGGCGCTCTCCCACAGTGAGTCCGAGCCAAAGTCCCGGACAGGAAGCACCACAGGACGATGCAAAGGGCACGTCACCTAAAAACCCCGAGGGCTCACCATCTCCCAGATGTACGGGAAGAGTCTGTCTCCAAAGTACTCGGTGGCTTCGATGGGCAGCTGAGCGGGAAGGTTGTCGATGGAGCACATGAGGATGCCGTTTCCCTCCACGCTGCCGAGACCAGAGACAATCAGAGGGTTTTAGGGTTAGGGTATTTGCATTTGGCGAAACAATAAGAAAATATCAAAGCTTGGTCGTTACGACGCACGATCACGAGACGGACAAAGGAGACTTCTGAGGACCTACAGACTAGTGCTGGGCGGTATACCGGCTCATACCGAATACTGGCGTTTATTTTTCTTATGATATGAATGTTTCATATACCGTAATACCGCTGAGTATGTACTGTAGCGTACACAACGTTGGGAACGTAAGTGCCGCAGAACATTGTTTGACAGGGGACTGTTTTGCAGTTGCACTGGAGGCACAACACGCTACTAGTTTCTGGTTAAACGGTGATGGCTGCTAACAGAGAAAGTCCTGAAGTGGAAGCTCCAGAACGGCAACATGAGACTGAGGAACTTCTTCCTAAACGAGGAGCCGTGTCTGTCGTGTGGAAGTTCTTTGGATTTAAAAAAGACGATGTCCGACAAACTACAATAATCTGCAAATGTTGCCGAGCTAAAGTTGTAGCCGCGGGAGGCTACACCAGGCTGGTGTTGCCTCCCGCGGCTACAACTTTAGAACGTTGTTTACATTGTGTAGTTAATGTTGATTTTTTACTCAATGTTTTTTTTTTTAAAGTTGTTTACAAAATATGAAAAATAAAATGGTTCTGTATTTTAACTGCAACTATCATCATTCTGATTCCTTCACTTAATCAGAATCACGAGTGCCACCTCTTTGTAAATAGTATCATTTTGTGAGGCCATGCAAACCTGTATTAATACTAGTGTAGATATGAATGTTTTTCTACAATATTCACTCCTTGTGACAGTAAAATAGGTCATTCTAAGACAATTTACTGCACCAATTCCTCTAAATGATTAGAAAATGTGGTTAACACCCAGTTGTGCCTTAAAAAAAAATACCGTGATATACCGTGAAACCGATATAACCGAATACCGTGATATAAATTTTTGGTCATACCGCCCAGCACTACTACAGACAGACAGAATGAGTAGAAATTATGATTTTTTTTTGTAAATCTCTAAACCATCTGAACACATCAGGCACCACTTACCGGTCTGGGAACTGCTCAGGGGTCATCAGCATCGCTCAAACACACTTATTCAACACAGAAACCCTCTCCATCCAGTCATTAACTAGCGCAGCTCAAGACCTGGACGACTCTCCCAAAACTAATCCAAGATTTTCTCCAGCGAAACTGGAAAAAAAAGAGACTCCCTTATACTGCTTTAAAGCTGCAGCAGCTGCTGTGTTAGGAGCAAGGCCAGATGTGTCCGTAGCTTCACCGCGTCCAGTGACGGCTGCACCGTTCTGCTCCGATACAACGGCGGGACTTCTGTTGCTCCAGAGGTCACTGGCAGAGCCATAACCGTAGTACCGCTGCTGCTTTGTACCAGTGTTAATACAGAAATACCAGTAATAATAATAATAATAATAACGCAGTTGAAGGTCAGGGTGAGTCTGTGTACGCTTTGATACCTCAGAGCTACAGTTGGAAACTTCACACAGGCCGAATGATGCAGCATTTTAATTTGTACAATAGTTTTATTAAATCACGACCATCCGATGAGACAAAATACTTTAAATTAAGAATTAAAAAAAAACTCTCTTTTTTAAGGCATCTCTACAGTTAGAAAAAATTCTACAACAAAACGAGGAGGGAAAAAAAAGGCACAGGCGCGTCTATGAAAGATCTGTAATTTCTGACATCTGGCTACAGATGTGCAAACCTTTGCAGGGGATATCAGCTTGGGTGAGTATTGGCAAGGACCACACAATACGATATGTATCATGATACTTCGGTCACGATATGATATTATCATGATAATATCATATCGTGACACAGGTATTATGATAATATCATATCGTGATACTTGGGTCATGATACAATATTATCATGATAATATCACATCGTGATACTTGGGTCACAATACGATATTATCATGATAATATCGTATCATGACCCAGGTGTCATGATAATATCGTATCGTGAACCAAGTATCATGATACGATATTATCATGATAATATCGTATCGTGACCCAGGTATCGTGATATCGTACCGTGACCCAGGTATCATGATAATAGTGTATTGTGACCCAAGTATCGTGATACGATATTATCATGATAATAGCGTATCGTGACTAACAAGTATCATGACACGATACGATATTATCATGATATCACGATATATTGCAATATTCTACCCAGTTAATATCAAAATTAAAAAGTAGAGATGAAAAATCAACTTGCTGTATGTGTTCATCAGATGATATTGATCATTCAGAGGACAAATTGAGTCAAAACTATTTGCTTCAAAACAACCTATTTATTGTTTATTATTAGTGTTTTTGCACATTTAAGTATTTTCCTAAAAAATCAATATTAGGAGCTGAAAAATCGATATTATATAGGGCAGCTGAAAATCGCGATATATTGCCAAATCGATTTTTTCCCACACCCCCTAATATGAGCGAGAGCACGCACGCCAACTGTACCTGTCGTGATCGATGTGCTGGTCGGCGTCGTACATGCAGAACGGCTTGTCGATGGTGGTGCACTCATTCATGAACTCGATGGAGCCTCCGGTGTCCGCAGATATGTCGCAGATGGCCAGCAGCCTGCGAAGAGAGGTGGTTATTCATGGTCGTCGTATCATCTTCTTCCACTGCATTTACTGTCAAACAGGAAACACGACTGCGCTACAGTCGCTCAGGCGATGCTCGCTGCAGGCGCTCTTACTTGTGAGGCAACGCCGGCGAGCCATCGTCGTCCACAAATGAGGATTTCTGAGGTCTTATGAGCTTCTGGGCGTCCAGTCGTCTGAGCAGTCTGGGGGTGTGGGGGTCCCAGTAAATGCCGTTGATCAGACAGGTTGTGTAGGGCGCCACCTGTGGTGAACAACACACGCCTCAATGCTCTCTCCTGTGTCATAAAGCGAGGACAGAAAAGAAGCTCGTCCAAGGGATTGAATGAAAATGGAGACAGCCACAGAGTTGAACAGTTATGAGGCCATTTCTGGACACGTGGAGACCGTTATACTTGGACATATAACAGTTAACAGGGTAACACAAGGAGCTTCCTGAGGAAAAGCTAAACTCTAAACCACCTCCAGGGCCTCAACTGGAACATCTCCAGTAGAAGACTGGTCTGATTGTACGTAAACAAATGTATTTTAGTCACATTTCTCACTACAGGGACTGTATCATACATCCACCCATCACTCTGGTTTAAATCAATCAAACGTAGGAGGATCTAGGTCTCTGTTGACACATTAACCAACCTCCTGACTAGCGATACACTAATCTCGCGAAACGATATGATACACGATATTCGGCTCACGATACGATATATATCGATATTCATCTTACAATACATTTACATCATTTTCTGAAAGATTTTCGAGGGACAAAGTGATTTTGGTGACATCTTGTGAGTGTTCCAATGACTTTGTTTGAATTAATTGAACTGAAAGCATCAATTACACATTATATGGCTGACAGGCAGCTTGCAAATGCTGGACAAAATGAATAAAAGATGTGTTAAGAAAATTTGTTTTACTTATTTAAACAGTGCAAATTGTTTCTTGCAAGCTTTTAAAGGTGGGACACGGAGGTTTTGAAAGGAGCTTAGAATATCGATACCCGCTACCCGGTAAAAATTCGTGAACTTTACAGTTCAGGTAGCAACTCAGGTAGCAATATTAACAATTCTGTCTGAAAAAAAAAAAAAAATTTTGGAATGCAAGAAAACTTTCACGTCATTCCTCCATGTTCCATCAGATCTGCTCCATGTGTTCACTGTCCTGCTGTTCTCTAGCTGGTTACTGCAGTGCGGCTCCATCTAGTGGCACAGATGTGTAATGACAACAGAAAGTCCAGTCCTCCATTATAAAACAAATTCAGTTCTGTGGCCTGTTTTTTCATTCCGTATTTTTGATCCAAGTCTAAAATAGAAATATTAAAAAAACAGGCTTTTTTTTTTTTTTTTCGTTTTTTGGTGTTATATTAAAAAACGAAAAACGTAATAAAATGTCACTTTAAAAATTTTTTTTTTACTTTGATTGATACGCAGATTGATAAAGTTACTGAAATTTAACATGGATATTTTCATTGTAAAGTTCTCCCAGACGGAGGATTCAACAGAAACAAGGTTATTTGTAACAACTGACAAGTTGAACTCCCCGTTAAAAGTTTCTGCTGTTACCTCAGAAATGACCTGTTTTAATGTTCTGATTGTGGCTCAGGATTTTGTTGGTAGACTTTTTTTATTTTTCATAAAAAAAAACAGAATGACATTAATCCCCTGCCTGTGGCAATAAGCTTTATTTTATTTTACATTTTTTAAGATGAGATTTACACTAAATATGTGTTACTGACAAGTGCTGATGTTAAAAGTGTTTGAACAACAAATGTTATGACTCTTTAGTTCATATGGCAGCAGAACATTTAAATAAAGTGTCTTTTACACTACTTTTGAATTCATTATTTGATTTTGCGTATACAATGCGATTAATTGTGATTAATCAGGGAAATAATGCGATTAATCGCAATTAAAAATTTTAATCGTTGCCCAGCCCTAATATTTAACAAAACACTAAACCAAGTGTCAAGCTCCATTTGATGTCAGAATTTATAATCTCTGTAGGGAATATTTCTGAACATAAATGGTCGATAGTAATGATGAAGACACGTAAATAAAAATCACAGCTTATATTGATTAACAAGGACTGTTTGAGCCGTTATTTCTACACTAATGTGACACGTTCTCTGCAGCACCGACACGACTTCACTGAAGATGACACCTCAGACTGACTGACAGCAGCAGGCGGGAGGTCGTGGACCGGGAGTGTTGTAACAGGGTTAGTTCACCGGCGGGACACAAGCACAACAAAAACACTCACGCTGGTCCTGAAGTGGGAGGTGTACAGCTCCGGATGGTTCTCGTACTCCATGGGGTCGTAGATGCCGTCGCTCTTCCTCATCAGGTGGTGGTGTCGGCTCAGGACGGTGGCGTAAACCTTGGTCATGTCTGCCGAGAAAATACACAATCACAAGTGCACAAATATTGAGTTGGGTCCAGAAGTATTTGGACAGTGTCTTTACCAACCATCACAGCGGGTCGTGAAGTGAAACATTCCAGATGGGATCCAAGTGTAAGACGTTCTGACATTTAGCATGAAGGAATTACAGCCATTTTAAGAAATGACCGCCCATCTCCAGAGGCTCAGAGTAGGGGTGCACGATAACTATCGGGCCGATAACAGGAAATTATGACTTCATCCCGATAAGTCCCATATCACGACGAATAGCCCCGATAACATGTATTTTTGTCAACAAGGCAGTGCCTCGCTCCCTCTGAGCCTTCAAGTTCAAGTGACGTCGGCATAATCAGAAAAACAATTTCTCAATCAGGAAAATCAAGAATACCCCCTCATGCCAGAAAACAACTTGTCAACTCGGTCATAATTTTAGTAGTTGCTAACTTGAATCAATATTCGCAGTATTTTCCCACATGTTACACATAAAAAAGAAAAAAAATAGAAAAGGCTGAAAGAACGACTAGCAAACGAGGGAACGTCCGAATTTACGTTACACATTGAATGCAGCATGCATTATGCTGATCACAACAAACATGGCGGCGGTGGCGTGGAACTTCATTAAAGTTTAAGAAGAAGATAGTTTGGTGGTTATTTGTGACGAATCCTCCGAGTGAATTCTACGAGGAGGGAAACACAAGCTTTAATACGAAAACCTGATCGGCCACCTACAACATAACAATCACTTCCATGGAGTTTTGAAATCACGCTAACTGCTAACTGAGCTAATGCTAACATGCACAAGCCAGCAGCAGTCTCTCCTCTCCCTCATTCCTCTCATCTAAAGCTTCCATGAGATAAAAAAACAAAAAAAATCACTGAACCTCATTTCCTTTAATTAAAGGTATTAATTTAAATAGAACCACAAGCCAAAATCCTTTAAATGTTAATCTTTTTCAGTTTGTAATTTTGATGCATGTATTTTCATCAGTTCAAGGAGCCTTTATTTTTATATCAGTCAGTAATGAACCTTATTTAAGTTAATGTGAGATATCAAATAGGTTTGTTTGATAGATTTATGAAAATGTTTGAGAGGCTTGACAATAGTTTGTCATTGTAAAGCCAATCAGCCAGAAGAAAATGTACCCAAATCCAACTGGAAACTGGCCCAACTGTAAAGCTAAAATTAACATTCTGGAACAGAAACACTGACTAGTTTCTGAGATGCATTTCACTCACAAACGCACATTCAGGAGACATAAACGCTAAAGAGACGTCTTACCTCCCGTCTCAGAAACGTCCTTCAGCTCGTGAGGTTCGACGTACTCAACGGGAAGCTCATTGATGATGTCCTGGGCTCCCTGGAAAGAAGGAAAGTAAGAACCATCTCAACCGGGCTTCGTCGCGTGAAACATTTGTGGCTGAATCTCGCCGTACCTTGGAGACGTTTCCAGTCCCGGTGAAGCAGAACGTGACGGGGCCGATGGATTTGGGCATGAGGCCCATGGAGATCTCGTAGCCGCAGTCCCTCACAGCCTGGATGGCCTGGCTGACGTTGCGGTAGTTGTGCGCCATGCCGATGTGCTGTTAACAACAAGGGAGCGGCGACGACGCCGCGGGAGTCGCGCTGGGCTCACGTGGGGCAAGGCTTTTCTGGTTCTGGATCAGATCTGCGTGGGACGGCTTTCTTACCATGAAGGGAGTGTGATGGCCAAGAGCCAAGAACCGAAGCCCGAGTCCGTGCAGAATGTTGATCATCCCTTAAAAAAAAAAAAAACGTAAAAACAAGAACTGACTCACGCGCATCCATTGTCTGGTCGAGAGACCCGGTCCAGAGCCCATTCAGTAAGGAAGCTTGGCGTTTTTCATACCTGCGACGCCGGCCCATTGACCAAACGCTACGATCCGGTAACCGTTGGCGTCAACCATCTTCTCGTAGTCTATGAGACGAACCTCCTAGAAAGACAAAAGAAATCATCTTCATTAGTCCTTTGGGGGAATCTGAGCGGAGACCAAGTATTATTTTTTACTTTACACGAGCGTCAGTGCACCAAGTTTGATATTTATACGAAGAAGGTCGACTTCTTACACGCCTCCCTCCTGGGTCCAGATAATTAATAAAAGAACTGAACCTCGCGGAATAAAATGTAACGGCGCAACCAAAAACCTTCCCTCAATCAAGACTGATCCATTACTTCTGATTAGAGCTGAGCGATTTTATCGATATATATCGATATTTTATCAAGTATCAAGTATCGATTTTTCAGCCGCGGGTATCGATATTCTAAGCTTCGTTCAAAACCTCCGTGTCCCACCTTTAAAAGCTTGCAAGCAACAATTTGCACTGTTTAAATAAATGAAACTATTTTTCTCAACACATCTTTTATTCATTTTGTCCAGCATTTGCAAGCTGCCTGTCAGCCATATAATGTGTAATTGATGCTTTCAGTTCAATTAATTCAAACAAAGTCATTGGAACACTCACAAGATGTCACCAAAATCAATTTGTCCCTTTAAAACCTCTCAGAAAATGATGTAAATGTATTGTAATATCGATATATATCGTATCGTGAGCCGAATATCGTGTATCGTATCGTGTATCGCTACAGCCCTACTTCTGATGCCCAAATCTGAAAAAACATCCACCTCATCACCAAAACAGTCACTAATACGTCTGACCAATCAGATGGAGTCTCACTACCCGACATGCCGTCTTACATGGGGACGACGGAGGGGAAAACCTGGGCGAAGACATTATTTTTCCTCCTGCTGTGTACTGAAACCCCCTCACACAGCAAAAACATCCGGAACAGACCCATGAAATAGACCCGTATCGGGGTCCACTTGCACTCAGTGCCGGATCCTCTTTGGAGCCAGATCGCGGACCTTCTGGCTCCACGCTGTGTCCGGTCCACATCTGTGATTAAAACCTTGCCTCTGCGGCGGGTCCACTCAGAACCCTGAAATCCACTGGGGAACCAACAAACTGACTGGACAAACTGATAAATCCAGGTGTGTCTGAGTAGCTACAATGTTCAGACACACCTGGATTAATCAGTTTGTCCAATAATAATAGGTATTGATGCTCACAAAATGAATGTAGAGTAGCATAGCCAACATAGGCTACTTAACAAAAACAGAATAGCCTTTAACTACTTGGTTTGTTTTTGGTTTTTTCACTTCCTGCTAGAGCGCCCCCTGAGGGCTGAAGAAAAATTCATAGAAAAGCCGCATCTCTGTATAAGCCTCATGGTTTAAAGCGTGGGACAGAGTAGCGGCTTATAGTCCGGAAAATACGGTAAACAGCTTCAGAGTCATCTCTGGTTGGTTGGATTTGTGAGGTCACAGGTTTGATTCCTAACTTTTGATATCATGTGAGAAGACACTTCAGCAAGAATAAAAAAAAAAAAAAGGAATCTACTCATTCAGCGAAGGTAAAGCGAGAACTTGATGCCGTGGTGGAAACGACTCACCTTCTTCAGCAGGTCCTCCAGGAGCCCCATGTTGGCCTCCTGCGCTTTGATGGTGTGGGAGAAGAAGGCGTAGGTCTTCCTGGGAATCACCTTCTCCTCCGGCGGCCTCTTCACTCCAACTATGAGCGACGCCTCTGAGATGTCCTCCTCGACGACGGCGCCTGCCTTCATGTAGAACTGAAGACGCAAAAGCACGAGGCGTCAAACATTATCTTTAATTGTTTTTTCTTCTTTAAATAACTGGAACGCTTTAACGACCGACAGCAACGTTTATGTCATCCGTTTCTCTGCAGAGCCTGAACAGGAGACGCCTCATCTTTCCTCTCGTCGCCTTCATTTCATTTGTCAATACAGTACAAACCCAACTTTGAATTTCAGCCGTGCAACACATTCCTAAAAGAGCTGGAACTTTTATTGCTCTTTAATTCCTTCTCAGATCAGATAAAAGTCGGCGTAGAGCCCGCAACCGCCCGGACAGTCCGGAGCGAAGCCTGATTGGTTCCCCGTTCTTACCCTCTCGTGGATGGCTCTGCGGTTGGAAGGCTGGACCAGGACTTTCACCCCGGCGTTGGTGAGCTCCTTGACGTGGCGGGGGGCCAGTGGCGCCCTCCTCTCCCACGGGTTGACGTCCTCGCGGCGGATGGCGATGACGGCCCCGCGGTGTTCATGGCGCCGCTGACCCACCAGGCAGCCGGACCTCCTCTTACCTTGGTGACTGAGGAGCCTGAACATGACGTCGCTTCCCCTGCTCAGGTTAAAGACAATAGTGACAGACTGCTGAGGGCGGCGCGCCCCCGTCAGAGGGCGGCGGCTAACGACACGTCATTCAGAGGGTCAACGCTCGTGTTTGCTGGTGGGAGAGAGCTGCTGACAAGCAGGTGGCCCTGACGGGTGACGAACCCGACAGACAGACGGCTTCGACGGTGTGAGGCCTCGCAGGAAAAGCACGAGTGTTGAAGAGGAATCTTCCACGAAGGCGTGAGAGCTAGCAGAGCAGCGATCGTTAGGGATGCACCATAACCGATAACTTTCAGCTCCTAAAGGCCGATACCGATAACCGATAACACACACATATACCTAAGATCAATACATCAATACTATGAACAAAACCAAAAATAGTTTGGACTCCTTAAATGAACAGATATTTATCTTTTACATTGAAAAACTATTGTCAAGCCTCTCAAACATTTTCATAAAGCTATCAAACAAACCTATTTGATATCTCACATTAACTTAAATAAGGTTCATTACTGACTGATATAAAAAAATAAAGGCTCCTTGAACTGATGGAAATACATGCATCAAAATTACTAACTGAAAAAGGATTAACATTTAAAGGATTTTGACTTGTGGTTCCATTTAAATTAATACCTTTAATTAAAATAAATGAGGTTCAGTAGTTTTTTTTTTTTTTAAATCTCATGGAAGCTTTAGATGAGAGGAATGAGGGAGAGGAGAGGAGAGACTGCTGCTGGCTTGCACATGTTAGCATTAGCTTCCGTTAGCTTCCGTTAGCTTCCGTTAGCTCGCGTTAGCGTGATTTCAAAACTCCATGGAAGCGATTGTTATGTTGTAGGTGGCTGATCAGGTTTTACGTATTAAAGCTTGTGCTTCCCTCCTCGTAGAATTCACAAATAACCACCAAACTATCTTCTTCTGAAACTTTAACGAAGTTCCACGCCGCCATGTTTGTTGTGATCAGTACAATTGCATGCTGCATTCAATGTGTAACGTAAATTCTTCAACATTCCCTCGTTTGCTAGTCGCTCTTTGAGCCTTTTCTATTTTTTTTTCTTTTTTATGTGTAACATGGGGGAGAATACTGCGAATATCGAATTCAAGTTCATCAACTACTAAAATTATTGACCAGACTTAAAAGTTGTTTTCTGTCATGAGGGGATATTCTTTATTTTCCTTGACTGAGAAATCATTTTTCAGATTATGCCGACGTCACTTGAACATAACATTCACTGCCGGTCATTCAAGGACTATTGCGTGACGTATATATCGGGGATTTGACTTATTGGGATGACGTCATAATTTCCTGTTATCGGCGATAGTTATCGTGCACCCCTAGTAATTGTGAAAGCAAGTTATTTACTTCACTTGTGCTTTTCCTGCTGCAACAAGACAGCATGCACATTTAACAATCATTGACACGGACTCAGGACAGATTAACAGACGGGACAGGTGTCGTGCAGGAAAGGATGAGTGATGTAAAAGAGGAACTTATCTTTCCAGGTCCACTTAGTAAAATGTAAATACTAGGTTTGGATTGTGACGTGAGCGTCCCCGACCACGTCACAGACCCACTAAACTAAATCACAGGCTACGATTCTCACATCAGAATCGATTCGAAGAAACATTCGTGCAGTTTCACAAAGCTGCTTTTGACTTTTGTTTTTTATTTTCTTAACATCTGTGACCTGTAGCTTTAGCAGCGGGCGCACGCAGAGGTTCCGGGGTCCGGTCAGCACCGGGGCTGTCAGCCTCCGCCCACCGACACCCGCCCCGCCGCTCTCAGAAGCGAGCCGCCGACTCAAACGCACCTTTCTGTCCGCTTTTCTGTCCGCTTCACCGGCTCCAGCCGAGGAGACGACCGCGCGTCGGTTCACCTACAGCACGCGGGAGAGTCCCACCGAGGTAAGACGAGCCGCAACTTCCACACGGCACGCGGCTGCGAGGTAAACCGATCTGCTTCCAGTCGTCGTTTCAAAATAAAACCGGAGTGAGTCAGTTCTCTGCCTTATAGTTACGAAGAATTTTGAAGTTGCTCTCTGTTATATCAAAAGTTTGAATACCTTTTAATGAACTATTTCTCTGCTGCTAAACTTGTTGACACGGTCGCGCACTGGGCTCCGGTTTCTCTTTTATTTTGAAGGTACGCGCACCTTCTTTTTCGCGAATTTTGTGACTTTACGCTTCCCAGTTCCCTTCCCAGTTTGACGTTGGGACGAGTGGAATTTCCCAGGCCATCAACGCAAGGCCACGGAGCTCGTTTTGCTGCACGGCGGACGCCGCACAGGCGCCCTCGGCCCCGCTGAGTACCCGCCCACCGGAGCCGCCCATCGGACACAAAGCGAACGCCGTTGAGTCGCTGTCCTTCCAGGAGACCCTCCGCACGTGCCCTCCGTGCCGTTTCATTTGGGAATGTGACCCGGCCGCCAATCAGCTTCCAGGGTGAAGGGAACGGCCTCCTTCGGTCAACTGACAGAGGACACTGGGTAGAAATAACTTATTAATATTATTATTATTATTATTATGTGTGGGGAACTTGCTCTTACAAAGGGAATAAATTAGTTAATTAGACTTGATTACAAAATTTGCTTTCACCAGCCTATTAGTTTAATTATCACTGCTTTTATTCTGCTGTCCTTGTTTTTTTTTTTTTAACTTGTCACAGGTTATTTTGACATTTTCGTTAACAACTGTCAGCATATACAGTCATGGAAAAAATTATTAGACCACCATTTTTTCTTCACTTTCTTGTTCATTTTAATAGCTGGTACCACTAAACGTCATCATGTTAAAACAGAGAAAAAGAAAACACTGAATGCATAAAACAGTGTTTTTGTATTACAACACCATAGCTATTGATGTAAAAACTTAAGTGATTTAGGTTATAATCAAGAAAACCATGGAAAATGGTAAATATCAGCTTTAAATAAAACTCTTATGAGCAATCTCTGTGGTTATCGTTATGTTTGTCCAAACAAATGTACCTTTAGTTGTACCAGGCATTAAAATGAACAAGAAACTGAAGAAAACAAGGGTGGTCTAATCATTTTTTCCATGACTGTAGATTACTGGTTATCCCATCAATTGGCAAAACCTTTTAATTTTTTTTTTCTTTGAGTCAGATATATTTGCAGTTTGATATTGCAGCAGATGTTCAACATCGCCGTTCCACATCTGGAGGAGCAGACTGAGGTGGTTCAGGCATCTGGTTAGGATGCTCCAGGTGAGTGAACGTGTCCTTCACCAGCCCTCATTTGCCCGTCTGATCTAACATTTAGGTGTGCACGATAACAGGAAATTATGACGTCATCCCGATAAGTCCGATATCACGATGAATAGCCCCGATAACATATATATATATTTATATTTTAACACGACAGTGCCTCGCTCCCTCTGAGCCTTGAATGACCAGCGTTTAATGTTATGTTCAAGTGACTTCGGCATAATCAGAAAAACGATTTCTCCATCAGGAAAATCAAGAATACCCCCTAATTGCCAGAAAACAACTCGTTAGCTCGGTCATAATTTTGGTAGTTACAGTATTTTCCCACATGTTACACATAAAAAATAGAAAAAATAGATAAGTCCGAAAGAACTACGAGCAAAGAGGGACAGAGGAATTTACATTACACCTTGAATGCAGCATTGTGGAACAGTGCGCTGATAAAAAAAAAAAAAAAAAAAAAAAAAAACATGGTGTAGAACTTCATTAAAGTTTCAAAAGAAGATAGTTGGCTGGTTATTTGTGACAAATGCTCCAAGCAAAGGAGGGAAAAATAGCACAAGCTTTAATACGTCAAACCTGATCAGCCACCTGAAACATAACCATCACTTCCATGGAGTTTTGAAATCACGCTAACATGCTAACATGAGCTAACATGAGCTAACGTGAGCAAGCCAGCAGCAAGTCAACCCCTCTGCTCCCCTCTCCTCTCTGCTCCTCGCCATCATCTCTCTCATCTAAAGCTCTCATGAGATTAAAAAAAAAAAAGCTACTAAACCTCATTTACTTTAATTACTTTCATTTGAATGGAACCACAAGCCAAAATCCTTTAAACATAATTTTTTGTTACTATGGAGTGCACTTTTTCAGTTTATTTACACAGACAAGTCTAACTTGTGTCAGTACATTATGACCTGTGCATTATTTTTTATCGTCATTGAGGAATGAACGTTTTCAGTTAGTAATTCTGATGCATGTATTTCATCAGTTCAGCCTCTTTTTATATCAGTCAGTAATGAACCTTATTTAAGTTGATGTGAGATATCAAATAGGTTTGTTTGATAGATTTACGAAAATGTTTGAGAGGCTTGACAATAGTTTTTCAATGTAAAAAATAGATATCTGTTCATTTAAAGAGTCAAAACTATTTTTGGTTTTGTTATAGTATTGATGTAATGATCTTAGGTATATGTGTGTGTTATCGGTTATCGGCATCGGCCTTTAGGAGCTGACAGTTATCGGTTATCGGTATCGGTTTAAAAAAACAGTTATCGTGCATCCTTACTTACATGATTTATCTGTAACCCTGATTCTGTTGAAGAGGACTGGGATCACCAACGATGACCCACGTCAGGGGGGACAGACGAGGAGACAGTGACTGGTGTGGCGTGTATTGAGATGACACATGTGCTGCACAGATTATGTCCAGCATGTTTCAATAAACCTGAGCGATGATCAACTCATCAAACCAGGCCAGTTTAGTGAAAAGATGGTGGACAGTCACCTCCATTTCTGCTCTGATGATAATCTGCTTCCTTTGGCGTATCGAGCGCTACCTCCTACCAGGCTGGGCATCATGATCGTTAGCTTAAGCTGTAAAGCTGGGACAGACGTGACAAGCAGAGGAGAGGAGAGTCTGACTCTGCCTTCTAAAACCGGCTGCTTTGAACAGAGGCGTGACTCACGTTTGAACGCGGAGCTGTTGTGTTGTATCCCCGCGGTATTCTGGACAAATGATGTCACAGATATTTTAACTTCAGGAAGTTTGAGGAGAAAGGGGCACAAATAAAGTTTTTTAAAGCTGGATTGGTCAAGAAGAGAGATGACAGGCTGCAGCAGCAGAAGAACCAGAGACACCCGTCACCTGACAGAAGAACAAGATGGCCGTCCTGCCAGCGAACAACAGAACACGGACGGCTGAAAGCTGGACGTGCTAGCCGCTGAGGGTAAGCGCCCAACCAGGAGCGTGGGTCCATGGACCGCCAGAGACGTTTGTTTCGTCTATCTTTGTGGCCCTCAGTACCGTCCGGATGTGCTTTGGTTGCCACGTGCCCTGACCGCCTGCCTCTCTAAGCCCCAGGAGGTCCAGGACCTCCTTTATTTATTCTTAAACGACTCACTAGCGGAGGAGGAGCTAACTCTGTTCAGTTTCTGTTCCTTCATGTGATTATTCCACTTATTGAGATAAACATTAAAATNGAAAATGATGTAAATGTATTGTAATATCGATATATATCGTATCGTGAGCCGAATATCGTGTATCGTATCGTGTATCGCTACAGCCCTACTTCTGATGCCCAAATCTGAAAAAACATCCACCTCATCACCAAAACAGTCACTAATACGTCTGACCAATCAGATGGAGTCTCACTACCCGACATGCCGTCTTACATGGGGACGACGGAGGGGAAAACCTGGGCGAAGACATTATTTTTCCTCCTGCTGTGTACTGAAACCCCCTCACACAGCAAAAACATCCGGAACAGACCCATGAAATAGACCCGTATCGGGGTCCACTTGCACTCAGTGCCGGATCCTCTTTGGAGCCAGATCGCGGACCTTCTGGCTCCACGCTGTGTCCGGTCCACATCTGTGATTAAAACCTTGCCTCTGCGGCGGGTCCACTCAGAACCCTGAAATCCACTGGGGAACCAACAAACTGACTGGACAAACTGATAAATCCAGGTGTGTCTGAGTAGCTACAATGGTCAGACACACCTGGATTAATCAGTTTGTCCAATAATAATAGGTATTGATGCTCACAAAATGAATGTAGAGTAGCATAGCTAACATAGGCTACTGAACAAAAACAGAATAGCCTTTAACTACTCGGTTTATTTTTGGTTTTTTCCACTTCCTGCTAGAGCGCCCCCCTGAGGGCTGAAGAAACAATTCATAGAAAAGCTGCATCTCTGTATAAACCTCATGGTTTAAAGCGTGGGACAAAGTAGCGGCTTATAGTCCAGAAAATACTGTAAACAGCTTCAGAGTCATCTCTGGTTGGTTGGATTTGTGAGGTCACAGGTTTGATTCCTAAGTTTTGAGATCATGTGAGAAGACACTTCAGCAAGAATTTAAAAAAAAAAAAAGGAATCTACTCATTCAGCGAAGGTAAAGCGAGAACTTGATGCCGTGGTGGAAACGACTCACCTTCTTCAGCAGGTCCTCCAGGAGCCCCATGTTGGCCTCCTGCGCTTTGATGGTGTGGGAGAAGAAGGCGTAGGTCTTCCTGGGAATCACCTTCTCCTCCGGCGGCCTCTTCACTCCAACTATGAGCGACGCCTCTGAGATGTCCTCCTCGACGACGGCGCCTGCCTTCATGTAGAACTGAAGACGCAAAAGCACGAGGCGTCAAACATCATCTTTAATTGTTTTTTCTTCTTTAAATAACTGGAACGCTTTAACGACCGACAGCAACGTATATGTCATCTTTCACATCCGTTTCTCTGCAGAGCCTGAACAGGAGACGCCTCATCCTTTCCTCTCGTTGCCTTCATTTCATTTGTCAATACAGTACAAACCCAACTTTGAATTTCAGCCGTTGCAACACATCCCTAAAAGAGCTGGAACTTTTATTGCTCTTTAATTTCCTTCTCAGATCAGATAAAAGTCGGCGTTGAGCCCGCGAACCGCCTGGACGGTCCGGTCGTGAAAAGCAGATCGGTTTCCCCGTTCTTACCCTCTCGTGGATGGCTCTGCGGTTGGAAGGCTGGACCAGGACTTTCACCCCGGCGTTGGTGAGCTCCTTGACGTGGCGGGGGGCCAGTGGCGCCCTCCTCTCCCACGGGTTGACGTCCTCGCGGCGGATGGCGATGACGGCCCCGCGGTGTTCATGGCGCCGCTGACCCACCAGGCAGCCGGACCTCCTCTTACCTTGGTGACTGAGGAGCCTGAACATGACGTCGCTTCCCCTGCTCAGGTTAAAGACAATAGTGACAGACTGCTGAGGGCGGCGCGCCCCCGTCAGAGGGCGGCGGCTAACGACACGTCATTCAGAGGGTCAACGCTCGTGTTTGCTGGTGGGAGAGAGCTGCTGACAAGCAGGTGGCCCTGACGGGTGACGAACCCCGCAGACAGGCGGCTTCGACGGTGTGAGGCCTCGCAGGAAAAGCACGAGTGTTGAAGAGGAGTCTTCCACGAAGGCGTGAGAGCGAGAAGAGCAGCGATTGTTAGGGATGAACGATAACCGATAACTTTCAGCTCTTAAAGGCCGATACCGATAACCAATAACACACACATATACCTAAGATCAATACATCAATACTATGAACAAAACCAAAAATAGTTTGGACTCTTTAAATGAACAGATATTTATCTTTTATATTGAAAAACTATTGTCAAGCCTCTCAAACATTTTCATAAAGCTATCAAACAAACCTATTTGATATCTCACATCAACTTAAATAAGGTTCATTACTGACTGATATAAAAAAATAAAGGCTCCTTGAACTGATGGAAATACATGCATCAAAATTACTAACTGAAAAGGATTAACATTTAAAAGATTATGACTTGTGGTTCCATTTAAATTAATACCTTTAATTAAAATAAATGAGGTTCAATTTTTTTTTTTTTTTTTTTTTATCTCATGGAAGCTTTAGATGAGAGGAATGAGGGAGAGGAGAGGAGAGACTGCTGCTGGCTTGCGCACGTTAGCATTAGCTTCGCGTTAGCTTCCGTTAGCTTCCGTTAGCTCGCGTTAGCGTGATTTCAAAACTCCATGGAAGCGATTGTTATGTTGTAGGTGGCTGATCAGGTTTTACGTATTAAAGCTTGTGCTTCCCTCCTCGTAGAATTCACTCGGAGGATTCGTCACAAATAACCACCAAACTATCTTCTTTTGAAACTTTAACGAAGTTCCACGCCGCCGCCATGTTTGTTGTGATCAGTACAATTCTGCAGGCTGCATTCAAGGTGTAACGTAAATTCCAACGTTCCATTCCCTCGTTTGCTAGTCGCTCTTTGAGCCTTTTCTATTTTTTTTTCTTTTTTATGTGTAACATGGGGGAGAATACTGCGAATATCGAATCAAATCATCAACTACTAAAATTATTACCGACTTAAAAAGTTGTTTTCTGTCATGAGGGGATATTCTTTATTTTTCCTTACTGAGAAATCGTTTTTTTTTCAGATTATGCCGACGTCACTTGAACATAACATTCACTGCCGGTCATTCAAGGCTCAGAGGGAGTGACGTGCGTGTTGACAGAAATATATCGGGGCTTATTGGGATATCGACTTACTGGGATGATGTCATCATTTCCTGTTATCGGCCCGATAGTTATCGTGCACCCCTAGTAATTGTGAAAGCAAGTTATTTATTTCACTTGTGCTTTTCCTGCTGCAACAAGACAGCATGCACATTTAACAATCATTGACACGGACTCAGGACAGATTAACAGACGGGACAGGTGTCGTGCAGGAAAGGATGAGTGATGTAAAAGAGGAACTTATCTTTCCAGGTCCACTTAGTAAAATGTAAATACTAGGTTTGGATTGTGACGTGAGCGTCCCCGACCACGTCACAGACCCACTAAACTAAATCACAGGCTACGATTCTCAAATCAGAATCCGAAGAAACATTCGTGCAGTTTCACAAAGCTGCTTTTGACTTTTGTTTTTTATTTTCGTAACATCTGTGACCTGTAGCTTTAGCAGGGGGCACACGCAGAGGTTCCGGGGTCCGGTCAGCACCGGGGCTGTCAGCCTCCGCCCACCGACACCCGCCCCGCCGCTCTCAGAAGCGAGCCGCCGACTCAAACGCACCTTTCTGTCCGCTTTTCTGTCCGCTTCACCGGCTCCAGCCGAGGAGACGACCGCGTCGGTTCACCTACAGCACGCGGGAGAGTCCCACCGAGGTAAGACGAGCCGCAACTTCCACACGGCACGCGGCTGCGAGGTAAACCGATCTGCTTCCGGTCGTCGTTTCAAAATACAACCGGAGTGAGTCAGTTCTGCTTATAGTTACAAGGAATTTTGAAGTTGCCCTCTGTTATATCAAAAGTTTGAATACCTTTTAATGAACTATTTCTCTGTTGCTAAAGTTGTTGACACGGTCGCGCACTGGGCTCCGGTTTCTCTTTTATTTTGAAGGTACGCGCACCTTCTTTTTCGCGAATTTGTGACTTTACGCTTCCCAGTTCCCTTCCCAGTTTGACGTTGGGACGAGTGGAATTTCCCAGGCCATCAACGCAAGGCCACGGAGCTCGTTTTGCTGCACGGCGGACGCCGCACAGGCGCCCTCGGCCCCGCTGAGTACCCGCCCACCGGAGCCGCCCATCGGACACAAAGCGAACGCCATTTTCGTCGCTGTCCTTCCAGGAGACCCTCCGCACGTGCCCTCCGTGCCGTTTCATTTGGGAATGTGACCCGGCCGCCAATCAGCTTCCAGGGTGAAGGGAACGGCCTCCTTCGGTCAACTGACAGAGGACACTGGGTAGAAATAACTTATTATTATTATTATTATTATTATTATGTGTGGGGAACTTGCTCTTACAAAAGGGAATAAATTAGTTAATTAGACTTGATTACAAAATTTGCTTTCACAGCCAGCTTATTAGTTTAATTATCACTGATTTTATTCTGTTGTCCTTGTTTTTTTTTTTTTAACTTGTCACAGGTTATTCTGACATTTTCGTTAACAACTGTCAGCATATACAGTCATGGAAAAAATTATTAGACCCCCATTTTTTCTCACTTTCTTGTTCATTTTAATAGTGGTACCACTAAACGTCATCATGTGACTAAAACAAGAAAAAAAACATGAATGCATAAAAGCAGTTTTTTGGTATTACAACACCATAGCTATTGAGTAAAAACTTAAGTGATTTAGGTTATAATCAAGAAAACCATGGAAAATGGTAAGATATCAGCTCTTAAATAAAACTCTTATGAGCAATCTCTGTGGTTATCGTTATGTTTGTCCAAACAATGTATTTAGTTGTACCAGTTAAAATGAACAAACTGAAGAAAACAAGGGTGGTCTAATCATTTTTTCCATGCTGTAGATTACTGGTTATCCCCATCAATTGGCAAACCTTTTAATTTTTTTTTTCTTTGAGTCAGATATATTTGCAGTTTGATATTGCAGCAGATGTTCAACATCGCCGTTCCACATCTGGAGGAGCAGACTGAGGTGGTTCAGGCATCTGGTTAGGATGCTCCAGGTGAGTGAACGTGTCCTTCACCAGCCCTCATTTGCCCGTCTGATCTAACATTTAGGTGTGCACGATAACAGGAAATTATGACGTCATCCCGATAAGTCCGATATCACGATGAATAGCCCCGATAACATATATATATTTATATTTTAACACGGCAGTGCCTCGCTCCCCCTCTGAGCCTTGAATGACCAGCGTTTAATGTTATGTTCAAGTGACTTCGGCATAATCAGAAAAACGATTTCTCAATCAGGAAAATCAAGAATACCCCCTAATGCCAGAAAACAACTCGTTAGCTCGGTCATAATTTTGGTAGTTACAGTATTTTCCCACATGTTACACATAAAAAATAGAAAAAATAGATAAGTCCGAAAGAACTACGAGCAAAGAGGGACAGAGGAATTTACATTACACCTTGAATGCAGCATTGTGGAACAGTGCGCTGATAAAAAAAAAAAAAAAAAAAAAACAAACATGGTGTAGAACTTCATTAAAGTTTCAAAAAAGAAGATAGTTGGCTGGTTATTTGTGACAAATGCTCCAAGCAAAGGAGGGAAAAATAGCACAAGCTTTAATACGTCAAACCTGATCAGCCACCTGAAACATAACCATCACTTCCATGGAGTTTTGAAATCACGCTAACATGCTAACATGAGCTAACATGAGCTAACGTGAGCAAGCCAGCAGCAACCCTCAAGTCTCTCCCCTCTCCTCTCTGCTCATCGCCATCATCTCTCTCATCTAAAGCTCTCATGAGATTAAAAAAAAAAAGCTACTAAACCTCATTTACTTTAATTACTTTCATTTGAATGGAACCACAAGCCAAATCCTTTAATCCTTTAAACATAATTTCTTTGTTACTATGGAGTGCACTTTTTCAGTTTATTTACACAGACAATTCTAACTTGTGTCAGTACATTATGACCTGTGCATTATTTTTTATTGTCATTGAGGAATGAAAGTTTTCAGTTAGTAATTGTGATGCATGTATTTCCATCAGTTCAAGGAGCCTTTATTTTTTATATCAGTCAGTAATGAACTTTATTTAAGTTGATGTGAGATATCAAATAGGTTTGTTTGATAGATTTACGAAAATGTTTGAGAGGCTTGACAATAGTTTTTCAATGTAAAAAATAGATATCTGTTCATTTAAAGAGTCAAAACTATTTTTGGTTTTGTTATAGTATTGATGTAATGATCTTAGGTATATGTGTGTGTTATCGGTTATCGGCATCGGCCTTTAGGAGCTGACAGTTATCGGTTATCGGTATCGGTTTAAAAAAACAGTTATCGTGCATCCTTACTTACATGATTTATCTGTAACCCTGATTCTGTTGAAGAGGACTGGGATCACCAACGATGACCCACGTCAGGGGGGACAGACGAGGAGACAGTGACTGGTGTGGCGTGTATTGAGATGACACATGTGCTGCACAGATTATGTCCAGCATGTTTCAATAAACCTGAGCGATGATCAACTCATCAAACCAGGCCAGTTTAGTGAAAAGATGGTGGACAGTCACCTCCATTTCTGCTCTGATGATAATCTGCTTCCTTTGGCGTATCGAGCGCTACCTCCTAGCAGGCTGGCATCATGCCTCGTTAGCTTTAGCTGTAAAGCTGGGACAGCAGAGGAGAGGAGAGTCTGACTCTGCCTTCTAAAACCGGCTGCTTTGAACAGAGGCGTGACTCACGTTTGAACGCGGAGCTGTTGTGTTGTATCCCCGCGGTATTCTGGACAAATGATGTCACAGATATTTTAACTTCAGGAAGTTTGAGGAGAGAAGGGGCACAATAAAGTTTTTAAAGCTGGATTGGTCAAGAAGAGAGATGACAGGCTGCAGCAGCAGAAGAACCAGAGACACCTTTCACCAACAGAAGAACAAGATGGCCGTCCTGCCAGCGAACAACAGAGACATGGACGGCTGAAAGCTGGACGTGCTCGCCGCTGAGGGTAAGCGCCCAACCAGGAGCCTGGGTCCATGGACCGCCAGAGACGTTTGTTTCGTCTATCTTTGTGGCCCTCAGTACCATCCGGATGTGCTTTGGTTGCCACGGCCTGACCGCCGCTAAGCAGGAGGTCCACCTCCTTTATTTATTCTTAAACGACTCACTAGCGGAGGAGCTAATTCTGTTCAGTTTCTGTTCCTTCATGTGATTATTCCAACTGAGATTAAAAATATGTTGGAGAATCGAGCTCACGGGTTATTTTTTAGGCGTGTAAAGATAAACCGATTTGAATCAGTTATTGGTCTGTGACGTATGAGATCCGAGTGCATTGGTCAGCGGAGAACTGGATCGGTAAAAATGCACTACGAACGATCCGATGTCCCATATTTACGACCGTGAATCGGTTTTCCTGAAGTTCAGCGACCCAGACCTGCCATTGTTGTGCCAACGGGCGAGTGAACTCTCACGAGACTCCAGTGTTGACGTTTTACCTGTAAGAGTCGTGACGTCAGCTATGTAGCTGAGAGCAGCTAGCAACATGTCAGAGCGGCTAGCAACATGTCAGACAACGCAGATGAAATATACAGCGCTCCTCACCACAGGTAAATGTAGGTAGGAAATGTGAAAGTACGCTCGTCTGCCTTGTCCCCGGCGTGGACATCACTAGCTCCTGCTTCTAGTCCCGTTTAGCAACGTAACCTCCGAGTACACATGAATGAAGAACGTTCTGGAATAATGGAACAATCTGGCCTGATTGGTTCTGGACAGAATTTACTGACCATCCAAGTGTCATTTAAACTGCCGATTTCTGAAGTGCTCCGTTTGCTTATTAGGGCAATTATATGATAATTAAATAAAAAAAAATCTCCCAACTCTGACCCCCCCCCCCCCCCCCCCCCCCCATACACACACACACAATAATAGTAAACTTCTCGGATCTACACGATTCACGAAGGTCACCATTTTTGACTTCAAAACGGCAAATTTTGCCAAAAGGTGGGGGATTTTCATGCCTGAATTATTAGTTATTTAGTGTTGAGAGCTTTTTGTGATAAAAAAAAAAAATAAGAAAAGTTAATGTTCAGAGTTACAGGCATCAAAAAGACATGTTGAATCTAACATGCTATTTTCTATAACTGCTTACTAAAGTTTTGGATCCATGTATCTTGTTGTTTGTGATGTTTTACTGTTGAAGTTCACCAGTGACTGAATCACTAGTGATTCTGAATTTTTGCCTTTAATAGGCAACTTAATTGTTTCATAACAACTACTTTTATTTTTTTGGCTCTAATGGCCTTTATTGAAAGTGGAGAGACAGGAAGGGGGGCAGAGAGAATGGGGATGACACGCGGGAAAGAGTCACCGAGCCAGGAATCGAACTCACGACCAGCCGACCAGCCTCTGTATATGGCCGCCTGCCCTAACCACTGCGTCACCGGGGCGGCCACTACTTTTATTTTTGATATCTAACAGCCTTATGCTCAGTGTATTCTCACATTAGCAGGAATAATTAAACTTTGTGCTATTTTTATCTTTTTTTTTCTGTTGAGGGAAAGTAAGAATTGGATTTTAAGTTTGAGCAGAGTTTTGCAAACCTGTGAAGTGAGGCACCAGATTGGGAGTTTTGCGTTTCATTATGTAATGTCAATTATCCCTCCAGGTATATTGTAAAGGCTTAAGTTAATGTTTCTGAATTTATGTTCAGTAGGCCTGGTTTAATGTCTCTTGGACACTAAATAAACAAAAGAACACTATTTTGAAATTAAATTTGTGTTTCTCTTTTTCTTCTCAGTAATAAAGCAAAAGAAGTAGTTGGGGTTAAATTGTCAATTTTTATCGAATCGAACCGTATCGAATCGTTTACTATTTTTTATGAATCATCCCTGAATCGGATCGTTTTGTGAGTGAAAGATTCACACCCCTAATTATTTTACTATCTCTTTATTTCACGTGTTTGCAGCAGGAGGCCGTGGAAATAAAGAGAAATTCACTTCACACATTTCTAAGGTTTTCAGTCCAGCTCCTTTTTTTTTTAAGTTATAATAGCTTTACACTCTAAAAAGAAACACCTCCAGACTCTTCCTTTCAGTCTTCCTGAGACTGAAATGAAAATGGGAAAAGCCTGACAGACAGAGGGAAGACACCGCCACAGATGACTAAATGGGTTTGTTTCCTTCAGCGGTTTGAATTGTGCCTGAAACAAATGATGTTTCATCATCTCACCCTTTTGATGCACATTTAACGCGTGCAGGAACTTTGATTTAACTTTGATTTCTTCCAGCGGAGGAACAACAGTCCAAAAAAAGGAAAAAGAGAGTAGCGACTGCACCAATGAAGATTGATGAATATTGGAGAACGTCAGTACTTTGAAATTAGGGGTGCACGATAACTATCGGGCCGATAACAGGAAATTATGACGTCATTCCAGTAACTCCGATATCACGACAAATAGCCCCGATAACATATATATTTTTGTCAATACAGCAGTGCCTCGCTCCCTCTGAGTCTTGAATAACTGGCAGTGAATGTTATGTTCAAGTAACGTCGGTATAATCAGAAAAAACGATTTCACAATCAGGAAAATCAAGAATACCCCCTCATGCCAGAAAACAACTCGTTAAGTTCGGTCATAATTTTAGTAGTTGCTAACTTGAATTGATATTTGCAGTATTCTCCCATCATGTTACACATAAAAAAAGAAAAAAAATAGAAAAGGCTGAAAGAATGGACTAGCAAACGAGGGAACGTGGGAGTTTACGTTACACCTTGAATGCAGCCTGCAGCACAGCGTACTGATCACAACAAACATGGCGGCGTGGAACTTCGTTAAAGTTTCAGAAGAAGATAGTTTGGTGGTTATTTGTGACGAATCCTCCGAGTGAATTCTACGAGGAGGGAAGCACAAGCTTTAATACGTAAAACCTGATCAGCCACCTACAACATAACAATCACTTCCATGGAGTTTTAAATTATGCTAACGGAAGCTAATGCTAACGTGCGCAAGCCAGCAGTAGTCTCTCCTCTCCTCTCCCTCATTCCTCTCATCTAAAGCTTCCAGGAGATTAAAAACAAAAACTACTGAACCTCATTTACTTTAATTAAAGGTATTAATTTAAATGGAACCACAAGCCAAAATCCTTTAAATGTTAATCTTTTTTAGTTAGTAATTTTGATGCATGTATTTCTATCAGTTCAAGGAGCCTTTATTTTTATATCAGTCAGTAATGAACCTTATTTAAGTTAATGTGAGATATCAAATAGGTTTGTTTGATAGCTTTATGAAAATGTTTGAGAGGATTGCCAATAGTTTTTCATTGGAAAAAATAAATATCTGTTCATTTAAAAAGTCAAAACTATTTTTGATTTTGTTCATAGTATTGATGTAATGATCTTAGGTATATGTGTGTGTTACCGGTTAACGGTATCGGCCTTTAGGAGCTGAAAGTTATCGGTTATCAGTATCGGTTTGCATCCCTGGTTGAAACCATAAAAAAATAAACGTAAAGCTTTTGTGTGGACAAAAGTTGTCTTTTCCACTGCACAAATTCAAGACAAGGACAACTCAGCAGTCATCTGATCATCGGATCGTCGCTCGGATCTCTCTTGTCGCCGTCAGGAGTCCTTCACCGGCACCAAACCACATTTACCTCTGTCCTGCAGCTGGAGGAGTCCTGAAGCTGTGAGAGGAACCAGAACCAGGCTGATGATGAGCAGGTCCCAGGAGGCAGTTGCTGCTCTTCGTCTTGCTCCAGAAATCAACATTTTTTTTTTATAGTGCCATTATTTATTTTACAAACAAACAAAAAAAATCATTGGGGCAACACTGAGCCTAGGGTTGGACATCGTTTGGATTATAATGATTCTTGATTCCGATTCTTTGATCTGTAGGTCAACAGATCGCGACTTATCTAACTGTAGAATTTTTTCATTAAAAAAAAACTGAGAAGGGGAGGAGCCTTTTTATCACGTAGGCTGTTTGTGTGTTTGCTGTCATTTTAGCCCTCGCAGCCAACGTGAATGGGGGGTCACGTTGTTTGTTCGGCTTTGGAAAATAAATAAAAATGTTCCCTCCAAATGTTCTGGACACCTCGAGTCACTGTTGCAGGTCCCCAGCAGCAATATTTCACCATGGAGTTATTAAAGTATAATATTAACACTGATGATACACATCGGAAAAATAGCGAATTAACACAGTCCTTAACGGAGGAGCAGAAAGTTTGTCCAACCTAGCAACAGTAACTAGGAAATGAAATGAAAAATACTTTATTAATCACAGAAGGTAAATTCAACATTGTAATAAGGGGGGCGGTGCTTACCGAAAGGTCAATTAAATACGCTATACTCGTTTATTTTTGTGATGCCATGCAGGCGAAGGTGTTTTGCCATATTAGTCGTGCTCCCTCCTTTGGCAGTAACACGCTTCCCGCAGGTGTTGCACTGCGCCAGGTAGCCGTCATTTCCCAGACTGAAATGCAGCCAAACTGGAGAGCGGCGTCTCTTGGGATCCATGTTGTGGCGAGTGAAGTCCCGTCAGCGACGGACGTGACGTCGCCACTAGCGCGGAGTTGAGTACGCCGGGCGGAGTAACATCAAATAGTGCAAAAAAATAAAATAAATAGCGCGGACATTTAGGAACTGAAAAAAGGAATTGAAATTCAAAAATCTTCTGAACGATTCCAGAACCGGACGTTAGGAACCGATTCCTGCTAGGAATGGTTTTTCGGTGCCCAACCCTAACTAAGCCCCTCTCATCGCTTCCACGGGACTTCAAGATGTAAAAGTGCTGCTAATCAACAGTCCCCGGTCCAATCATGAGCAGGTGAGCAGCCCGGCTGGTTCAGAGCGTCCAGGTGTGTGGTGACGTAACGCCAAGAGGGAACGACCTGAGCAGCCTAACGCTTCGTCAGTCTGGTTGGAGCTCAACCACTCAAAACAGCTGCCAGTCTTCCCAGGAGACCCCCCCCCCCCCACCCCCAGAGTCAAACCATGCTCAGAAACACAGACCCCACTGAGCACTGAGTCACGTGTTGAAGCCCACCTGGGAGGTTTGCAAAACTCCACCAGGTGATTCACACCTGGTACCAGAACAAACTCCACCTCAACCCAACTGAAATACACTGATCCCTTATTTTTCACAGTTAATGGGGACCGGCGCCCCCCACCCATGCGAAAATCAAAATTTGCGAACTGGAGCCAGAGCCCCCCGAGCCTAAATAATGTGTTTAAAATATGTTTAAAAACTGCAAAAAGTAGTGAAACAAGACAAAGGCTCAACTGTGGTCTTTCTGTTACCTTCACAGCCTCTGGTCTCTGAACCGTAGTAAACAAACCGCTGGTATTGTGCTATTTTTGGCTCATAATTAGCGGCTAACATGCTAACAACAACAAAAGAAAAAGTCCGGTTTTCTCTGCATGGAACGAGAACTTTATTCTGGCACTGCAGGAACTTGTAATGGAATTACATTACCCATAAGGCCACACCATTACCCATAAGGCCACCTTCTTAAAGGGGCCAGGCTGGCTCACAACATTTCTTCACTGTAAGAGAACGCGCACAAAATCCTGTGATGTTTCCACGATTTTTAAATTTTTTTTTAATTATATTATATATTTCTGTAAAAAAAAAAACATGAATAACTAAAACCGCAGAACTTAAAGCGCAAATTGGCGAGGGATCACTGTACTGCACAAAAACACGCTGAACGTGGATCTGGAAACAGCTACATGGAGGTACTTAGTGTTGCCCGCAGCGTTTATTTTCTCTTCTGGTTTCGGTTTTGTTGAATAAATAAACGGCACAGTGAAAGAAAAAGATTAACACACCGTTCTTCATCTGAGGCTGCTTGTGCGTCAAACCCACCACCGTCGGATGATTTTAATCATGTTTTTACACTGAAAAACAGGATTTAAGGAGAGGATGCTCATGCACGTGACTGTATCCAGATTCAGTTCTGATAGTCTGTTCCTGTTTGTCTGGTTAAGGAGATAAAAACAGCCTCCAGATGTTTGTCTCAGCTGTGTGGAACGAAAGGATGCATCTCGATTTCTGTTTTTTTTTTTTAATAATACATGCATGAAAGATGGATAAAGAAGCCTGTGCCTTCGTTTCTCAGCCAGCTGATATCTTATCCGGTCTTTAACCTGCTGATGAGGCCGGTGGGAAGCTGATTCTTTCCTTTTGTTCTGGTGAACGGTGTAAATTTACATCAGAAACCTGTCAAACTACAATCCTTGTGTTTTTCTGGTTGGTTCTTCTTGTCAGCAGACGCTGTGGCTACCTTCACCTGGCCGAAGGCTCCCCGCCTCACGACACCTGCACGGCCTCCGTTAAAAGCTCGTGAAACCGTTGAGCTGGAGTCCTCTGGAGCCATTTTAATATCAAATAAATACACACTTGATGCTTACGAGTTTATTTCTCTGTGAATTCGATGACATTGAGAGGAACCGTCACCAGACTCGTCCTTTCAGATGTGAGGCTCAGGTTTCAACGGCTCTGAGCTGGGGGGGCGGGGGGGGGGACGCCGCCATCGTTTCTGTCATTGTTACAGCAGTAAGTTGCTCATTAAAGGTCTGGCGGGGCCTCCGGGGCCTCGATGGGCCCCGTAGGGGTTCAGACGTGCTGGTTTCAGGCATGGAGGCGGGGGAGGGGGTCAAAGATGGGGATCAAACGGCCAGGGACGCTGAAGGAAATAAGAATAAAAATAAAACCTCTGTTGACGTGAAGACCAGCTGTCAGCTCTGTTTGCTTCTGTTCTTTAAATCATATTTTTCACGCCGGGGTAAAAAGGAAAGAAAGGAAGAAAAAAAAAACACAATATGGAGGAAATGATTTATGCACACTTAACTATTATAAAAAATAAAGTCAACGCCTCGGTAAACTTCACCACTGTGCACATCTGATTTGGTTACTGAGGCAAATTAATTAGGTAATTAAAGAGCAGAAGACACTAACTTCAGACAACAAAAACATTTTCTGGGCGTGAGAATCATCTCTGAGGAAACGATTTACCAGATGACAGATGTGTGAGAGAGCGAAGCTCGGGGGAACAAAACCACTATTCAGACCAGCATGTAGGGGCTCGTTATCTTACACCGTTAATTAATCACGAGCAGAGAAAGTGCACAGAAATGACCGAGAGTTCTTGATTCATGAAGCTCTTCTCCCTGACAAGAACGAAGGGCGGAGTTCCACGAAGGACTGGGGGCGGAGTTTCACGTGATGAGGTCACACACTTCCAGGAGGAGGTTTTTTTTTTTTTTTTTTTTTTTTTGGGGGGGGGGGGGGTGGGGGGTGGTGGGATGGGAGCAGAGTCCTCCATCAGGTCCCCTTCAGGGCTGCTGGGGCGACTGTCCTCCGGCGGGGTCGTGCAGCTTCCTGATGTGTGCTTCTTCAGGTCAAAGTTCCTGCAGTTCCTGCAGAAGCCCTTCCCGCAGGTGGGGCAGGTGAAGGGCTTCTTGTCGTTGTGCGTGTGCATGTGGAAGGTGAGGTTGTACACCTGGTGGAATGCCTTGCTGCAGATGGAGCACTTGAACTGCTTCTCCCCGCTGTGCGTCAGCTTGTGGTTCTTGTAGTTTCCTGCGGATGACCACGGGCAGAATTAGAAAAAAAAAAATGATGCTGATGTGCAGGAGCAGCGATGTGGTCTCCTTCAGGTTTAGAAATGTGAACTTTTTTTTTTTTATTACCTTTTTTTTTTTTTAAGCATGTTTAAATTAAATAGAGGGGGCGTTGGGATGAACTGCATTAAAACTATACAATAATAATGTCAGCAGCCAGTTTTTGCTAAATTTAGTAAAGTAGGTGGAACGTTTCATTAAATATATGAATTTTACAGAATGGCTGGTCACCTGACATCCCAGATAGCTGTAGGAAATGTTTAGATCAGGGGTGTCAGACTCATTTCCACTGAGGGCCACATCAGCATCATAGTGGCCATCAAAGGGCCAGATTGACAGCATGAATGTAACAAAATGCAATGAAAATCAAAATAAATTAAACTACACTTTATTGTATTGTTAAATAACGGTTTCTCTATTTATTATGTATTCAAGTTTCAAATATTTCACTCATTATTATATTAAACTCAGGGTTTGTGGTAAACATCACTGAGAGTATCCATTACCTTTGGTTTCAGAAGCGGTTTCTTTGTTTTTCTTGTAGGCTAAATTTAGCATACTTAGCTCCGTGTTTGCTGTCAAACCCGCCTCATAACACAAAAGACACACCTTTCACCTTCAGATACAAACTTGTCTTCTTTGTGCATCAGTTTTTCTTTTCTTGGACATGTTGGGGTTAGTTAGTAAAAGGTTTTTCTTTAAGTCCATCAGTGCTGAAAAATCGTCTTGCTCATAGCTACCGTTATTGTTGTGGGTAATGACGAAATGCATGATGGGAGATGTAGTTTATTGTCAATATGCTCATTAAAGCGGTGTAAGCTTATTGTAAGTCTTAAAATATTGGTTTGAACATTAAGCCAATAATGAACAAGCTCTCGAGGGCCACATAAAATCACGTGGCGGGCCACATTTGGCCCGCGGGCCTTGTGTTTGACACATGTGGTTTGGATGGAAAGGGTACTCTTTTTCACTGTGTATGGGACTGTCCAAAATGACAGCAGTATTAGAAGTCAGTCATGCAGACATGTCAAAGATTTCTGGAGTAAATGTACCTGCTGAAGTAAAAATATGTGTACATCCAGAGAATTGTGTTTTTAGCTCCAGACAATTAAAATTGATTGACTTTGGACTCCTGCAGGTCAGACGGTTAATATCTTTGTACTGGAAGAAAATGGATGTACCCTCAAATCATATGTGGGTGAAGGAGATGGCGTCATGTATCGTATTGGAATGACGTACTTATATCGTGAGAGGAAAAGGAGGGAATTTTGAAGAAATATGGTCGCCGTTAACTGAGTTTCTGAGACATTACGGAGGCAATTAAGGAAACGATGCTTAGTGCTGAGATTTTTATCTATCTGTTTAATTTTAATGTATTATTTTAATTTATTTATGTTTTTTATTTTTTGATTTTTGTTTCTTCATTATGTGTGCTGCTTGTTTTATTTTTTATTTTTCTTTAACTTGTTGTTTAGTGTAAATCTTATGTCAAATGTATCATTATCATCTGCTTGTTTTGTATTGTTAAAAACTCAGTCAATCTAATATGAAAAAAAATATATGAATTTTATTTTCTGCACTTGAACAAAATGAATCTAAATGTGTAATTATTTTTTTATTAGATTAGATTAATTATCTGATTGTTTTTAAATAAAATATATATTTAAATATTATTAAATGATAAGATAGATTTTACGGCCCGGCAGCCATTCGCTTAAATAAATAGATCAATAAATGGATGAATGAATCCACGCTGAGACGTCTTTCTCCCGCTGGTCCAGGGCCTACTGGATTAGTTCTGGTCTCGTGTTTATCGTCTCTATTAGAAACCAGACTGCAGAGCCGCCTGGAGGCTGTTGCAGACGATCCCAGCGGGACGCAGCGGCTTCATCTGGCATCCAGCCCGATTCAACGCGTCATTACTGGACTCTTGATGAGATGTTTACACTGTTTAGCCTCCCTCCTGTAAGTCATCTCATTCAGGCAACGCAGTAATTCCTCTGCATGAATCACTGCTTCAAAAAAATGTTGGGAACAAGGTGTAAAAACGCAGCGCGGGAAGGAATTATTTTTGGTATAATTTTAAGAGAATAAAAATTGATTTGCGCTAACTGCCATCGGAGGTGATTCAGTTGAAACGCACCGTTACACAGAAATAAAGGACATTTACAGTCTCACCTTTCTGATGAAATCCTTTCCCACAAAACTCGCACACAAACGGTTTGTATCCTGCGTGGATGCGCGTGTGCGTGTTGAGGGTGGAGCTCCGGTTGAAGGCTTTCCCACACTGGTTACACTTGTGAGGTTTTTCCTGTGGAAATGATCAGAGAGATAACTGGCACCCGCGTGGAGAAACATGCTCGTCACGGTCATGGGCAGAAGCTTTTGAAATGTCGCTGGATGAGTCTGCAGGAGGAGCTCAGTCCCAGAAAACCGGAGCTCAGCCCCTCCGTCTGCTTTGGAACCTTCTGGAAAACATCCGCTCAGTCTGGAGCGGCCTTCAAACTCACAGAGACGGAGAGCATCTGGACTTCATGTCAAATCACTGTGTTTAAGAGGTTCTGGAGGCTCTCTGTGTTTAGACTTTAACTCTTTAACAAACATGTAGGACTATGAGAAAAAATTAAATAGCACAAAGAAGGCAATTAATATTAATAATTATATTTATAATAATTAGGGCTGGGAAAGTCATTAATTTATTAACGCCGACGTTTATTTTATCGCGCATTAACGCATGTTGCTCACATGCTTTTGTTTTGAAAAGTCGGTCTGCGGAACCGGAAGATAATTAAACTAAAACAGACATGGAGAACGGTAAAAATCCGTGAACTTTACAGTTCAGGTAGCAATATTAACAATTCTGTCTGAAAATTAAAAAAAAAAAAATTCTGGACTGCACAAAACTTTTGCGTCATTCCTCCATGTTCCATCAGATCTGCTCCATGTGTTCACTGTCCTGCTGATCTCTAGCTGGTTACTGCAGTGCGGCTCCATCTAGTGGCACAGATGTGTAATGATCACAGAAAGTCCAGTCCTCGATTATAGAACAAATTCAGTTCTGTGGCCCCTTTTAAAATTTTGTATTTTTGATCCAAGTCTAAAATTGAAATATAAAAAAACAGGCATTTTTTTGTGTTAGATTAAAAACGAAAAATGTAATAAAATGTCACTTTTTAATTTTTTTTTTAATTTTTGATTGAGAATTGAAAATGGAAAGAATGATTGATACACAGATTGGTAAAGTTACAGAACTTTAACATGGACATTTTCATTTTAAAGTTCTCCCAGAGACGGAGGATTCAACAGAAACAAGGTTATTTGTAACAACTGACAAGTTGAACTCCCCGTTAAAAGTTTCTGCTGTTACCTCAGAAATTACCTGTTTTAATGTTCTGATTGTGCTGAGACACAATCATTTTGTTGGATTTTGTTTGTAGACTTTTTTTATTTTGTATAAAAACAGGATGACATTAATGCCCTGGCCGTGGCAATAAGCTTTATTTTATTTTACATTTTTTAAGATGAGATTTACACTAAATATGTGTTACAGACAAGTGCTGATGTTAAAAGTGTTTGAACAACAAATGTTATGACACTTTAGTTCATATGGCAGCAGAACATTTAAATAAAAGTGACCTTTACACTACTTTTGAATTTATTATTTGATTTTGCGTGTACAATGCGATTAATTGTGATTAATCAGGGTTATGCGATTAATCGCAATTAAAATTTTTTAATTGTTGTGCAGCCCTAAAAAAAAAAAAAAAAAAAAAAAAAAAAAAATAATATATATATATATATATATATATAGATATATATATATATAGATATATATATCCATATATATATATATATATATATATATATATATATTATATAATATATATGATATATATGAATTTCTTTATCGATGTGATCAACAGGTCAGAAGTGAATGAATCTAAAAGTTTAAAGTTGTACAGAAACAAATGATAATTCAACAAAACAGAATCAAGAGTGATAATAATGTTGAGTATAAACCTCTAACATTTAATCCGCGGCATCCGGACGAATGTGGCGACGAGAAATAAAACCTTGACCAGTTTCAGACTTTAGTGAAAAGCAACCAGAGGGTTCGGGTCCGAACCGGAACACCTGCGTCGGCTCACCTGAGTGTGGATGATTTTGTGTCGACACAGCGTGCTCGCCTGCCGGAAGCCCTTCCCGCAAACTTTACACACGAAGGGCCGCGCGCCGGTGTGCACGGGCATGTGGCGGGTCAGGTTGTAGTGCGCGTTAAACACCTGACAAGGACAAAAAAACGATCACATTAATACTGATGATGACGATTATAATTATTATAATAATAATGCAGGGTATTAAAAATGTTCTAACGATTGTCATTATAATGTTAAATAGATAAAGCATTATTATTATTATTATATAAAATAATAATAATAGCAATAATAATGCATGGTGTTGAAACTGTGCTAACAACTATAATAATAACGCAAAATAATAAATAAAATAAATAAATAATTAATATTGCTAATAATAATAAAAACAATAATTATATATGAATATATAAATAATAATGGTTTATAATAAATAACGTATTAATAATAATACTAATCATAATAAACTGCACTTCATCATCCCGATTTGGAGGCGAGATTAAACGAGTATTAAAACTGCAAAAAAAAAAAAAAGAAAGAGAAAAAAAAATGGAGTTCCCCTTAATATCATGTTGAGTCGATTAAAAGGAGGCGATCTGTCGGGGGGGGGGGGGGGGGGGGGGAGGGGGGGGGCATTTAATGGACCAATGAAGTGGACAAATGGTTTCTAACACTATAATGAGAGAAAAATAAAACAGCAACACGAGCCGCCAGATTAGTTTAAACTCTTTAATTCATGACTGGTCCCAGTTTATTCCAGTTACAGGCGGCGGGAATCCCGCATTTAGACCTTTAACCCTAATCTCTTCATTTTTCCTCAAAACATCCAATAATGTGACAATTCAGACACGAGCTCCGTGATTCCCAGAGAAACTGAGGATACAACTGAGGACCAAAATGAGGATAAAACTGTTAAAAGTGAGGATAAAACTGATAAAACTGAGCATAAAACTGAGGATAAAACTGATAAAAATGAGGATAAAACTGATAAAACTGAGGATAAAACTGAGGATAAAACTGAGGATAAAACTGATAAAATGAGGATAAAACTGATAAAAATGAGGATAAAACTGATAAAAATGAGGATAAAACTGAGGATAAAACTGATAAAAATGAGGATAAAACTGATAAAACTGAGGATAAAACTGATAAAACTGAGATAAAACTGATAAAACTGATAAAAATGAGGATAAAACTGATAAAAATGAGGATAAAACTGATAAAACTGAGGATAAAATGATAAAATGAGGATAAAACTGATAAAAACTGATAAAACTGATAAAATGAGATAAAACTGAGAGGATAAAACTGAGAGATAAAACTGAGAGGATAAAACTGATAAAAACTGATAAAAATGAGGATAAAACTGATAAAACTGAGGATAAAAAACTGAGGATAAAACTGATAAAACTGATAAAACTGAGATAAAACTGAGGATAAAACTGAGGATAAAACTGATGAGAGGATAAAACTGATAAAACTGAGGATAAAAATGGGATAAACTGATTAAAAAAACTGATAAAAATGAGGATTAAAAATGAGGATAAAACTGAGGACAAAAGTGAGTATAAAACTTAGGATGGGCCTGAAGTCACGAGAGCAAATAAATGCAGCTCTGGACGAGTCAAATAATCTAAAGTTACATTTCTGTTAGGAAATGGCGCTCTAGTTCATCTTTATTATAATGAGGCTGTTTGGTTTGGTTTTTCTGTTTCTTCAGTGGACAACAGAAGTCAGGAATCAGACAAACTCTGAAATGTTTCGGAACTGAGCTTCAGAATAAAGATGAAATTATTAGAGTAATTATTAGATCACGCTGATCACACAGATTATTGTCTTCTCATATTAATTTATTTATTTTTACACAGACAACGAATGGAACAACTTTGGAGTGTTTTTAGTGGGATTTGGTTCCCTTTCCACCGCCGTTTATTAAAAAAAAAAAAAAAAAAAAAAAAAAACGAAAAATACCTGTAAAAATATAATAATAATAATAATAATAATAATAATAATAATAATAATAATAATAATAATAATAATAATAAAAGCTCACCTTGCCGCAGACCTCGCAGGTAAAAACTTTGGGCTTGCTGCCGGGACAGGAGCCGCTCAGCCGGGCGGTCGCCGCCGCCGCCGCCGCCGCCGCGGAGCCCTTGAAGATCTTGTCCGTGAGGAGGTGCTCCCGCTCCTTCATGTAGTGCTGGATGTGGCTCTGGGAGAGCTCCTTGAAGGCCTGGACCCCGGCCATGCCGTACCGCTCCCCGGCCTGCTGCAGTCCCGACTTGCTCTTGTCCGCCATGAAGGCTTTGTTGCGCGCGGACAGCAGGTACGAGGCCATCGGGTGCAGGTTGACGAGGCCCGCCGGCGCGGGGCACGCGCCGCCGCCGTCCACGCCGCGGTTCAGGTAGCACACGGTGCCCACGGCGGGGAAGGAGGACTGGTTGACCACCCGAGGTCTGAAGAGTTTGTACTGGCCGGCGCTCGGGCTCGCGCCGGACTCCTCCTGCTGGCCCGCGTAGTTCAGCCCGAATCCGAAAATGTCCGCGGGAGCCGCCGCGGGAGAAGAGGCGTCCAAGTGGCCCGGATCCAGACCAGCGATGCAGAGCCGGTGGCCCGGCTCGTACCCGAGCGGCACGAACGGGATCATGCACTGCAGCGAGGACGGACAGACGTCGGGTTTCCCCGCGGGAGCGGGCTGGAACCAGGCGGGGAGCGGTATCGACCTGGGCTCGGGGGTCCGGGCCATAATCCGGTCGATGGAGAAGGCGAGAGGCTTGGCGCTGCTGCAGCCGGAGGTGAGCATGTCCGAGCCCGCGGGCTGGCTCCCAGAGGCTGGGGGGGAGCCGAGGATCCCCGCTGGGCGGCAGAAAGGACCGTCCATCACCTCCGCGTCAACCGCAGCCGAGACGACAGACGCGACTACAAGCTGCGGGGTCGGTGCGGCTCCTCACCGGCCCGCGGGAAAGGGCATCATCTGCCGGGGAACCCCCACCCCCTCCCCGCCCCCCCGCCTCCAAATCACCGGCTCTGCTTCCCCGCGTACTGACGCCAATCAGGGCAGCCGAGACTCACTCGATACCTGCGTGTGGAGAGCCGAGACCTCGCTGATCGTTACCGTCCAGGAAGGAGAGCGGGAAAGTAGATCATTTGCTCAATTCTCCTCCGTCGATTCTCTCCGCTTGTCGCCCCTGGATGAAGAGGAGGAGGAGGAGGAAGAGGAGGAGGAGGAGGAGGCTGCTCTCTACTTGCCAGGACTCCGGCTCAACTGGAAGGAAGTTGGTGAATCCCGGGTCCCCTTGTGGCTTTTGCGTGACATCACTTTTAATCTCGACAGGGCGGACGCGCGGCGGCCGCGGGGTCACGAGCCGTCAGCGTTTCAGATCACGTTCCGGAGGCGTCTTTGCTCCTCAGAGCGCAGCGCTTTTACGCGCGCGGTTCACGTGGCGCGTAAAAGCGCGCAGCGGAGCTCCTCCGGATCTCTGAACCACAAACTCTGACTCTTTTCACGCGCCAGAATCTGATCCGCACAGGCGAGATTTGTTACATTTCTCCAACAGAACAGAGGGAGAGAAAAAAAAAACCCCTAAACTATTGTCATGAAGTCTTTTCACGCGCGTCAACGGCTCTTTTACGCGCGGATCCAAACTGAGAGTTCAGATGATGAATCAGACTGACCGCACAGCAGATTCCTTAAACACAATATCGAGAATTAAATCAACTCATGCAGAAGTAGAGGATAAAAATAGGATAAAAAAGAAGCGATCATGAATGTATGTCCTCTTTCTCTTTTAAGAAACTGCCAGATAATTTTTTTTCGTTGAAATTCTGCTGTCGTTTCTCTAAATACTTTTCTTAAAACTCAAACTAAGCTGTCGCGAAATACATTATTATTAAATCAGAACTATGAACGGGACACACTCTTAATAGAATTTGTGAGGCCGTTTGCACTGACATGGACATATTTGAAATTAAAAAAGAAAATTTGGTGTTATCCAAAAAATAGCTGTTTAATTTTTTTTATATATTTTTATATATATATAATATTAGAATCATAATATCAATAATATCGATGATCGAGCTTCTCACCCTATCTCTGAGAGCTATTTCATTGTATCAACTATGACGCGTAGATCTATGAGAGCTTCGCCTTCCGATGCTCCCTCTTCATGATCTGCTCCGATCTCTTCGATGCTATATCGTATTAATAATATCCCCAATTTGGTGAATAATAATACAATACTTTTACATTCCAACACATTTCCGCAGCTGATAACATTCCGAATGCATTCAGTTTACATGCGTTATGAACTGGTCTCTTTGATACCGTTTCTTTACTCGTATTATAAGTTTCCGTAACTAGTAATCGTAAACCGCCGATATATAGTAACGTAATCGATAATTAACGCTATTCTCCGCGTACGCTACGGAAATTCCTATGCCTCCGATCGACTCATCGTCTCCTGATCTCCGCTTCCGTCGAAAATGCAGTCTTCTTGCTGATTTAATCGTTTCTCATGTCGTAATTGAAGTCCCCAGAGAACGAGGGAGTCCCCAGATGGAAATTCTCACCCATCCAAGAAAAAGGGTGGTACTCTGAACTGTATTTGTGCATAAGCACAAACAACAGTCAGGACCCGTCCCCCCACCCGGAGGCGGAGAGAGGCTACCTTTCGTCCACTGGGTAAACCCAATGTACGGCGCCAAGTCGGGGGGCAATAAGTATGCCCACACCAGCTCGGCGCCTCTCACCCGGAGCAACTCCAGAGTGGAGAGAGTCCACCCCTCTCGAATATGTTCCAAGCCCAAGCCGTGCGTCGAGGTGAGTCCAAATATCTAGCTGGAAGCTCGACCTCAACACAGCTCAGGCTCCTTCCCCGCCAGAGAGTGACATTCCAGTCCCTAAGCTAGCTTCTGCAGCCGAACGCCAGGGTCCCCGAATCGCCAAGCTTCTCGCAACCTCTATGTCCTGCAGGTGGTGAAAGTGGAGGCCATTCTCCCTTCGTGAATGGGCAAAACCAGGCGCTCGCCCCCGAGCCCCACCTCCAGGCCTCTCCAGAGGGGGCCCCGGTTCCGGGCAAGGGAAACCTTTTTTCTCCATCGTTTTGTCTGTCCCTCAACCTGTTTGCTGGGTGACCCTTCCATAATTTTTCCACCACGATAAGGTGGTGACTCATGGAGGAGTAATTTTTTTTATATATATAATAATTATTAGAATGTAATATCAATAATATCGATGAAGCCGTTATCAATATGACGCAGGTATTACTGCTTCTATGAGCCTGCTGTTTCTTTGGTCATATTATTAATAATAATAATATATTTCTACATACCTGCACAAACTCAACAGGAACATTCCGTTGCTGCTGGTCTGAAATATTCTTTACATCCATTATTTATCTTTATACGCGTTTGTACTTGTGTAATAACCGAACTAGTAATCGATAACCGCCGATATTAGTAACGGACTCTAATTAAACAGCTGCTCCGATGACGTCATCATTCCCGCTCCGATCGACTTCGTCTCTGATGCGTTTGAACAGAAGTTTCTGCCTTAAATGTTTTTTTAATTCGACCTTGAAATGTGAGTGTTGTTCTGAGAGACGCAACCAGCTAAAGAACGAATAAAAGACGCAAAAAGACAAAAAAAGACAAAAAAAAAGTGGCTCCTCGTTTTTTTTATCGTTTTCTCTGTTTATGTGAATAATCTTTTCTACTGAGAAAAACTGTCTTTTCTGTAATTAGCACATTTATTGTGCATTTATTTGTACATTTATTCGAAATGACTGACTTTAATTTAAAAAAAAATATATATATATATGATCAACACCAGTGTTATTGTGTTACAAAATATGTTACAGTAATTATTATTATTATCATTGTTATAATATAATAATAATAAAAATAATCTGAATTTGTTAGAATATAAATAAAGCATGGTGATGATTTCTATTATAAAATTAAATTAAAGGCAGCCAGCAGACAGTTTCTGGATAATAAAAACCCTTAAAAAAGCTTCTCAAAATAGAAAGTAAGACGTTTTCTAAGACATTTAAATGACAGAAAAGAACCAACCAATTCAAAATTAAATCAAGTGACAAGTATTGAAGCAACTGATGTTGACAACCTGGATAAACGATAGATGAAATTAAAATAAAGAGAAACGTTGCATTTGGTAAAAATCCTGATTTAATTTCAGAGACGTGAATGATTTGAATAAACTCCAGAAACATCTTTCATTTAAGATCGCTCCATGTTCTCAGATAAAACAATAAAATAAAAGCACGACAGCAACAAAGAAGCTGTTTGGCCCAGATGAAGAAATCAGAAGAAAACAGGCTGATCTGAACCCAAACAGACGCGCAGACGCGTTTCCAGAGAGCTGCAGTCTTCTAGAAGAGACCTTCATCAATCCATCCGTTTATCTAAATCAAATTAATGTTATAATAATGCTCGATTCAGAAAATCAGACTACAGGTATAATTATTCAGTTGTGTCTGCTCTACTCATGTTATATCTGTAAATATATATTTTCAGGGAACCAGTTGGGTTTATTAAGGTGATCAATGCGCTGATGCGCGGATCAGCCTTCCTCCCTCCGCTGGAGCATCCTCACATCCTCCCTTTCCTCCTCCATCCTCACTGCTGGTGTGGGGTCTGACACGCGCTCTTTTTATTTTATTTTATTTTGTTTTAGTTTATTTTATTTAACCTTTGTTTATACAGGTAAGACACATTGAGATCAAGATCTCATTTTCAAGTGTGACCTGTTCAATAATAAATCACAATGAAATACATATAAAACAATCAATATAGTTATTAAAAACAAACATAAAATAATAAATATGTTAACAAATACAGTTACCATGGATCCAGACACCTCAGACCTGGACTCATCGGTCCAATACACTGCTTCCAGCCGTCTGACGTCACTGCAGAGTTTCCTTTAGATTAGAACTTCCAATCTTGGAAGTTGTTTTTTTTTCTCTTGCCCCCTTTTTTTTTTTAAATCTATTTTCTCCAACTTCAGGTGTCATCGGGAGCTTTCCATAACGGAGCAGTTGTCAGCGCTCACCTGGGCGGTCAGTGGGCGTGGTTTATGCTAAATAAACTCCCAGGCTGTGATCATTTGGAACTAACTAACTTACACACATCCCTGCTGTTACAGAGTTAATTATTAGTAAGAAAATGATTTATGCGCAAATCTAGATTTAGAAAGATCCTGGTTTATGACTGAGGAGCAGTGAAACACCTGTTTCTCCAGGAGGACACGCCCACTGTCCTGTTGGGTCTTTTTAAAGGAATCCTTAGTTTCTGAACAACCTTCTTTCCTCAAAACAAGCGTCAACCGACACATTTCAAAGGAAAACTGCTTTTGTTTTAGACCACCTGCTTCTGTTAGCAGCTGCTGCTGCTTCTTTATTTTTTCCAGAACTGACTCTTAAGACTCAGTTCTGGAAGACTGAACTGTTGAAACCTGGACCAGCAGCTGGGCCTGCAGCTGGACCAGCACCTGGACCAGCACCTGGACCAGCAGCTGGACCAGCAGCTGGACCAGCAGCTGGACCAGCTGGACCAGCTGGACTGGACTGGACCAGCTGGACCAGCTGGACCAGCACCTGGACCAGCAGCTGGAGCAGCTGGACCAGCTGGACCAGCAGCAGCTGGACCAGCACTGGACCAGCAGCTGGACCAGCAGCTGGACCAGCAGCTGGACCAGCAGCTGGAGTGTCACCGAAACCTTTAATCACAACTGTGATCAACATACAGGACTAGGAACCATGATCTGATATTAATGTAAGGGGTCAACAAATAAGGTGACACTTGTCATATTAAGTTAAGATGACAGTAGAATAACACTTAACTGGTTTGTTTTATTACTTCTTAATGTTTTTTAATCATGTCATGAATATTTTACAGTAATTAAAAACATATTTAAAAAAGATTGAGAATTTAAAACACATTTGTTTAATTTTAATGACCTCTCACGGCCCACCTGCAGTCCCACGACGGCCCACCAGGGGGCTGCGGCCCACACTTTGGGAACCACTACTCTACAGTATGTTAAAAATATGAAGAAAAACTTGCTGCCAAATGGTCTTTATTATCAGACAAAAACAGGTCCTTAAGGTTCACGTTTGCGCAAAATATGAACTAGTTTGTGAACTTTGGTTCAATGAACGCGTTCAGGTACAACACTGGCCTTCAACGATTTAGTTTGGCCCTCAGAGGACGTCATGGAAACAGAAATGGCTCTTAAAGCTTCCCCAGCCTGAGGAGGAGTAACGGACAACGCTGAACCAAACGCCAGTTGGGATCCCGCCTTTGTGGTCACGTTACAATTTCTGATTAAGTCATGTGACTCGGAAAATTTCCAAGATGCCCCTTTGGACATGGAGCTGGTTTCAAAACTCAGTATCACCGATAGTTCCCATCAGCTCTGGGATCATTTATCAGCTGGAAACATCCATAATAATCACGATCAGAAGGTCCACGAGGAGAGAAACTTACCAAATTAATCTTCTCATCCAGCCAAGTAGCAGCGAAACAGACGTTCATCCAAAAATGATTTCATATGTAGCAGGATAACTGATGTTATTGGTGAATTTCCTCCCAACATAATGCAAATATTGTTGGTTATTACTATTATTTTTGTACTTTTATTACAATCTAGGTCATAAATAGTATAAAAGTCCAGTTTTAAATCAGCTGGGGTGCTGTTAAAAATTGAAAATTTGAAAATTTCATTAAACCCAGAATTAACAGAACAGAGAAAACAAATATTAAAATTACAATTTAAAGAACACATTTCAATGTTTAATTTTTTTTACAAGTTCTTTTATTTCACAGGTGATGTCACATGTCTGTCATCACTGCTGGAGTTCATCTCTGACGTCGTCAGCGGCCTCCATGGAGGCGGGAAACCATTCATGAGGAACTTCGCCTTGATCGTTTATGGTCGGTGTGGAGGCGAATCCACCTGTGCAGACCTCCAGGTGGGCTGTGATTTAGAAAGATCTCCACCTTCCACCTCACGTTCCACATGGCGGGAGATCACGTGACCGGGCCCTGGACGGTAGCCTGGAGGTCCACGGGCTGGAGCTTTCCAGATTACCAGGAAAATGACCTCGTTTCTTCTCTAGATGGTCCAGTTCTTCAGTTTAAACACTTGATACGTTTTCTATCTTCAATTATGGAAGAAAAAGTGTGTAAGAAATATAAATCTTTAAATCTTTATTTACATCTCAACAGGCTTCTCTTTGGTTGTTCAGCGCAGACGCAGTGAAGCAGGAACACCTGGTTGCTTTAAAAACGCTTTTAATAGTGACACTTGACACCTGAACAGAAACAGGTGCGAATAGAGCAGAAGAGTCCAAATAAACTTCTTCACATCGCGTTCTGTATGGAGCCCTGTTTGGGTCATAATTCAATAAATAAATGAGTCTATTATTATGAAATACAGGCGTTTATTATTATGAAATACGTATCCATTATTATGAAATATTTCCCATTATTATAAAAAAGTGTAATTATTATGAAATATATTTTTATTATTATTTAATCTTAGTTTAATGCATAATAGTTTTTTTCAGAATCGCTTTTTTTTTTAATCTATGAATGAGTTTTTACATAATTGCTTCCTTTTTCATAAGAATGATCTTTTACATAATAATGACATTTTGCCACTGGGCGGGGCCAGTGGTTGACCTGCACGCTCATTGGCTGATCCTTCTCCATTCTACGCTCTGACATCAACTAGTTATGCTAACATGAGGTCCCGTTAGCAGCAGGCCGTAGCGTCATCAAGGTGCGCTGCTAGTCCGATTGTAGCTATGGCAGCTTAGACTGAGCTACGGGAAACCTTGACGTTTCTTAGTCGATGTCAACTTTTAACCGTAAACTGAGGTGCATTCTGCCACCTACTGGCCTGGAGTATATAAATTGCACCTCTAACGATATTCACTGTTCTGTTGCTTATGCCTGAATGAAAGAGCAGCCAATCACATAAATGGCTCCGCCCTCTCTGCTGTGATTGACACACAAAACATTCTTATGAAAAACAAAGCCATTATGTAAAAGCTCATTCTTATGAAAAACTAAACTATAATAATAATAATGGGAAATATTTCATAATAATAAACGCCTGTATTTCATAATAATAGACTAATTTATTCATTAAATTATGACCCTAACAGGGCTCCATAGTTCTGGCCCTGAACAACACTGACACAAACCAGATGTCCACGCTAAAACAGGTGGCAGCCTTAAAAAAAATAAAATAAAAACAGAAAAAAACAGTCAGGTACAAGTATTTCTCAACGATAAACGAACACAGGTGAGTAAACGGCAGCGATGAGACGCGTCATCCTTTCACCGATCCAGTTAAAGTCAGGATTAGTTCAGCTTCATATCACACTTCTAAGACTTTTTACCAACGTTGGGTCACTCCACAATTCTTCACGACTGCAAATATCACGATGGACAGAGAGATGTGGATCTACAACAGATCTACAATCACAAGATTTCACCAGGTTTCCCTCAACAACAACGACTACAAGAACAAAAACTCAAATCCCTCCAGTCTCACAGTTCTCCTGCAGGATCCAACATTTGAAAACATTCATGTGGTTTTTAACAGTTTTTAACATCCTCCTGTGGCTGCGCAGGTAGAGGTGGGCGTGGTCTTAACCTGTCCTGACCTCCAGTAACGCTGCATCACAGATGTGGTGAGCAGCGGGTCCGCCGGCGTCTCTCCCGGGTCTGTCGGTCCTGTTGGGCTGCCATGAGAGTGGAGCGGCGGTTTTAACGCATGAACATATCCGGGCGTGCGCCATAGCAACCAGGCCAAGGGGGAAAACAAACGCTCACTATTGCTAGCAAAGCCGATGCATTTTACATTTGTGCCTGTTGTGTCTGATTTCGTCGTATTTTTCTGGTGATATTTAAAAAAGTTTGTGCAGTTTACGATGGGGGAAAGATGGTGGAAAACTGTCGCGTGTTCAACTGCACCAACAATGTTGCTCGCCAGCCACATTTGTTATTTTATATGATTCCTAGCGAGGCTACTGAGCCTGAAAGAAGAAGAAAATGGCTGCTCGCTATTAACAGAGCAGACGAAGATACTCCAGGGATGCTCAAATCAGACTACACGTATGTGGTTATTATGTTATTATGTGGTTGGCCACTGTCTTCTGCCTGACAGTCTGAACTAGAGATGCGCGGATGACGTATATTTTAACCCGCAACCGCTTCTTAAAATCTCTATCCGCCCGCTATCCATTTGCAGGAACAATTTTTCACCAATTTTCAAAACCGAACCGACCCGCCATCCTTTTTAATAATATGTAAAATATTTTTTCTTATTATTATTATTTGAGTGCTTCAACCGCGACCCGCCCGAATTTAATTAAAGTATTATTTTTTGACGAGTCATCCGCCCGATATGCGGATTATCCGCTCCGCCCGCGGGTGCGCAGTTCAACCGCGCATCTCTAGTCTGAACCCACCCCGAAATGAGAAACTGATCTGAAGTTTTCCATCGACTCTTGGTTGTATACACCTAAAAAACAAATCAAAACAAATATAATAAAATAAAATCAATAGATCTATTTAGACCCTCTATTGTCAGTTTGTATTGCATAGCCAAGGGGCCAAGGCCATGGCCGACCAACAGCGACCAAGGCCTAGGCCCTAGCCTGAAGCAATGTACTAAACTCTAATTTACTTCTTTATGTATTGGGGGCTGTGTATTGGTGTATAAATATTTAAAACACTTTCTAAAAACTTAGGGGGAACTCTTTACGAGGAGTCTTTATGAGATAATGGTACACATCTGGGTACACATCTCGGTACCCCATTCGTCCAAGAATCGGCTGTGTGCTTGTATGGACACAAATCTAGGCCGACTATGTCCAGTTTTGCTTTATACTGGTATATTGATATTGGTAACGATATTGGTAAGCCATGCTCGCCACCACAGGCACCAGTGACGATCGACAGACTAAGTTAAAATACAATAAAGATGCTAAAATGGAAATAACTGAAGGAACTGTGAGTGAAAAACACCTGACGCTTTGAAATCTGCAATTTTGTGACGCTAAAACCAGAAGTGTAACCATGGCTGATCACATGGTGCGTGACGTCACGCCAATATCGAGAATGAACGGACGTCAAGGTCGTCACGTGGAGGTTGGAGGAGGGGCCGCAGGACTTGTTTTCCGCTTCTGTTGGACCTGCGTTGAGTTCTACTTTTAGACGGTACAACATCAAACTAATCAGACAGTTTAAAAACAAAAAAAAAAACAAAAAAAAACAATGATTTGGTTTAAAACAGTGTGCTCATTTCTAACTTGGTCTGGAGCTCTGATCCGATCCGGCAAAACTAGAAAGCAGATTTGGATTCACGTAGAGAAACGTGCGTTTCCATCAAACCCAAAGAGCGGCGCTGGTCTCCTGGCAGCTGGGCTGTCAATCATGTTGGTCCACAGCAGGACGTCCTCAGAAGATCTGATCCACACATTTGATCTCCTCTGAGGATGAATCCTGCTCATTTTTTCACCATTATATTCTTCAGACAACCCCTACACTTTCCTGTTTAAAGGTGTGGTGGGAGATCTTTGAAAAAACCGTTCCAGCAATCCAACTCAAGTGAGATTTTGAAAATATACACTCCCTCCCTCTTCAGCCCACGCCTCGAAACCACGCCTTCACATGATTCGCAACTACATGAAAGCGCACGCTGTCAATCAATAAGCAGCATTTATCAGTTTGTGCATGAAGCTTATTGTTAAAAGGTATAGCAAAGATATTGGGAAAGCTACCGTCAAGGATAACAACAGCCTAGCTAACGGTGTCACACATAGTACTGTAGCCTAGTTGACTGAGTTGCTAGCTTAGCGAAATTCCATTAGCTGGAATATGTTCGTCATGTCACTCGATGGACAATAATTTTGTCATCATCTTTCATTTTCTCACTGACTGGGTGAATAGTCCTACAATACCCGTAACCGATCAGTTTGTTGAAATATTATATAATCAGAACGACATCATCTTACCTATTCAGTAGAAACTGGGCCACCTTGGCGTCGGTCTGGAGCTCCTTTTCATTTTTTAGCTGGCGCCAGCGCTGGAAAGCCGTACCAATAACCGCTCTGGTTCTGTTTCGTTCTTCAGTTAGCTTTTGCATGGCTGTTGCTTTTTCAACAACAGTTTTCTCTTTGATTTTGCTGCCGGTTGACGTCTTCCTCTCTGCCACTGTTGCAACCAAATGATCTGTGCGAGCTAACTTGATTTCTGGCTTTCAAATAGCAACGCTATTGTAGGCTTATTCACCCAGTCAGTGAGAAAATGAAAGATGATGACAAAATTATTGTCCACCAAGTGACATGACGAACATATTCCAACATGTTTCGCTAAGCTAGCAACTCTGTCAACTAGGCTACAGTACTATGTGTGACACCGTTAGCTAGGCTGTTGTTATCCTCGACGGAGAAGACGCCATGGCTTGAAGTTAGCCAGCCACTCTGATGCTACTTGTTGTTGGCAAATCGACGTGAGCGCTCGCGAATGCTCGTGAACTTCCGTCACTAGGCTCTTGCCGATTGTGCTAGCATAATTTTTGTCATAATCTGAGGAATTGAGCATAATTTTTGCCCTTTTTCCAAAAGTAGCACTGCTAGCATAATCTGTATATTTTCTTGTCTTAATAGCACAATTTTAGAATAATTCAAGAAAACGAAGATCTCAGCTACTAAAAACGATAGATTACTATTAGCAGTTATTAACAGCAAGTGTGATGCTTCAATATAACAAGCGCTAATTAACTGTTAGAGAATTAATTAGAGAAGTCAAGCGTGGTTCAGAAACGAGCGAGATTATTCAATGTTAAATTTTTTATCCAGGACTTCATCGGAAACTGCATGGATTAGTTTTCACTGTATTTGTTTTTATTTGTTCTGAAACCCAGCGTGCGCTGCTAGCGCACGCACAGTTCGTTGTTTACATGAAATTTGCATACTTTACCATGGTAACTGGAGGCCATTTGAGTGCAAAACCTTGCACAAACTGTGTCACGCTCTGCTACACGCGATGGTTAGCAAGCTATCCGCGGATAGTTATCCACCACACTATCCAGGCTTTGTGCAACCTATTTTTGTTCTCTGGATAACTATCCGCTGGCAGATTTATCCGCCGTATAGGCCTAACCACCGGATAAAGTTACCCAGGTTTTGAACAACCAGGCCCAGAACGTCAGGCCAGGGTTAATAAAATACATTTTCAAACTTGTCCTGTGAGTTGTGAAGTTTGTGCACAGAATAATTTTTTTAAAAAGTAGCATAATTTTAAAAAAGCGAGCATAATTTGAGCATAATTTGGGCAAAAAAGGAGCACTGCCACTAGCATAATATGCCACTTTTACTAGCACAATTGGCAAATGCCTATCCGTGACCGCTCGAGACAGCGTGCACGTTCATGTAGTCGTGAATCGCATGAAGGCGTGGTTTCGAGGGGTGGGCTGAAGAGGAGGAGGCGGAGCTTGGGAGGAGGAGGGAAGGAGTGTATATTTTCAAAATCTCACTTGAGTTGGATTGATGGAAACGTTTTTTTTCAAAGATCTCCCATCATACCTTTAACAATAAACACCTGAGCAGCGTTCCCAGACATGACCAGTCTGTAGGAAACCCATGAACTAGACAGGCCCGAGTCCTCTGATTCAAGGACTGGGTTTAAGCTTGGGTTTGTTCGGATCAGGGTTACGGTTAACGTGAACGTTAGCTGCTCACGTTCACGTCCTTCTCTGGCTCAACGCGATCGTCTCGTCCGTCTGCCCGAGCTGAAGGATCTCTGGAGATCACGACGGGAAAAGCAAACACTCGTGGGATTCCAGAAGACGCCCCTACGCACCATCTCCCGTTCGTGCCGGTAAATTTTCTGAGAATCGATGCTGCGAACAAGTGAAAGTGAAAGTGAAAGGAAGGTGACCAGCGCAGAAGAAGGAAAAAAACGACGAGGATGTTGAAGAACGCAGCGCTTTTTACAATCTGCAGTGTGGAGAAACAGCTGGAAAAAAACCACCCAACTGATCAGTCTACGGGCGCACAGCGCATCCCATAATGCAACGGGCCACCACAGCAGTCACACTACCGGTCCAGTTCTGCTCCGGTGAAGCAGCGTTCCAGGGTGGTGGAGGATGCATCGTTCCTCTGACTGAGGAAGAACATCAGCACAGCTCCCTTTTTGTTCTTAGGTTTTTTTTTTTTGTTTTAAAAATCTCTCCAGTTTTATTCAACTGTGAGCAGAGCTTTTTGACATGAGCAGATCTCAGGGGTTTGTTGCTGCTCGCTTCTATTCTCCGGTTACATTTTTACATTTTATTAACCCGCTTGTTTATGGCTGAGTGAAGACAGCAGAAACTAACTTCTAAAATACCGACTTCAGTGTAGATTTTATTGGGAACGTTTTAGCCAGTTTTCAGGCGGGGCAGCAGCTTGGTCAGATTGGAGGAAATGACGGTGAGTCTTGTCTGGTGACGGCCGGGTCGGAGGTCGGCCCGCTGCCAGAGCGTCGCCAGCTGTGACAGAAGGTCCTGATGATGTCAGAGAGGACAGTCTCCAGGCTTTAGTCCTCCTCCTCGTCGCTGTCCCTCATGCTGATGCCCTGCAGGCCGCCGCCCGCCTTCACGGCCGCCGTGGCCTCCTCCATCGTCAGCCGGTTGTAGATGGTCTCGTAGCTCTTGCTGTTGAGCGTGGCGTCCAGCACGCCCTGCAGCCTGAAGTCACGGTAGGTCTTCTGAAAGGCGGGGAGGATCGGGAGGAGGGGTGGATAGAGAGGAAGAGGGAAGAAACAGCTTTTTAGACCATCTCAGGAATGCATCTTGCAGAGGAGGCGGCTGTTATTCGCCGTTTGAAAAGGACAAAAGCGGGAAGATTGAGGCTCAAGGACGCTCACAGTCTTTTATGTGTCAAACCGAGAAGGCAGACCGAGGCGTCTGAGGGGTTTTCACTTTCAAGTCAGGAGCCATTATGATTCCTTGTCTCACGGCTTTCTAGTTAAACTAGCGAACGACGGGGAGACAAAAGCAGCGGGAGGCAACACACACAGGTGAGCAGTTTTCTCTTTCATGTCTCTGCTGTTTTCAAGGACACTTCAGCTTTGACTCGCGTAATTTTTTTTCTTCCTTTCTTTCATTATCAGTCGTGACTTTTTTTTTTGTGTTGTTGTTTTTAACACGTAGAATCTGGACGCCTCACGACGAGAGGATTCAGGTTCGAGCAGGCCGGTCTGCTGGACCTTTGGGGCGTCTCCGGGACGTTTCTTCACGTCGTCCTACCTGTCGGGCCCGTGACATCACACACCCTGCATCTGCAACATAAATTAAAGCTAGGTGTGCACGATAACTATCGGGCCAATAACAGGAAATTATGACATCATCCCAATAAGTCCGATATCATGACAAATAGTCCCGATAACATATATATTTTTGTCAACACAGCAGTGCCTCACTCCCTCTGAGCCTTGAATGACCGGCAGTGAATGTTATGGTCAAGTAATGTCGGCATAATCAGAAAAACAATTACTCAATCAGGAAAATCAAGAATACCCGCTCATGCCAGAAAACAACTCATTAACTCGGTCATAATTTTAGTAGTTGTGGACTTGAATTGATATTCGCAGTATTTTCCCACAACTTACACATAAAAAAAGTAAAAATAGAAAAGGCTGAAAGAACGACTAGCAAACGAGGGAAGGTGGGAATTTACGTTACACCTTGAATGCAGCCTGCAGCACAGCAGGCGGATCACAACAAACATGGCGGCGTGGAACTTCGTTAAAGTTTCAGAAGAAGATAGTTTGGTGGTTATTTGTGACAAATCCTCCGAGTGAATTCTACGAGGAGGGAAGCACAAGCTTTAATACGTAAAACCTGATCAGCCACCTACAACATAACAATCGCTTCTATGGAGTTTAGAAATTGCGGTAATGTGAGCTAACGGAAGCTAATGCTAACGTGCGCAAGCCAGCAGCAGTCTTCCCTCTCCTCTCCCTCATTCCCGTCATCTAAAACCTGATTTATACTCGAACATCAGGTCGTCTGCGTCACCTACTCAGACACTACGCAGAGACTCCCGTGCACCTCTCCAAAAAAGTAACTCGACACAGACCCTACACAGAGAGGGGGAGGAGAGAGGAGCGAAAGGAGGCCTCTGATTGGTCAATTCTACATCTGCATAGAAAAGAGCGCGTCATTGAAGAAATGAGGAAGTACCCACATCTGTACGATTCTGGTTCTCCACACTACAAAGACAGCACATATTCTAGTAATTCATGGAGGGAGATAGCGATGAATGTGGGTCTGGATACGGCCGAGACGGTGAGGAAGTGGACAAACACAACAGATAAGTTTAGTAAGTTTAGCTAGTTCGTGATTGTCGCTCTCGCGTTGTGGCTTGGAATTATACAGTGGAGACCGCGTTTGGGCATAAATCCAAAATAACTGCGGCATACCGGCGACAAGATAACTGCGACACATTGCTGCGAGAGTATACACAACCCTTAAGAAGCATGATGAATTAAGCCCCCAAAAAGTACGGCAGGAGTGGTGGACTTTTTCAAACTGATCGTCCCTCTTGCGTTGTGGCTTGGAATAACATAGCGGAGACTGCGCGAGTATAAATCAAAAGTGTCTGCGGCATCTCTGCGACAAGCTGACGGCGACACATTGACGCAAGAGTAAACACGGCCCTTAAAGCTTCCATGAGATTAAAAAATAAAAAACAAAAACTACTGAACCTCATTAACTTTAATTTAAATGGAACCACAAGCCAAAATCCTTTAAATGTTAATCTTTTTCAGTTAGTAATTCTGATGCATGTATTTCCATCAGTTCAAGGAGCCTTTATTTTTATATCAGTCAGTAATAAACCTTATTTAAGTTGATGTGAGATATCAAATAGGTTTGTTTGATAGCTTTATGAAAATGTTTGAGAGGCTTGCCAATAGTTTTTCAATGGAAAAAATAAATATCTGTTCATATAAAGAGTCCAAACTATTTTTGATTTTGTTCATAGTATTAATGTAATGATCTTAGGTATATGTGTGTGTTATCGGTATCGGTATCGCCCTTTAGGAGCTGAAAGTTATCGGTATTGGTTTTAAAGAACAGTTATCGTGCATCCCTAATTAAAGCCAACAAAAGAAATGAAAATCTGCAGTCTTACCTTCACAATCTTGATGAGCGTCTTCAGCTGGTACGTGTGAAGCTGCAGGTCCAGTCTGTCGGTCAGCCAAACGCACACCGCCTTCATCGAGCTCGTGTACCATTGCTGGAACAAACCGGAAATAATGAACATGGATGTTAATTTAGGATGTAAAGGAGGATTGTTACCTAAACTGTCAACTGATCAACATCAACCCCAGTTCACCCACGGCTTGAAATCTGCTCTCTTTCCACGCTTATTTCTCAGGATATCTTCTTTTTAATTCAGATAAATGCTTTTATATAACCCAGAGAGAACTGTTAAACTTTCTTTATGATCATTCAAGGAAACAGCATTCAAGATTCAGAGAAAGAAAACCAATGATATAAGTTGTTTTAGTCTGTCCATCCTCTTTAGTTAACAGTTATTATGTCACACACACGCACGCTATCTATCTATGGGATGTTTAGCTGCTGTCAAATGGTGTAGTTGGCCTGTTAAACTGTTCATTTGTAAGTAAATGTAAACTTTATGGATTTCATTGGACG